>CM061920.1:300699355-301299355 GCA_031002005.1 Vandiemenella viatica | reverse complement strand
TCCCACTAACTCCACTGCTGATGCTGTCTGCGAAAAAGATTTTGCGGTGGGATCTGCTGTACTGTGAATAGTTGCAAACACATGAGTTAATGTCTAGAAGGGGTGGTTGAATACAAACAACACTTTTGATTAACATAAAGCAAAATAATCTTATATATAAAAATCAATGTTTGTTTGTGGGTTTGAACGTCTTCTATGCATTCCTATACCATTTATCAGATTGCAATGAAACTTTGGAGAGTTTTCGAGTGTGCGTCTGCGAAGGTTCCTGTGAATTTTTTTTTTCAAAAACTCACCCCCTATTCCCCATAACACCCCATAATTTAGCAAAACCACATTTTTTATCCGATTTAGATAGGAATTTGTACACTTATACTTTAAAACAAACAGAAAAATACTACCAACATATGGTTTCCGAATATTCATCCCCTCTCCCCCTTTCCACCCCCATTACGTTTTTACCCCATAATTTAGGCAAACCACATTTTTTATCCGATTTAGATAAGAATTTGCACACTTATACTTTAAAACAAACAGAAAAATACTGCCTACGTATGGTTTCCGAATTTTCATCCCCTCTCCCCCTTTCCAACCCCATTACGTTTTCATCCCATAATTTAGGCAAACCACATTTTTTATCCGATTTAGATAAGAATTTGTACACTTATACTTTAAAAAAGAGACAGAAATACTGTACACATTAATTTCACAAAAACCCAATCCCTCTCCTCTCATTCCACCACCTTAATTACCCCCTCTTCCCCAAAACACCCCATAATTTAAACAAACCCGCAAACCGTTCGTCCGATTACGGTGAAGCTTTGGTGAGTTGTCGACGGGATGACGGAGAAGGTTACTGTCAAAAAAAAATTAAAAACCCACCCCACCTCCCCATAATTTAGACAATACCTCATATTTCATCAGATTTCAATGGGAATTTGCACACTTATACTTTGAAACAAACAGAAAAATACTGCCTACATATGTTTTCCAAAGCGCATCCCCTTTCACCCTTTCCAACTGAAAATGAATGAAACAGCAGTTTAAAATTTATATGTAAATATTTTTTTCATTTAATCTATGTGCCTACTCAAGTCCAGCAATAGTGAAGCATTGCCGGGTTAGCTAGGAATAATAATAAATATGATCTTTCTGCATAGTCTTCCCGGTTATCTCCACATATTATTAGTTCATTTGTTTAATATTTTTTTATAAAAGTTTGTTTCATGTATACATAATAATTTGTGTAAGAATGCTGGTACCACATCTTTTTTCCGGAATATATACGCCCAAAGTTGTGTCAGAAAAAGAATTTTCCATCTGATTAAACTTTTAAAATTATCAACGGCAAGAGAGCGAATTACAGATCTTTGACTATGATCTGCCATTCTTCACCTAAGTCTGGAACAGATAGAGACATATTTCTTTGTTAAACGTCACGTTTGTTGGAATGTTGGTAACTGTTTGTTTTAAAACCTAAACAATGTTAATAAATTTCCACTGAAGTTTTTTTCAGGACTTTTTGAGTGTCGACGCATATGTCGTTAGTGTCAGGACGAGGGGGAGCGGGAGCGAGGAAGCGGTAGCCTCCTAAAAGAACCATACTAAAATTCTTCAGGTATTAATTAAAAACGGAAACATGGGATCAGAGATCAAATCCAAGTACTTCGGAATGCCTGACCACCGTCAACCACTCACCAGCCTGGCTCGATTCCAGACACAGTGACATAATTCGTGAAAAATTAATTGATGAGTATAATTTACTGCATGCAGCAGCGTATCAAACAAAAAAAATCATCTAAAATTTTAGTTCAGATGTATGAATGCCAATTATGCCATGGACTCCCTTTATTCAAAGAAATTATTCCAGTCGTCTTAATAGGTGGTCATAATCGACTTTATTTTTCTTGTTTCATATAACATCAATGTTACAGGCAATATATAACAAATTTAAGGTCACTACTTCGCACAGTCACCCTGGTGGTAGTAAACCTGCCAAATTTCTGCTTTACCCCATTTTTGTATTCAGTCCAATTTTCTCCAATAACTTCTGCAAGTTGTAATAGTCATGCACAGTGACGTAGTTTTATAAGCCTCCAAATGAAATGTTCAAATTCAGTAAGCCTACTAATATCTAAACACAAAAAGTTAAGATCGTCTTAGGAGATTTCAACTGCCGAAGCGTAAATTGGGGATATACCACAACAGATAAGACTGGGGAAGAATCGGAAAATTGGACTGATAGAGATGATATGAAGCTGGTCCACGACCCCATAGTGGGTACATCCTTCAGCAGTGGCAGATGGAAAAAGGGGCACAACCCCGATAATATCTTTGTCAGTGGGCAAATCTTTCAATATGTAACCAAAACGATGGAAGATCCGATCCCTAAATCACAACCTAGGCCTATCACATGTGCTATCACTGCAGGCATCACACCTGAGACTACACCTTTCAAACGCCGCTTTAATTTTTAAAAAAGCAAGATGGGACAGTTTTGCAAGTGAATTGGACAGCAAAATCACGAATATAAAAGCGGAACCAAACAAGTATGATGATTTTGTAAAGCTGACTAAAGAAATATCCCGCAAACACATACCCCGAGGTTGCCGCTTACAGTATATATCAGGACTCAACGGACGGACACAGGACCTCCTAGGGGGCGCTAATGACCCCGTTGTCGACGCGCCCTAAAACAACAACAACAACCTCCTAAGGGATTACCAAACAAAATTTGAAAATTGTCCTTTTGCTCAGGACACTCTGGATGCAGGGGAGGAACTTATGAGAACTATATCAGAGGTAAGAAGGGAGAAATGGACGAAAATGCTTGACGGTCTCGACATGAAGCGGAGCAATAGGAAAGCTTGGAAATTAATAAAGAACGTCGGTAACGATCCAACGAGCTCATCCATGAATAATCTAATGGTCACGCCAAATCAGATCGCCCAACATCTACCCCAAAACGGCAAGACTAATCGCAAGGCACCTAGAACGAAAATAACACGGGATAAGGTCAATGAAGAAAATTTCATGGATAACCCTTTCACGTCCGAAGAATTCAGAGCAGCTGTACGGAATATGAAAATAAATAAAGATGCAGGTCCTGGCGATCTCCGAACAGAACAAATCAAGCACTTCGGACCAAAAACAATAGAATGGCTGGTGAAAATGGTTAATAGATGTGTGGAGGCATCCCAATTTCCAAAAGTCTAGAGGAAAGCACACTTGATGGCACTGCTAAAACCAGGCAAAGAATCAAATGTACCAAAAACTTTTAGACAAATATTCCTCATCTGCCACACGTATAAAATCCTGGAACGAATGATACTAACGCGAATTGGACCGAAGATAGATGAAAAACTGATACAACAACAATCTGGCTTCCGTCCGGATAAGTCATGCTGTGGACAGAAACTCAACCACACACAACATTTCGAGAACGGTTTTGAGAAAAAATTAATAACAGGGGCTGTCTTTATAGACCTTTCCGCTGCCTACGATACTGTTAACCACCGAAGACGTCTGGCTAAAATATACAATGTCACAAGAGACTTCAGATTGACCAACATCATTAAAGGCATGCTACAGAATAGGAGATTCTACGTCACACTCCAAGGAGAGAAAAGTAGGTGGAGAAACCAGACAAATGAACTCCCACAGGGAAGCGTCTTATCTCTGATTCTTTATTACATCTATTCGAATGACCAACCAAATAAATCTGAAGGCAAAAGGTTTATTTATGCAGACGACACGGTCATCATTGAACAGGGCAGAACTTTTGAAGACTTAGAAAAAAAAAATCTACAGCTATACTGGAAAATCTTGGAGCATATTATGAAGAAAACCAGCTGAGGCCAAACCCAGGTAAAACAAAGGTCTGTGCCTTCCACATGCGCAATCTATAAGCAAGAAGACAGCTTAATATAACATGGAGAGGGGAGAGACTACAACACTGCACAGATCCAAGTTATCTGGGAATAGCGCTGGATCGAACCTTATCCTTTAAACAGCAATGTCAACAGCTAAAAGGGAAGGTAAGCACAAGGAATAACATCGTTAGTAAACTAACAGGAACAGCTTGGGGAGCATATCCTGAAGTGCTGCGTTCAATAGCCCTGGCACTTTGTTTCTCGGCAGGAGAATATGCGGCACCAGTTTGGGATGCATCTGCGCACACCAGGCAGGTAGAGACAGCTCTAAATGAAACAGCGAAGATTGTGACCGGATGCCTCAGGCCTACACCCATAAAAAAAACCACCCCCTAACTGGCATAGCTCCACCAGATATCAGACGAAGAGTAATAGGAGAGAAAGAAAGAACAAAGCAAGTTTCTGACACTAGACACCAGATGCACGGCCAAGAACTTCCTGTACCTCGCCTGAAATCTAGGAACAGTTTCCTAAAAAGAACAGCGCCTTTGGAGAACCAACCCGAGACGCACCGTATGGAATTGTGGAGGGGCTTCTCGACCATCAGAAAAATTTCCTCAAGGAATAACTACCAGCAGGTGACAAATTAAAATATATCACACGGCGGACATTGAACCGATTGGGGTATCCAAATGTAAATCTAATATGGTGAAATGGGGATATGAGGATGGTGACAGATGCGACTGCGGGGAGGTACAGGATCATGAACACCTGCTCAGATGCAGCATCATGGGAACCGTCTGTTCAAACGAAGAAATCATTGAAGCAAATGACAAGGCGATTAAAGCTGATGAATTTTGGGAGAAGAGAATCTGAAGTAGTTTTTTCTGGACACGGAAAGTAAAGTAAGTAAGTAAGTGTTTTCAGTTCTCATCATACTAGGCAAAATCCGTGATTCTAAAGTTGAAAGATTCAATTTCTGTAATAGTGTGTAGGAGATAGGTTGATGTAATTGGGAAGCAATGTCTCACAGTTTCCGTCCCATCTGTAGTGAGTGGTGTGGAAACTTAGTGGTGCCGCCAGCTGCTTGCTGAGTTGCTCCACCTGCTGGAGTGTTGTCGGGCGTTAAGGACTGCTCGCGACAAACAGCAGCTGGGGTAGAGCAGAGGAGAAACGTATGGGCTCTTACCTCCAGACGGCAGTAGCGCACACTCATTTCTCCGCCCTCAGAAACACTTCCTTTGCAGCCCATATATTGCTTTCAAGACTAGAAGATAAATCAAGGAGGCTGTGTGGTAAATTAGTTACTAGTACAAACATACCGGATCTCCCATTCTTTTTTGAAGCTTTACGATTAATGCGCTATTGTTTAATATAACTGTTCTAAACATTTCTCATTATTCTTCTTCACTTCAGAGATTAGGCTCTGATGCCTGATCAGTCTTTACTTTGTGCTTTTACACCTTGTCTTCTAAGTCTGCCAAAATCTCATATCCGCAGCCTGAATTTTCGTCTTATTTCTTGTTTTAGTTATTCGATTCACTTCCATATAGCAGAGTCAGTGCAGTCATTACGTAGAAATTCATTTTTGTATCTTTTCTTGTTTTCTTCTGAAGTGCTCTATTTATTGTCCCGCATACGTATTGATATTTGTTGCTCTTTTTGTGTGTATCTTTATGTATGCCATAATTGGTTTCACAGTCCAGGTAGTAAAAATTCATTACATGTTCTATCAATGTGTCGTCAATTACTATTTTTGAGCGAATGTGGTGTTTACCATAATGGGCCGAAACTTTTTTTTTTTGTATATTTGAAGGTTATATTCTTTTCCTGATATTTGTTTGTAGTTCCTATTCACTTTTTATAGTATTGTTACATCATCTGCATAAAGGAGAACATTTAGATATTTATTCTTCTTCAGCTGTATTCCCTAACTGGTAATCGGTTTCCAGTTTCTAATAAGGCCTTCTATGTATATATTGAATAGAGTTGAAGATTAGCTGCAACCATGATTAAGGCCTTTTGTTAATCAACATCTCTTTAGTTTTTTTGGTTCCATTATTTATTATTATTTGTATACCTTTATATAAACTTTTAATTATTACAATTAATTGTCCAGGGTATCCGTTTTTGGTTATTATGTCCCACATATTGCATCCATCTATATCATCAAAAGTCGATGAAGGATGTAGAGTTTCCATATTGACTTCATGTCTCTTTTCTAGAACTCTCTTAATGCTACAGATAATGTAATTTCCTGACTGTCCTCTCGGATCCTTCTTTATTCCTCTTGTATTTTAAATTCTGCTATAATCTTCAGTCTGTCATTTAATTTTGCGTATATTTTATAAACAGCATTTGTTAGACTAATGCCTCTATAAGTTACACATTCATTCCTGTGTTCCATTTTAAAGATAGAAACATCCTTTGTGATTCCATCTGTTCGATAGCTATTCGAAGATTCATTACTCAGATGTAAAGTTCTAAAATTACAAAGAGAGCCCGAATATTTTAATAATTCCATATTGATACCATCCGGTCCACACGACTTTCTTTTTTTCATATTCCTCAATACCAACTATAATTTTTCAAACCAAATGGGATCAACTGTGCTGTTATATTAAAGATACTCCTCTCGGAAATCTGTGTACCACAAATTATTATTTGGTTCCTTGATTGTTGTTCATTAATCAACTGTATATCTGTTCTAAAAAATAATAACGTAAAATACCATCCATTTAACTAAATTTTAGTCCTGTAAGGGAAATTTTTGCATTTCATTTTAGCACCTAAAATTTTCTGTGGTGGTATGAGTCTGGATAGTCATCGCATAGGCTATATACAGTGTGACATATGGAACACAAGGGACACAAGAACGTCAGTCCACACATAGTGATATTAGAAACTATCCTGCTAGTTTTATATATACATATACCTTCAGTAACAATTTTTAACCGTATATTGAGAATCCATCTTAATTGTAATGTACATTGGAAAGTAAAGCTTTATAGAACCAACACTCGTATTTCTGCTATCAAATCACGGTAAAGAATTTTACAGAGTAATGAAAGAATTTGTGATTTCATTTCGTAAGAAGTAGAACGGTCGAATGATTTCACCTGGAAAAGCTATTTACTCCGTTCCTTTAATCATAAAAACATCTCGTAAACATGAGTAGAAAATTGTTTTTTCTCTCTGCTAAAGTTATTTATTTCGTCAATGGCAGAGTAAATCAAATGCTGTATAGAAAGCGGGAAATTCAATTTCTTATGATTCATGTAGTGGTATCAGAATTTAAAGTTCTTGCCGTTCACAATTATACACGATTTACTATTTAAATTGCAGTGTCGGTTGAGAACTAAATGCTTGTGAAAATATCTTTTGCATTCCGTACCAGTCTTATCTCTTTTATGATTCAAAGCTTACTTTAATAACTAAATCTAGAGGGTGATTTTCATTTGTTTTGCCGACTGACAGATAACATCTAAAACCAGTGTCGTTCACAAGAATTTACGATTTAATATGACAGTATTTTATTTATCTCTAGCTCTCTTAATTACGCAGCAATTGATAAGAACGATTGGCCGCAGTTGCGAGGTAAAAGTTTCAATAGTTGGTTGTTGGGATATAATGAATAGTGGGCAACAACGAAAAAGCGTTATTCTTTCAATTAAAAAAATATTTTATTATAGACGATATATTTTAGAAGCCTATGAATTACATTGTTTCAGTCGGATTTTATATTTTTAACATTTGAAAGGTGACTGCAGTATAGCATTTTGACTCTACATTTTGCTCAATTTCCTCATTTAATCCGAAGAAATTTAAATACAGTGTTGAATTTTAATAACAGTGACATAAGTATTAATAACGGAAGACCGTACCAATTGTTTTGCAGAAATACACAACAATGGTTACTGTGCTCATTCAGTTTTATTTTTAGACTGATAATAGCGGAATTTTTACTCCCATAATGTTTGCTGCTTTTATAAATTTTGCAAGCACTGATAGCAAAATCCAACTTTCTTGGAAGCAATCAACTAATATAATTGCAACGAAATAAAAGCAGCTTTGATCTGTCTACGATTGCAGGAAGTGAAACTCCGTCAAAGCCTAGGCAATATAAATCAAAAGCACTGCCGGATATTTCCATACAGATGGAGACTACAGGTTAGCTGTGTCCATAGCCGAAATGGAGTCTGGAATTGCTGAATCTGGGTTGATTTAAAACCAATTCTTGGAAGACACATACTTAGAAGTTTTTAGACCTGTGAATTACAACATCATCTAGGTTACGTGGTGATGAAATTATAACAGACCCGTTTTTGTTATGTCATAGAACAATTAAAAAAATTATTTCTCAGACGAGATTTTAGTTACCTGGCCTGCCAATTGGTGGCGTATCAGGATGAGAAATGCCTCAGATTTTAATTCAGTCCCTATGCTTATAAAATGTGAAAACTCTTTAAAAATCTGTTTAGTAATTTATGTATGATACCGAACAAACAATTTAACAAACAGACATGAAAACACTTAAATAAACAAAAACTCTAAAATCAATTGACTTGGCTTCAAAGGCCTCCTAATAGTTGATTCCAATTCATTATATTTAAACAAAAAGTTTTTAAAAAACTTGTTTACAGACACGGTACATTATAGGCTTATAACAGTACTAGCTTTACCAGCAGTTTCATCGAAGTGAAAAAAGAAAACCGGCCACCGTTTTCTTGTCGACATGGAATTTATCACCATTAATTTAAAGATATTTGATGCGAATTATATACTTTTCTTGAAATGCCGTAAGTGATACGTTTACGATAATCATGTATACTGAAAAAAATTGGATTAGGTGATATATATAAAAGTATAGAAACTGCAATAAGAGTGTTAATGGTGGCATTTCGTCTCAGCATGGTTTCGAAAAGAGGTTGAAAGCGTTTCGAAGACAAACTGATCCTTGACCCCCAAACAATCTCATACAACAAACGAAAATTTGGTGTAGGGGAGTCAGAGGGCCAATCTTCTGTTTTGATGAATTACCCCTGTACCAGATGCGCTCGATGGGAATGAGGTCACGCTAGGAAAGTTCGTACACGTATATCAAGTTTTCATCCAAACCCTCGGATACGTTTTTGGAGCGATGTCATGGTGCATTATTTTATCGAAGTAAAATGATTCCAGCGGGATGTTGCAGATAAACAAACGGAACATGTGTTACTCCATTTAAGTGATGTTGTTTTCAAGATCCTAGTAATATTTGTGCCTTGTGATTAACAGGCTGTTCAGCATCTGTGTTAAACGCAAAGTAATATTTTTTGCACTGTGGCCGATTCACCCACTGCCACGATAAACAAGCTCATCTACACAGTGTTTAAGGCGACAGATCGACCCTAAAGGACATACTTAGCCAGTAGATTCTTAACGTGTTAGTGCCTACATAACTTTTCTCAGTCTTCGTCTTTTCCAAACTTCTTTCGACTATAAATGTTACCGTCAGCATATTTCCCTATATTATCGCATCTCAGCTTTTGTCCTCTCCTTTCCGTTTACAGAACCGCTTTCTGCGACAAATTTGCATAACGCCAGTTGTCCCTAATTTAATTGTTCTTCAGCGTAAATATTTTGTCACGAAACAAAACTAAGCGTTTAATATCAGAAACATAATTTACTGCTCCACCATCAGTTGACGTAGCGAGAAGGGAAGTGGTTCCGGTATTAAGTCAGATCTTAATTTTAAAGCTGCAAAAGTTACGTAAAAATCGGTTCACTATAAAACCTACCCCTTCAGCGTATTTCTAGCATATGAAAATATTTTATATACACTAATACTTTTTACCTTTCTTATTTCAATTATTCAATATTAAAATTTTCTCTTTGACGTTCAACGATGATTATAAATAATTTTACAAAATAGTAGTTTACCTGGTCATGCTTCTTAAGACTTTCCACCAGGAAGGAAATACGTTTTCTGCCATCTCTTTCTGCTAACTGGATTTCAACTCTCATCTTTCCGGCTATAATTCATTATCTTTCTTCTTATCATCTGAAATAAACCTTTATACTGTACCTAAATTTTTTATGATTTCTTCCTTAAAATGAAATCAACAACACTATAGAAGCTTTATACGACACTTTATGTATTACTCCTCTCTATACGTAACTTTTACACACTATGTGTAATTAACATAAAACAACTTTAATATTATTAGTGTTCTCTTTGGCCGGAGCCGTACATATTTTTCATAATTCAATATCCTTTCATATTCCGGTATCTCCTTACCGGTGACATTTCTCATTTCTTATCGTACAGTTTTCAACAATCCATTCCATACATTCCATAATTCATCATTCTTCTAATATCTGTAATATCCATGGCCAGCCCTCACATTTTCTCCTTGCTATCAAAGATTATTCAGAAACATTAATATTTTATGTCATCATTTTATATTTATTATACATAAAATAAATATTTTTAATCTTATATTTTAACATTTTACTAAGTGACTAGTCGTACAACTATTTTTGGGTGATTCCTGAACGTTCGAGCGAACACAAAAGGGAACAAAGAAGCAATTATTCTAAAAGAAATTGTTTAGACTTAACGGAATCCAGGATATTTATAATTATTTTTACTAAAAATATATAAATGTAGCCGAGATTTATAATATTGTAGATACAAAATTTCTATCGATATAGTACTGTAATCCTTACAACTACCAGCGTTTGGTTTGTTGATTGCAGGTTAGATGTTGGAGGACAATGTGACCGTGAGGGGCTTAGTTGGCTCAGCAGTGAGCGGGTAAACAAGATACTTAGCAGCGGCCGTAAACGAGACCATTACGAGCCTGGTGGCTGAGCTGTAACTGGTAGCACGCTGGGATCTGAGAACTGCTGCGAGATGTTCGTTAAGCTGGCGGATATGACGCTGAGATACATTGTGCCAAGTAGTTTCGTCAAGTGTCCTCCCAAGGGAGCCCTTGCCGTACGGAACTGAGGTGTTCCGAGGACCTTTATTCAGTAGTTACCAGTTCCAAGATAGTTAATCCCCTTCATGTCCTGTGAATGTGTCAACAAGGTTCGACTGCAGTTGTATAAAAAACTTCTTGGAAACAGAATAGTTTCATTCTAGGTCTCTATTTAATTAATGTCTCTGAAGGTAACATATTAAGATAGCGAGTGTCACCGAGCATCAAAGAGACTCTACCCTTTTAAAAGTTCCGTAAAAAAAGGAAAAGGAGTCTATGTTGTTGTCTCTCCGCTGTCTTTCCGTGTCATTGGCCTTTTTTTCTAAAATGAATTAAGTTTTAGACTTTAAATTGTCTTTGGTTACACACTGAGTTCATCCAGGTTTTTAAAACTACGAAAAAATATATTCTATGGTGGTTCCATCAAAACAAACATGGTAGAATTTTTTTTCTATACGTGTGTGTGTACAAGTAAGGTTGTTTAAACATTGTCTAGTAAAGTAGGGATATTTTTACGAACCTTTTTTTTAATTTTTCATTGGAAGTTTAAGCAGTAAGTGGCCGTCCAAGTTGTTTTAGATAGTTTTTGTTAACAGGCCTGTCTCAAAAATTCTATTATCTAAAAACTTCAAGATTGTCTCCAATATCAACCACATTCTCCGTTTAAACTAAATATTCTTACATCTAATATAGTTTAAAACTTGTTAACAAACGAAACAACAGATTCTGTTTTCCGGTTAATTTGCCTCATAATCAGATTGAAAGTGCTTCAGACAGCTTTTTTATCCACTTTTACTGTCAGTTTTTAAATACATTCCTGACTCTCAATTAGTCAAGTGTTATTAGTATTAATAAAAAATTTTGTTCGACTGTTTTAAAGATTTATTTTCTTTAACTCTATCGCAAAAGGTTATGAAATAGAAGTTTTCTTCTGACTGAGTAGTCATCAAAACAATATCGTAACTACCGAGCGGGGCGCTGTAACGGTTAGCGTTCTCGCCTCGCATTCGGGAGGACGGCGGTTCGAATCCCCTCCGGGCATCCAGATTTGGGTTTTCCATGGATTCCCCAAATCACTCCAGGCAAATGCCGGGATGCTTCCTTCAAAAGGCCATGGCCGAATTCCTTCCCATTCCTTGCCCCCATCCTTGCCCCCAATCCTTTCCCGTCTCTAAAAGACCTCGATGTTAAAAAGAGACGTAAAGCAGTTACAAAAAAAAAAAAAAAAAAAAAATCGTAACTGTTATTAAGCAAGCGCTTTTAAATTTATTATTAATAATTGACATCAGTCTTGATTTCATGCGTAATATGTAATAATATAGTAGAATCTCTATAAAATCAATCACCGTTCCTTCTGCCACTCAATCATTGACTTCATATAAGCAGTGTCCTGTATGGTCTTCAACTATTTACAGGTGCGAGAAACACATTCATTCAAAGTTCCATTTCTATGCTTCGTAAATATTTCTAAATAATTTTTGCCTCTCAATTCAAACACGGTATCACTTCTTTTTCCATCTAATAGGGTACCTTCACCTAAAAATCCTCATTTCTGCGTATGTTAAACTATTCTCATCTTGATTCTGGATTGTCCCTGCTTCATTGAAATCAGATTAATTTGATTGTGTTATGTTAGTACACGATCACTTGATTGTTTTATTTTATTTCTTACTACTTAAGGATGCTGGTTAAGATAAAAATTTCTGCACAAGCATGGAACGTATGTACGCTACAAAGCGTGCGCTAAGAATTACTTAATGTATAGGACCATGGACATCATGCAGATATTTGTTTGGAAACATTGGTATACTTGTAATAGTTTTACTCCCTGTTGTATATTGGTGTATAATATTCCGAGGCCTCCTGTCTTAAAGCTGGCATGCAATAATGCTATAAATAAATATAAAATCCAAAAGATTAAATTAATTGCAAACGTACAGAGAAGATTAACATTATCTGCATCTTTTTATTAAAATTCTTGTTATAATAAATGAGAAATAAAATACATTTTGATCCATAATGAATCACAATTCATTCAGGTGCTTGACAAAATTTACTTCCTGAAATCTGTAACATGAATGGTACTGAAACAGTAGCTTACATTTTACGGTGAGAGAGGGGAAACTAACAAAATTAAACACGATCACCGATAAGTTATTACTTTTTTAAGTATGAAAAAATTTAAAAATTAAGAAGAATGTTTGGAAATTATATCATATTTTAGTAATTAACATAAATTAGATGCATATGAGAGATATTAAGTAATTAAAATTCAATCAGTAGTTGGTAAAATCAATGAATTCGTAAACGATATTCCTATGTACTTACGTGTACTAAAAAGTAATCTAAAACCATATTATTCGAAAATTACTGTTTTGAAGTACGATATTTACCATTATTGAAATTTTAATTGCAATGGGACGCATGCTCCGGCGGCCATTTTTCTAGTCATCTAAATACCCAATTTTTATTATTTTTTAATTGTTATATACTTCAAGTGTTAAATGTCTCCATGCATCTACAATTGCCGTTTACGAATTTTAATTTTAAATTCCTTCAGCTTTTTTGGTAAATTATTCATCACTTCCCTTGTTAATTTATTCCAATCCCTGAACCATAACGAAGAAAATAAATTTTCCAATCCACATAAGCATGAAGTCGTGTGCCATGGCCATCTTTTCCTTTTCGTGCACTACTCCTAGTTCCCTCCAAGCCCCGCTTTGTACAATTCCATCACTGTCTTCACAATTTTAACTGACAATCAAAGTTTCATGGAAGCTACTTAATAAAATAGTCAATCATTGTTTTATTTATTTAATGTGTTCTACCTTCCAAACCACTCAGCCAACTCAGCAGTTTGTTTATGTCTACAAATGAATTAACTGATGTTAGAAGTGCGTGATCCTAGAGAGGATACGAGTTAACACAACACTTAAACAGAATCAGACCTCTGAGACTCAATGTAAGGCGTTAAATACGTAGTTAATAAATAAGTATCGTTCAGGACCTGGTGAGTAGAGAAAACTTTCAACTCGTGGACGTCTCTGGTAATGTCTTGGTTGCTGATAATAGCACGTCAATATGTCTCCAGCGCTTATCTATCACCGATTACAGTCTGGAATATCCCCCAGCAGGGTAGTGTAGCCAGAGCGGATGGATGAATGTTTCAGGGTGCTGTCGGCTAGGCGCCATCTGTTTCAGCATTAGCCTGGCGTGCGCACTTAATAATTAGCGGGCGTGGTTGGCGCGCCCACAGCCATCGATCGATATCTCGACAACTCGCCGGCCGCGGTGTGACAGTCGCTGCCGCTAGTAACACATCCAGACTTCTTCTACTTAGTTGAGATAGTTGCCACACGAAGACAGCCAACACATGGTGCTCTCCGTTAGTTGCGATTCCCGTAAATATTGATTGTAAGGACTTGTAGAATGTCAAGGAAGAATTCGGGATTGGAAGATCATGAATATGTAATTTCTTTAAAAGCAGAATAGTTTTAAAAAAATCATTCAAATACTGCAGACCAGGTACTTTCATAGATCTAGAAAAAGTATAGGCCACCACCGACTAAAGACATAATACATCTCATATACAAAAGGCAATTATGTAACAACTTAAAGTAAAAGAAAATATTAGCCACTAATGAGGCACAAGCAAAACTTTCAATATAGTATGGTATTTGACACATGTATTCTCTTAGTTCACTCCTAACATCATAAGATACATAGTAAAGCGAGTGAGTAATTTAAAGTAATATAACCTGAGTTGTTAGAACGATTCGATTTTTTCTGTTCTTCTGGTGTGTTGATATTGTCACAAAATGAAGATGATCTCTAAAAGCCATTTTCAACATTACAACTGTCTCTTAAAAATGCATTGACCTACAGCTTTGGAAATAATTAGGATTTTCTGCTGGGAGTATTATTTGATTTCGCACTGTGTAATTTTTACAAACTAAAACCGAAAAATTGTTATCAAAACATTCCTTGTTGCGAAATTAATTTTAAATACGATAGAATAAAGTTTTTAAGATTATTACTTGATAACAGTAAAAACTATCTGGATATCTCTGACTTCCAACTAATTTCTGGCAATCAACGTAATTCTGAATTTGTATATCAATGATAACTCTCAAATGGTAATTTTTTTTCTAATAATTATATAAGACCTAACTGTAAAAAACAGTCTCAAGGAATACACCATTCCTGAATCACAAACGTATTTATCACTTCCTGAGAGAGTACCTGGTTGTAAACACAAACTGTTTTTCTAGCTGTACACATTAATTGCGCTGATAATCTCAAAAACTTTCATAAGAGAATAACGCCAGATCAATAAAATACCTATTAGCTTCCATTGTCTTATAAAGCTGAAACTGTCAGCTTAATGGAATACACTCTTATAACGTTGATCTAATATGATTTTTTAATTACCTGAAGCACACACAAGGCTAAAAATATTTTCTAACTCCCTCTGCTTCAGAAAAGCTATTAAATTTATCTAGAAACAGAGCTTCCTCTGGCTCCAATTTCTTGAACTTTCGTATTTCTCGGTATTACTACCTAAGTAATATTCTTAGATTTTAAGCAAGATTCTACAATGATATTTTCTGTATTGAAATGCTTATAATTGGCAGAAGTCAAAAACTTGAAACTCTGCTTGTTCTAGTAACTTCATCACGTACTAGGTAGGTGTACTTTCGTTTCAGTATTAGATTTTTCCTATTTCTTACATGAACGCCAATCACATTTTATTTTAAAGCGATTGGTAGATATTATCCTACCGAGCACGTTGAGTGAGCGCTAAAACTCTGGCCTGGAATTCGTGAGGACGTGTGTTCACATCATTGCCCACCCAACCAGATTTCGGTTTTACTTGGTTTCCCGACATCAGTCCAGATGAATGCTGCAGTAGTTCCTTCAAAATGATAGGGCCAAATTCCTTCCCGTTCCTTTCACACAGTCTATTCTCCGCTCTAATGATTTCAATATCGACGAGACCTAAGATGAATAGGAAAAAAATATTCTTATCTCTTTGGGTTACTGCTTGTATGACATTCGCAGACGTGATGCATATTACCTTAACTATTCAGTGTGAATTATGTATTCTGTCAAAGCTAGGAATAACTGCTTTGACAACAGAACTGTTTAATATTTCGTTGAAAGATCTTATCACACATGTTACGAGAGCGGTCTGGAAAATTCTAAGCCTGAAAATATAAAACCAATTTGATATTTACCAAATCATTTTTATTTCTCAATATAGTCTCCCTGAACAATGATACACTTAGTCCAATGATGTTCCAAGTTCATTATACCATCCCTGAAGTGGCTTTCTGGAAGGTCTGCAAAATATACATCTACAGCTGCAATCACCTCTTCATTTGAAGAAAAACGCTGACCAGCAAAAAAGTTTGAGTTTTGGGAATAGATAGAAGTCGGAGAGAGCCAAATCTGGGGAATAAGGTGGATGCACCAACACGTCGTAGTGCAGATCTCTTAATTTTCGCATTGCCAAAAGATTCTTGTGGGCGGGTGCATTGTCCTGATGGAAGTTGATTTTCTTCTTCCTCAAACTTGAACTTTTCTCACGAATTTTTTCATCCAGGGTGTCTAAAAGATCGGAATAGTACTGTCCAATTATTGTTTTACCCTTTTCAAGGTAACCAATTAACAAAACAATTTTAGCATCCCCAAAAGACTGATACCATCACCTTCCCTGCCGATGGAACCAACTTGGCCTTCTTTGGACCTGAACAACCAGCTTCTGTCCACTGCTTTGACTACAGTTTTGATACTGCCGTGTAATGGTGAACCCATGTCTCATCCATAGTTATGAATCGATGCACAAAATGAGTTTTATTTTTGTTGAAATGTTCCAAACACTGTTCAGAAAGTCTCATGCGAATGCGCTTCTGACCAACAGTGAGCAAATGCGGCACCCATCTTGCACAAAGCTTCTTCATATACAATACTTCATGCAAAATGTATACCACTCATTCTTTTGATATCCTTACGGTCTCAGAAATCTCACACACTTACTTGTCGATCATCCAAACCCATATCATGCACTTTCTTGATGATTTCTGGAGTTGTTGCACTTTTCGGACGTCCTTCGCGTTCATCATCTTCGAGCTGCTACGGCCACGTTTGAACTCAGCAGCCCATTTCTTAACTGTCGAATACGAAGGAGAAGAGCCTCCATACACTTTTAAAACTCTTCCGTGGATCTCGGATGGCGTTAAACCTTCTTTTACAAAGAATTTTATAACTGCACGATACTCGATTTTTTCCATCACTGGTACAACTCCGCACCGCGCCTGCTTCAAACAACTGTACAGACCAAACTACAACGTAGAATGACTTGTAATTTCTTGCAGTCGTCTCTTGCACATGCACCAACTTGCACGGAAAAAATCAAATGGGTAGTGCTGCCATCTATAATCAAGGCCGAGAACTTTTCAGACAGCCCTCGTAATCTTTGCGCGCACCATTGCCAACTCCACGGGGAAAAAAATATTTACCATTATCGAATTCTTGCTCAATGAAATCAGGCAGAGAACTTTTAAAAGAAGGGCAATCTTGCCATGATTGTACTTTTATGTACTGGTAGCTGCCATAATACTTGAGGCAGTAGGTTATCGTCGGGCCAGGGGCTAGTTCAGGGGGAAACCACGCGTGAAGGCATGTGGAGCGGGCAGCCGCACTACAGGGTGCCCCAACGACGCAACCACTCGCCTCCTCTGATCGTGAGTAACCGTGGTACTCATGACATGGTGCCACTTCAACTGAGATTTGATTACGACAAGGAAATAAAGTGTGTCGCTAGTTAGCCTTGATTTCAGGTAATCTATTGCATGCAGGACGACTAATTCCTTTCCTTTGTACGTGCAAATGTTCTGTTTGTGTAAGAAAACAATGATGAACGTTATTAGTAATAGTGAACGTTATGTGTGCATTTCGTGAGTTTCTCGTGTGTGTTTTACACGTTTTTCGCAAACCTTTTGTATATGATTTTTCTGGATTTTGTTTGTGTGAAGATGAACCAAATAAGGACGACGATAAAAGTTGCTGTCGCATTGGTCATTGGACATCAAGGCATACTTTCGAGAGGCTTTAGGTTTAATGAGAACTTTGATAAACAATACGAGTAGTTACTTTAAATCAAAGATATATCAAATTTCTTTAGCCTCCTAGGACGAGCATATTAAAATTTCATGTCATGTAAGTTTATCACAAAGCGATAAATCTACATTTAGAACAAATATTGATAAACCTCAATGATTATCGACAAGAAAGATTAAAATATGAAAAGTTTCAAATTACGAATGTAGAATATATTAAAACTCGCATGACGCAAATAAATCTAAAAAAATAATCGATCTATAGCTGTGTTAGTATCAATCAACTTAGTAATTATGTACCAAGATAACAAGTCAATACAAAGCTGGGATATTGACAATATTATCGAAAACTTATAATTTAAAATTACAATGCAGACATGATATGATATTCCTGGATATAAATTGCCTGACCGCAGAAAGAACTTTGAATCCTGGCAACTGCCAGAATTTTGCAGACTATTTGCCTGATATTTACCTATGAAAGAAATTTTTAATGTTAATGTATTGTATATGATTAATCCGTGAGTAACATTCGAAATCAGGTTGAAGATTCAAGAGGCAAGTAAATGGCAAACTTACTTCCCGAAGAAGTTGGGTTACCACACCTGCTGCGTGAAAATATGTGCTTAGGATTGTGTTATACATTTATAAGGTGACGTAAACAAATCACACATCATTTTTTTCCAGAGTCGTAGTGTCTTTAAGCAGTCCTTGATTTAGTATTAAGTCATTTTTACTGTTTTTCCTGATATTAGAAATACTGTAATATGAGAAACTATTTTACATTGTTAAATCTATTATAATACTTCCACGAAACTTTTTCTGTAGCTACAAGCATGAAAAATATTTGAAGACCTATATTAATTCATAAATGAGACCAGATCATAGTAATTATTAGATTCATTACAAAAGAATTAGCTAAAGACATTGATTGATTATTTATATATTCTTTCCTAAATACGCTGTAAATTCACTATAACATAGACAGTCAGGTCCAGCACCTTCAAATCACAGGTAAATTGAAACAGAGAGCATTTCTACACACTTATCTTCAATAATTATCATTTTAATCTATCTATAATATAGAAAAATGATTTCTATAATGAAGACAAGAAACTATAGAATAATATGCAGAAGGATAGAAAGGGTAGTAGAAGAGATAGTAGTTGAAAATCAATTTGAGTTTACAAAAAATGGTGGTGTTAGGGAAGCAATTGTGGCTTTAAGATTAATACTTGAAGGGCGGATCAAGAAAAACAAAGATACTTTTTTGGTGTTTGTTGATTTAGAAAAAGTTTTTGATAATGTTAGGTAGGTCAAGATGTTCAAAATTTTAAAGTCTGGTTTAAAATATCGAGATAGAAGAGTACTTTATAAACTATATAAAAATCAGGTAGCTATAATATAAGTAGAGAACCATGAGAGACATGCATCAGTTAAAAAAGGTGTGAGACAAGGTTGTAGTCTTTACCCGTTCATATTAAATTTGTATGTGGAAGAAGCAATAAAGCTAATCAAAGAAAAATTTAGATGTGGCATAAGTGTTCAGGGAGAAAAAATCAGTATGCTACGATTTGCTGATGACATTGTCTTGGTAGCTGAACTAGCTGAGGATATTGAGAAGTTACTGATTGGCATGAACAAAATACTGAAGGAAGATTTTGGACTGAATATAAATCAAAGCAAGACAAAAGTGATGAAATTTAGCAGAAATGATACCAATACTAGTAGATTAAATATAAAAATAGGATCAGATCCAATAAAAGAAATAAGTGAATTCTGTTACTTGGGAAGAAAAATTACAATGACCGAAGCAGTAATGATGTTAAAAGCAGAATAGCACTTGCAAAAAGGGGCTTCATGAAAAAGAGAAATCTTCTAGATTCAAATATTGATCTATGAATTAGAAAGAACTTTTTAAAACTCTATGTTTGGAGCACAGCACTTTATGGTAGCGAAACATGGACTTTAGGAATACCGGAAAGAAAGAAAATTGAAGCATTTGAAATGTGGTGTTACAGAAGAATGCTGAAAATTAAGTGGACAGACAACGTAAGAAATGAACGAGTTTTGGAAATGATGGGTGAAGAAAGAAGTTTGTGGAAGAAGCTTACAGAATGAAGAATCATGCTGGTAGGTCATATTATGAGACATGCAGGATTGGTTAATTTGCTGGTGGATGGAACAGTCGAAGGTAAGAACTGTAGAGGAAGAAAGAGATTAGTATATATGAAGCAGATAATTGAGGACGTGGGTTGAAAGGGATATGTAGAGATGAGGTTAGCACAAGATAGGAAGGGATGGAGGATTGCATCAAATCAGTCGAAAGACTGATGACAGCAAAAAAAAGAGACATTTTAAAAAAGGGAACATCTTGATTATGTAAATTAAGGTAGCTTTGTGTTTGGTATGCATTAGTACAATACGGATTTCTCTGTGTACTCGGACATTTGAGGATTCATGGATGTAGCTGAAGGCTGTTGGTGAATGAACTACGGATACTTGGTCTCGCCTTCTCAGAAAATTTCTGACCTCAGCGGTTCTGCACCTCAGAAGTGGGCTTGAGCAGACACCTTTACTCCCCAATTACTGCTGCGGTTATTAAGATTATGGAGACAGAAGAGAACAACAAGTAAACCTACGAAAGATTGTAGTGAGAAGAAAGCACGTGCAGTTATCCAGAAAAAAAGTGAATTATTTATTTACACCCTCTCTAAAACTTGTGTTCATCTTCCGGTAATATAATTTTTGGCAATAGTGCTGATGGGCTTCAAATTTTGGTGAATTATAAATATCAAAATAACATCTGATCATTTTTCCTTTGTAGATAATGAGTTATCTTCATTCTGCTGTCAGTGATTTAATTTAGAAACACCAATGATCCTTGTCATTTCAGTAGAAGTTTTTAGCGGATGGAAGCAAAGACGTTAACGATAATTTATTCTGCAAAATCCTAGATATTCTTTTACGTAAACGTAATTTTACAGTATTTTCTTTGAATATTTCAGTCAAATGTAAAAATTCAATGTTATTCACCTGTTTTTATCTTTTGTTCTCTTTCATGTAACTCTACACCTATGCCTTTTTTTTTATTGTAAAAGTAATACAAACAGATCTAAAACAAAACAAAAAAGGTTAAAATATAAATATGACATGTCACGCAAATTGATGAAGGTTATATTCTCGATGGAAAAAAAATGATTCTAAAGACTGTCATCATATTTGAAAACCGAACGTGGTGGTGTAACGGATAGCGTTCTGGGAGCGCATTCGGGGGAACGGTGGTTCGAATCCCCGTCCGGGCATCCAGATTTGGGTTTTCCATGGTTTCCCAAATTACCCCAGGTAAATGCCGGGATGCTTCCTTCAAAAGGTCATGACCGAATTCCCTACCATTCCTAGCCCCCATCCTTTCCCGTCTCTAAAGACCTCGCTGTTGAGAGACGTAAAGAAGTTAAAAAAAAAAAAAAAAAAAAACATATTTGAAAATCTTTTCACACTGTTGATCTGCCTCGTCTTTCTGGTAAAAATATTTAAAAATTATTTTTTTCTTAGATTTATACCATAAACACTTACCATAAACACTTATTTCAGCTACGTAGTGACTTTCGAAGTTGTTACAATTTTTAAATTCAGATATATCTGTTTTTTGAGTTATTATTTTCCAACGTTGCATGAATGGAAAGTTTTTAGACGCTTAGTGCTAATGGAACATTGAAGTTCTGGTAGTACCAATCAGCAGGCTTTATAAGAACACAGAGTTTTTACTGATGAAATTACGCTGCGTAAAGATGATATATTTGAAATTGTGCGAAACTTGGAGTAAAAGCTAACCTATAGCAAAATAATGTATTAATATTTTTTAGTGGTGACTAACAAGGACTGATCACATTGGTATAGTCAGCTAGCAAAAGAGTAATGTATTGGGAAAAGGAACGGGAAGGAGTTCGGCCATGTCCTTTCATTGAAACCATCCCCGCATCAGCTTGGAGAGGTTTATGGAGCCCTTGGAAAACCGAAATCAGGTTGGCTTACACACCCGGCTCAAAAGTCTTCTCCACCACAAAGGCGGCTCAAAGTGCAGTAGTTAGCCCTATCGAAATGGAAGAAATTCGCCCTGCAAAAACGCAGGGATCAGCTCAACCGAATTGGAAGAGCCTCACCATTTAGTGCCTATATTGAAATGTACACTACTTTATTTTGCAACAAACACGGCTATGAGAAATTTTTAATAATAACTAGAGAAGAAATATTATCGTTGATAAACAGGAAGGTAGAAGGATTTTTTATTATTTCTGGTTATCTTAATCGCAACAATGAAAACACTTTTAGTTTCATTTTTTGATCAATCTTTCTAACCTTTTTTCCAAAACTACTCATCTATAAATTCTTTCTTACATCACAGCAAATAGTATCAAAAAAACTACACGAAACGTGTGGTGGCTATCGTGCAATTTACGATTTTCGCAACAAAAAAAGAAGCTAATAATGTTATCAAATTTGATTCCAATCCAAAATAAATTTATAACAGTAGATTATGAATATCATTCCGTGAACAATTTTTTTTTTTAGTGGGAATTTTTGTTTTGATTTCTTTAAACAACTTGAAAGACAATTTCACATTATTGATAATATTTTAGTACCTGTTGATCCAATAGCCACTTAGAAACATTATATGTTGAATATATTCGCTATTAAAAATAGGCCACAGACAAGAAGGGTACGAAACCATGACTTTTTTTCATTCAGTTCACGCCTTAATCGAAGGTCGAGGAGGCTGTCATTCCTTACTGCAACATAACCGAAGCGGTTATTGGGCTGAGAGCACAGAACTATGTGCACTCGTCTGAGAAGCGTTCCTTTGTCGGCTCCGTTATTAAGGGAGCGACGGAGTATTTCTCTTAGCGATGCACGCGTGCGGTATTGACTCAGGCATTCTCCTCGCCGCTATTTCGGACTGGCTGCGACGCGGAATTTACTTGGGCCGCTGCCGGCTCTCCCGCGATATTACTCCGCGTCTCGAAAACACCTTGCGGCCTGGGCGCAGGTATTTCTGCCTCTCGTCCTATACGGAGGAGTACGGCTTCCACCCTTCTCGCTCATTTTCCGAGACCAGTTCACAAATAAATCGGTATTACCTTTCACCCCACACACTTCTCATTAGTGGCGTTCCTTTATTGTTTTGTTCATGGTGCGTCTTCTTCTTCTATGAGTGCCATACCCATGTCCGATTAGGGGCGTCTACTTTGGGCGATATTTATCTCTCCATGGAAATGTTCCGGAGTTATGAATTAGACTGGATTCCCGTTACCTTTCGTGTTCGTAAGTGTTACTGGAGTGTCGATGACTGTGATGGTTTGTATATTCAGTGCAGTGTTGTGTGTCAGGTACAAAAAAACAGTTATAGTAAAACACGGTGCCAGCCAACTCAGACAGCTAGAGGACACCAATCTTAAAGATGCGTTTCCACTTGAGAGTAAATTGTGGCGAGAAGCTCTCGATAGCATAACTCGCCAGTGGACACGCCTCTGAGAGTAGCTCGCGGCGAGTGGCGAGCTACTGCCTGAGAGCTGACAATAATCAACTTGCTCGTAGGTCGACACGTCATTCTTGCGCTGTTTGAGAACAGCTTGCAGAATAAGAACAATGTTCGAAAATCTGAGAGCTGAAGCTGAGGGCTCGGTTAAATTTATTGAATAAAATTTAGTCATTAGAAGAAATAAAGGAATTAATTTAAGTCTTTGAAGGCAGGGAATTGCTGAGGAATGTGAAATGTGCCGATTAAAAGTGGACAGAAATAAAAAATAAAAAAAATGTTTTGAAGAAATTACAGAAAAAAATTGTATTCAGGAGAAGTTCAAATGAAGCTCCACAATTTATGTAATATGAACGATGTTTATATAGAAATTCATAACATTTATTTTAGTGACAATGTGTCTATAATTATTATACGCACGTTGTAATGACCGTAGGAAGTTCAAAAATTTTCAAAGATTTTATTCACCTTTCAAGGAATCGCAAGAACAGTAAAAAATTAAAAATAGAAAAAGTGGTGCAAACAAAAATTATTAATTTAAGTAGCCTTACTTCAATGCACTGAATTTTGTAATTCCGGAATTTGCTCTCTTTCCAACACAACGTAATTCGGTAAGTTTAATGTAATGGAGGCTTGAATACGAATCTCACAAAAATTATGTCAAGACTATGTAATAAATAATTTAAAAAAATTAAATCGGCGTATTATGCAATAAGTAAATTTACTTTATGCAAAAAATCGAAGAGAAGCCGTAACTCGTTCAGGTTTTCTCATTTTATTGTCCTATTTGAAAATTGTGGGTACCATAGATTGTATGATAAACTCAGCTTCACAGCTCATTAACCTAAACTGTTGCCCGTCTTCGATCTGCAATTCCGGTGTCACCATATGTCTGGCTTCAAAAACATTTCTTCTTTTAATCCAAGGCTTAACCCAGCAGCTTTTTCTACTCAGCTTTTCCCCTTTTTACGAAAAGAAGCTACTATGATCACAGCTGACGTGGCCTTTCTATTGTGCGCCGCCATCTTGACTACTCTCCGCTGCTTTGCAGTGGACAGGATTCGGTGAATTGTCGCGAGAACTGTCCCGGCGTGCAGGTCGCCAAGAGTAGAGCTAGCCAGAATCTACTCTCAAATGCACACCTTCCTGAGAGTATCTCTCGAGAGTTTATCGCGCGACTATTCCCAAGTGGAATCGCACCTTAACGTCCCCATTCGATGGATGGATCACAATCAACAGGTTCGTCTGCAGTGCGGAGAGGTTCTGGACTTAACCCCGGACCCTGGTGCACAATCTAGTGGTTACAAATTGTGCATCACCCCCTGCCATACCCTGCTGACCAAGTCCTGATGATGAAAAGTTCCTCCACCATCCCGATTCGACCTCCGTATCAGCGTTGGACACCATCACGGTTCCGTAACCAACTAATCCAACTGGGCGTCATAGTGCATACTCCTTTTTTTCAAACTGCCTATTTAGTTTACCTAGATGGGCGATCAGGTCTAAATACAATAAAACCCACCAATTTTATTTATTTAATCATTCTTAACAACATCAAGGTGATGATGGAGTTATCTGTAACTAAAGAAATAGTTCTGATGAGTATTTGGAGATAAATGCAAAAGAAGTGAAAGAAAACCACTTTTTCATTTGAAGAAGCTAAGCTGTTTAATAACTGATAACACTGATTTCCTGCGGTATCTGAACGTAAAGGTAAAAGGCTACACGTATTTGGGAAGTATGCATTGCGATTCATAGGTCGAGTTTTGAAGAATTGCAAAACATATATAGACGATATATAAAACTTTCGAGCGTTCTCATCTGGAGTGATATTGTGATGTATTGGGCCGTATCGTAAAGGATTGATTACTAGCATCGAGAAAGTCTACCAGATTGACGAAAAAGTTTCCGATTAAATTTATTGAAAAACTTCTACTTTTACTTACTGCTGGGTGGAAATACTTCGACGCTCAAGGCATCTTATCAAAATGACAGGTGGTTTAAGATCAGGGAGACAGGGAACCGTTTTGATCTTTCTCGAGCAGTTATGTATTGCAGCGCGGAATGCTAGGCAACATAAGCAAACAAAGAAACAGCACAACACGAGTTCACGTAGAAACACACAGTGCAATAGTACAAAGGACAAGCTGAACACGCGGTGAAACAATAGTCCCGGATTCAGATCTCGATCGAGGCGTGCAGCCTATCCCGACAGCAATTTTTGGACAGTTTTGCGCTGATACTGACGCGAAAATATGGATGGCGCTTCAGAAGCTGTACAGACCTCACACAGAAAAAAGCAAACAAAATTGAACGAAAGTTTGCATTATTCTCAGACGGATGGCAGCACTCATATTCCTCCTATGGATTAGGATTTTATAGATTCCTAATAAACGAAAAGAGAGGCAAGGATGGTATTCACAGACGTATAATAGTGAATCATGCAGAATTCATTTTGATGACAACATGTATTTCCAGTTAAGGGAAAGACAGAACGTAGAACTGAAGATTTTCAGAAAAGAAAATGAAATAGACGATCAAGAATCTAAATTATAGTGTACAAATAAGTTTATGAAACTTGAGGATGGGTAAATTGAAAAAAAATTAACAACTCTGAAATAGCTGCCACGCCTTTGAACTAAATCTTTTTAGTATCCGAAAGATGTTTTGTCTGCTGATGAAGATATTCTCTGCATGCTTCCACAGCTTATGAGAGCGGAAGCTCATTCGGTCAGAGACCCGAGAACAATATATGAAAATGACATGTTATAAAAAAATCTTAACTTATAGATTTATTTTAGTCTCATAAAAGACATAACTGTTAACACCGTCATCATTACATAAAACATCACGGAATAATATGTTGCGTTGTGGTTTCCTTCGGCTCGTCCTCCCGTTCTTTTCAGGTTTGTACTAATTCTGCATGTCTTACGACGTTGTGCATTTCACTGGTCATGGGCTATATTATATCTACACTAAAAGTAGTTCAATAATAGGTCAGAAAGTATGTCCCTTGGCGGTCCCAGCAAAAGCAATGTCTCTGGGAACGATTCAAGAAAAATCTTGGGATGGGAAGCTGTAAAGGACACCATGACAAAGATTCTTCAAATTTGACTTTCAAATTCAATACATTGTTTATATAGAAGCACCGTTTTCAACATTTATTATTGAAGCAATTAATATTTGGTTATGTTAAACATCTTATGAATTTATTGAAAAATTATAGCACGCTCTGGTCTTGCATTTGAGAGGACACAGGTTGGAATCCCCGTCCAGCAATACAGGTTTCGGTTTTTCATAGTTTCCCCAAATCACTCCAAGTGAATTCGTGGGTGGTTCCTTCAAAAGGTCATTGACGAATTCTTTCCTGCCCATAATGACCTCGAGGTCGACTAGGCGCAAAGCCACAAAATAATCATTGCAGTTTTTCAAGGCTAAAGTTCACGGAAAGCGGTGTTCTAAGCCATTGTTAAATTGAAAACTCTAAAAGTAGAATATATTCTTAATATCTTAATAAATGGGTACTTCAATTTATTGCCATTTTTTACCACATCTGAACAGAGTAAACTTATAAAACTTTTCAATTCCATCTTCTAGAAGCTTTGCTAAAAACCATTCTCGCAATGCATGTCACATTCTCACATGATGAAGTTCGCTGGAAACCTGTCTTTAACCAACCAGGCTGCTGTGCTGCAAATCTCCTCTCAGGGGATACGACAAACATTTGGATGAAATGGTCCTGACCCAAAAGCAGCTCCTCTGTCCATTTTTTCGTCGTGCACAGCCGGCGACCGGGACAATGGCGCCCCTCGACGTCCATTGTGGTAGTCGCCTTCATTCAGCCTCTCAGGCACGCAAATTACGACGTCCAGGTAGGCCGGAACCTGCTTTGTAAGCTGTGTTGGCTCGGCCTTCCGTATAGGACGTCGGGTCTCCGCCGCCGGGTCGACCCTTCACAGGTACTCTCGCCTGCGTCGTGAATCTCAAACAACGTTTTAATTAAAGCTGCAGTAATTAAACGATGAGTCGGATCCAATAATGTCACGGATTTTTGCGCTCGGGAGTAGTGGTACTGGATAGATGTTCAACACCAGAGAGCACTTTTGCAGACTCAAGTTTTATCAGGTGCTCGTTCGTAGTTAAAATTTGTTTTTTGGAACAGTAAAAATCCGTTACAAACATAGTATTGTTTTAGGTTGAAAACATTGGCAGTCTTTCGTTGGAGCCGACAAAGTATAATGATTGTTATATTTGTAACTAGCTGATACCCGCGACTTCATACGCGTGGATTAAGAATTTATTTGCCAGAATTGAATATAGAAAGTTGTTAGTAACGAAGGATTGGTCCCAAACAACATCGAGTCGGCATAATATGACTGGAAAGCCATCAATATATCATTCTACCGTCGAACTTCTCTCCTGAAGACAATCAATTCCCAAAATATTTAAAAACAGAAAAACAAACGATGGTGAGGGGCTGTGGGGTGGAAGGGTGTTAACTAAGGGCACGTTTATTTCAGATTGGTCATTTCTTCTTTCTTCAGCATGAACATCCGATTCTTGGGTTCTAATAACTTTAGCTGCTCGTGCTCTTCTATCGCTACAACTTAGGCCAGTTAACGCCGCAAGGCATGTCAAAAAAGAAGGCAAAAAACATCTACACTAAATAATACGTTTTCTCTAAACAAAATTTATTAACAAATTATACACTAACATAATGCGCGAGAAGCATAGCTTGAGGAAGCTACGTAACATTCCAGACTAACACACACATCCGTTTCTCTGTCACCATTCGATAAGTTAACAAAATTTCGTCACTAAAAGAGTTAATCATGCCGAAAAAAAAATCCTGTGCCCTCCCTACAGATGTTCTTGTCAAAATCCGTCAATATCGGTAGAGGAATTTAGTCGTCAAAACGTAACAAAAAGACAGATACTTACTTCCGCATTTATACTATTATTGCTGCAGATCACACACACACTGACTGAAAATCACCCCTAAAGGATCAATATAACGTAAAAAAGTGTGCACCTACAGCATTGCACCCCTAAATTTGTGATATTTACAGTCTAACATTCAATCCGAATAACCGACGATCCAGGCGTCACACTTACGATCAAAATCAATTTTTAAAAATCTTTGCCTCCACGGAGATTTGAACCGGAGACCACGATACAAATATCAGTAAGCAAGTACTTTAACCACTGAGCTATCTGACCGCTGTATCGAAATGCAATACAGAAACCTAGACATTCAACGCGTCTGTCTATCGCCGTTCAGTAATTTTTCGAAATTATAAGACAACATGTATTGTTTATACAGATAATTTTTCAACCAAATATAGACAGTATTTTTCTCCTTGTTTCAAAGGATAAGTGTGCAAAGTTTCATCGAGATCGGATGAAAACTGTGGATTTGTATGAAGAACAAACAACAAACATCTTTATATATATAGATGTCCCTACAGTTTTCACTTTGATTACATCTACTGAGATTGCCTGTCCTATTCCTGTTCCTGTAATAATTCTCACTGTTCAGACATACGAAAGGATACTTCGTTTAGCGCAGTATTCTTACGGTTTTCAAAAATTTGCATGCGGATTGTCAACTGGAATACACAAGCTGTGTCATGAGCTACACATACGTAATTACGTCCAATGTTTCAATAACAGAAGAGTCGTGATTTAATTTCTAGAAACAACAGTGGTATAATCATCATCATTCAGAAATTCAAGCCCCTTTCATAGCCGCCACTTAAAAGTTTTTCCCATTTTCCTTGCTCTGGGGAGCGGGGATCGTTTCCCTTGTATCTCAAGTTTATGGATCTTTATTGGTATTCCGTCCTCTCCCTGTCTATTTACGTGTACAATTCTATTGAGTATTACCCCTTATAGTATCCTGCAATGTTCCTGTTTTTTACTGTGTCACATACTTTCTCATTTTTTATCCTTAACATTCTCCTTGCCTTTAATCTGCTATAACGCACTTGCTATCTCTTTTTAACCACCTCGCGTGCTAATTGTTCACTTAAAAAAAAAAAAGTGAGAACAGGAACATAATACTTCAAGCAGTTGTCCTCTTGATTCTGTAGTCAGATTCAAGCTTCCAACACTTATTTATAATGTTTACTCCTATTTTCCTCTTTGATCTACGTCTACATTATTCCTTTCAATTTCTTCCACTGTACTTCACAAGTATTTAAAACTGTTAACCACCTAAACTGTTCTCCTACCGACATTATCTCAGCGCATCCTCCACGTTGTAGGAGACGACTGATAGTAATAAGCTACAATAGAGCTAGCAAGCCAGTAGTTGATCTGCAAGTGCTTTCAAGAGACAAAAATCTTTGGAGATACAGCAACAAATGTAAATTTATAAAAATTTATTAAAAATTATTTTCTTTAAAACAGTTACAAAAGTACTACGTAAAACAAGATAAGTATGCAGTCAAACGTATCAAACAGTGTTTTCACATCATTCTAATTCGGAGAAGTGAACCTGATATTCCTCCTTTTTGGGTGCTCTTGGCAATCGGTCCTTTTAATATATGCTGTTCTGTTCAGTCAATATCACCTAATGTTTCAATAACCCATTTAGCGTTCTCTGTACCACCATAGGTTATTAGTATGCTTAGCAGAATTGTTTTCATTTGATCATGATTTCAGATACATATAAGAAGCTAACAGAATGGATGTAGTAAGTAGTTTATAAATCTAACTGCAAGTGACACAAGTACATAAAAAATACAAGACTTGCGGCTATAGTGTTAAGATATTTTTTTTTATTTCTATCTTATACGTACATTTAATTAAGGCCGTTAATTCTATTAAGCGTGACAAGATAATAGAGAAATACGAAAAATCAATAACCGTCAGAGAAATAAAATTACTTAATATTGAAAACAAAACTGACTGGTGCGGCAATCTCATACTCCTCCAATCATCTTTATTAGTATTGTCATTTTAGTTGTTATTATTGTTAATATTAAATAATTTGTTTTGATTAATTATAATTGTTGCGATTAACTGCATTAACAGTTTTAAATTGAATTGTGTATTATGAAAGGGTTTTGGTAGCGTTCGTTGAATATCGTTACCTAGAATTAAAAGAATTTTTGGCCTGGCCAGCAACAGCTGAACGGGCGCATTGTACATTCTGCGCGCGATCTGTAAATATCGTATGACGCAGGTTTGTGCTTTACTGTAAGAAAGCTGTAGTGTAATTTGAAGGATATTAGGATCCTGTTAAAATGCAATACGACTGTTTCAATTTTAATATACAGCAATTGTGATAGATAAATTAAATTTAGTTCGAAATATTAATTATTCTTTCTAGAATTCGGGTGGTTATAATTTATTAACAACGTTTAACTAAAACAAAACTCAGCATTCAGTTAGCATGTGTTCAAGACGAGAATCGGCCATTCTCGTCCTTAATACGCTGTTGCCCCAATTGATGTGGAAATTTTAATAATTTACCTAATTCGTCAGAGGCTGTCTGGCAATTAACACACGCTAATTCAGAATTTTTAACTGATCTATATCCTGGTATGGAGAAGACTTTCGTTCATTGGTTACAGTGAAGTAACATGTTGGCTTTCACATTAAACATCGTTGATTGATTTTAAAATCCAGATTTCACTCATGGAAAACAATCTAAAGAACTTTTCTTGAACCAATATGTGAAAGACGTGACCATTTATAAGACCCGGTATAATTAGTCTGGAAGAATAAATAAACGATTTTACTCAACATGATGGATGAGCGATAGCGTTCTGTTCTGATATACTGAAGGACTTGTATTATAATTCCGTAATACAGACTTCTGTTTCCATAGTCCTAAAAATCTCTCCCATGAAATGCCGGTACAGTTCTTACATGATGTTAATGGCGGATTTTCCTCCAGCTCTTTGTCAAGATTGTAACCACAGCTCTAATCAAATCACAGTCGATTAGCCGGAAATAGTAAATGATTTCAGTTCAGAATAAATTATTCTCTACTAGATTTAAAGTGTATTTGCTGAATGTTGAGTGAAATATAAATTCACCGCGGAAAACCTTGAACTAACTGTCCGTCCCACTGCTTGCAACCATCACAACAATTCCTAGAATCTTCTTAATGTACACATTCTCTTATGAAAATAGATTCTTATGGAAATGAATAAGCATCAATTGAATAACGCACTGACATCATCAAATTCCGGATGAAATACTCTTACTTCACCTATCCATCAGTGCTTAGAAAAAGATGACACTGCGGTTCATAGTGGTTTGCTTTAAGCATGAATTATCTTTATTCTGACTTACATCGATCATTGTAGTGACAAAATAAAAGCTTCATATTTTATTGTTAAACATATTTGCACTACCTGTTAAGAGTTCAGTTCTTTATTATTCCAATTGTAAGCTAATTATCAGTTGACATTAAAGTTTTTACAAGACGTGAGATCCTGTCCTAACACGTGTGGAAACTTCCCGTTCAAATTATTGTTCATATTTTTACGCAGAAGCAGGAGATACTATTTTTGATGTTTTAAATTCTATAAATAACAGTGTTTCTGATATATCGTTGTTCTTCCTTTTATACGTGCTTCTATGTAACGAAAATAAGAATTTTAAATTTTGTCTGCAATTTTAATACAAATTAAATAATGGATTAAGTCGTTACTTTAGTAAAAGTGTGCTTATTGTGAGTTTTAGCCTTTGGTATATACGTATCTATAATGAACTAATGGAACAACTATCTTCCTCTATTAAAATCCCCTATAAATAACACTGGTTTTGAGTCAGCAACGTCGATTTAAACGGAGGAAATCGTTGAAAAGATTAACTGTCAAGCCAGCATTCAAGTTCAGTACGTGATTGCTAGAGTAACAAAAGAAAAATATTTTTCTTTCCTTGACGAAGAAATCACCGACTGCACGTTTCCTCACAGGCAGGCTTTATGCGGGTCCGCAGGACGAAGCACAAAGAACCTCGACTCCGCACGCGTCGCGGGTTGCAGCCAGCGCCTGTTATTACAGCAAGACATTTCCGTCTGTTCGTGCTCGGCTTTGCTGCTTTATTCACCGACAAAATTTAGGTTTCAGATTTACGGAGTACACTGTTAATAGTAGTTGCCGGAAATAAAATGCCTTGGGGTACAGGAAATAAAGTAACGCAAATACCTCCTGCCCAAATTGTATTTTAAAAAACTGTTCCTTGCAACCAATTTAATTTACGAACCTTTTACTTCTGTTGCTTTATTCCTCCTGATGCGTTCATGGCCTGGAATCTTAAAAGTCATTTCTTTCTCCGAAAACGTAATTCCATCTTGGCAAATTTTTCATCCATGCAAGGTTAACTGAGATAATATTAATCTCATAAACTTTGCAAAAGAATTCTTTTAGGGTGAAGTAGAAAACTTCATTTTTTAATTTGAAACAAAAGCTACGATTACTAATCCTTAAATTTACTTATTTTTTATTTCTGACACTTTCGTTGACGTCAATGCTATTAGAGCGGGAAAGTATGGGGAAACAGCAGCATTCACTTGCAATTATTTAGAAAAACGACGGAAAACCGAAATCGCGAAGGTCAGACAGGAATTAGAACCCGTTTTACATATGATAACACGAAGCGCCCAATACGCGCGCATAATTCAAATAAAATGTGAGAGAGGAAGTGCTAAACTGATGAAGTATTATTCTCGCGGGTATCTGTAATATATTGGGTAAAAATGATATCAAATGAAATTGAATATTTTGTATTTCATGTACTCGTATAATTTCGCTAATTGATAATATTTTAACGGTCTATATGATATGAAGAGTATAGCTATTGTTTCTGTACTTCTAAAATGTTAAAACTTCATGCGTGGCTGTACAATGTGTAAGAGATTTTAAATAAGTGTTGCGTTTTTCTTTTGTTGTCTCTTTTATAGTAATGGGCACTGAAATGATTAATAACCCATGCTGAGAATATCCTTTAAAAATCTTCAGCTGGGCGTATAGCTTAATCGGACAGTTCAATATTTCCTTTTAAAATAAAGTATTAAAGTCACGTAGTCTTAACGGAATACAATAACTTCACTAAAAAAGGAGTATTAACGTAACATAGTCTTAACCGAATGCACTAACTTTAATTTACTGATTTTATCATATTATCCATGGTTCGAAAACTTCTGGCGGGACACAAGTCTCCGATCCTGGTGGTTGATCTGTTATGTTTGTGCCTTACATTCTGAGAGACACTGGTTCAATACCTAGTGAAGTATGCAGATTCCTTGTTTTACATTTTCTCGCTAGCCCTACTGTTTATTTATAAGGCCTAAGCCAATTTCTTTGCTGTTGTTTGATTTTTTTCAAACTTACTTGAAATAAAGCAGAACGTTTATTTGTAATACAAAATAGAATACAAAATTAATTTTTACATCTAATTTGGGGAGAGTATGAGAAAATTTACATTTCGCCGTGTACGTTTATCTCCTTGGTTATGGCACACACTTTCTTTCATCCTGTAATATTGCAGCGTTGTTATCTCTATTACATGATGATTTTAGTTTTACTAAACATTTTAGCTCTTGAATCAACAAAACTATGATAAAAATATTATTATCTTTTTGAATTTTAATATAGATGATTCGGAACGTGATCATCTGATATCATTGAATTAGAATCACAATTTTTTTTCCGAGTTTCTGATTCGATGAAAATGCGGCAAATTACATGAATATGTAACGATACAAATTTTAATTCCTTTGAGCCTTATAATCTTATTTCAGTGGTTGTAATATTAGCTGTAAAGTCTGCCCACCAATATGGTAAGGATACGGTAAATCCGTGATGAATGGAAATATGAGAAAACGTGATATGAAAAAGGAACTAAGCATTTTAGCGTTATATATCGTCAGATATTTCAGCTACTATGCAATGAAAACCTCTCTTTCTTCGGTTTCTATCAATGAAAAGGTTAAAATACCGTTCAATAAATAATTTGCGGCTATTGATAATTAGCAGATAGCCGCTTGTTCAAAGGCCATAATATCAAATATATTTAAACAGTGCTAGACAATATTTTGTAACCGAATCTGATCTGCTTTTTAATTAAACACGGCATTCAAGGAATAAGAGTTTTATCAAGTTTTGGTATTGCCTTACTGATGATTTTTTTTTTCACGAATTCTGATATGAATTCTTCACCCAACAATTTGGCCGTCTGCTGCCATAGTGAATCGGACAGGGACAACAGGTTCCTTACGTACCGACCATTCGTATTGTGGTTTTTAGGCGGTTTCCCGGAGTCACCTAGGAAATGTTTGGACGGACCCTCATAAATCACAAATAAAAGGTTCAGTTATACAGAACGCAGGTTAGAGAATACACAGACGAATGACTACAGTCAACTTCACTCATCACAATACAGACCACAACGGAGTCGGAAGACCTAGGCATTTGGAGCTCATTGAAACAGCAGCATAAAATGCCACACGCTAATGAATTCTTCAGTTAAATGGTCAGAAATATTGTTAATGTCACTGATTTTCCATGAAGAATTGTGATTTCGTAATAAAAAATTGCATAGAAGATGAAATGGTATTATTTTTTTAGCTTCAAGTACATTTTAGTTATCCTGATCTGTAATCGACTCGATTCCACAATCAGAAGCACTTATTAACACATGAAAATTTACTACAGCGTTTCTACGTGTTTCGTGACTTTGATCTATTTTTCAGTGATTGGTAGTGCCAGTCTGCCTCAAGCATGAGTGGTTTCTAATTACGTGTGGTGCTTGTCGTGTGTTTTACAGCAGGTAGATAGACTACTGAAGAAAATGGCATATATATACACACACAGTGAAATAAACAGTAACAATTGTTGCGGGCTGTATGCTTGACAAGAGAAACCACAATTTAAAAAAAGAAGTATTGAAAATTAAATGCACAATTAACTATCAATTATCCAAGTTTTATAAGTGAAATTTTTTGCCGAAAACGAAGCCTGATCAATATATTTCAGAATATTTTAGACAAAAATATGTTTCCTTCACATGTTCTTAAAATATCTGGTATATAAACTTATATAAATACTTTTTTTTTCAAAATCATTGATGAGATATAATATGACAAAATAAAACGATAGATTATGAAGGTGAAAAACATTGCATTATTTAAATTATGATTCGCTTGAACTTTGTAGAATAATAATCAGAGAGTCATAAGTTTCCATCATCTTTGTTACCTAAAATTTGATATTTTACGTAAATGTCATAATTTATATAAACATCGACGCTATAAAATAATTTCATTGCAATATTTCCTCTATGCATGTGTTTCCTTCAACTCCTCCTCCTCTCTCTCTCTCTCTCTCCAAAATCTTTATTAAATTTGCTTTAGCGTGTAGCGGAAAACACGCGAAATAAAATTACTTCACTCTGCAAGTGGAAACTGGGTCACACTCATTAGAACATTGTAAAAACGATCATAATGAGAAACGGTCTAAAACACAGTATTTTGAGTAAATACAGCGCAAAGCTGATTTCGTACATTGCTGAAGGGTAATTTCCACTAGGAAGTGGAAAATGAGTTCACAGGAAGGAGATAAATTTATAAACTTCTTATAAATGGTACTTCACACTGTAAAGAAAACATATTTGAACGCTTGATACTTCAAACCATAGGAAATATCTAAAAGTAACACACGTCATCAAAGAGTTTTGCGAATTGAGAAGACATTCCCGGTAATCATCCACAAAGCTGCACACGATTAGGTTTGGAATTAATCCGAGTGCCACATATCTTATCTGATATGAATAGGTCTGCGTAAGTTTGAAGTCGGAACCAGGATGTCACGTAGAATTTTAGTATTTACTAAGGAGTTATAACGTATGTGTATTTAAATCAAAGAGTGAGTCAAAAGAAGTAAAAGGAATAAAACAGATATTTCTTAATAAATTCACAGACATCGAAAATAAAAATTCTGAGAATAATAAAAATCGTTTTAGCGCATCTTTCTAACAAATCTTGGATTAGTATAGTTAAATAAAACTTATATCTTTAAACGAGCAATTGTTGCATATATGTATATACATGTTTTGAATTTCGGAAACGGCTCTCACGATTTGGATGAAATTTCATATTTAGATAACGTTTTGTTTTTTAAGTTTACATTCCCTGCAAAATCGCGATTTTACAAAAAATCAGATGTTCTTGAATTTGGTATCTCGGAAACGGCACTAACGCCAGCTCGTTTTAAGTACCAGTAAGCTGGGCTGATGTTAGTTAAGTTCTCTTTGGTTAAAGCAAGGAACTCCTGTATATATTTAAAGGAATATCCGTCGCTGATTGCATTCTGCGATAATTTCCAGAAACAAATCTAGCAGCCCTTTCTTGCACCCTCTCTAATTCCTATATTTGATATGCAAAATGTGGGTCCCATACTACACTACCATATTCGAGCAATGGTCTGACCAAAGTTTTGTAGCCCAATTCCTTTACTTCTCTCGTGCATCCCCTAATCACTCTCTCCAACAAGTGCAGAATTTTGAAACCTTTTCCTACTACCTGTCGAATGTGTCCTGCCCAGATTAACTTGTTATCAAATGTTTTGCCAAGATATTTACATTCCTAGACAAACTTTAGTTTTTTTATCTGTATACCTATTAAGCTGACTCTTCTTTGCATTTAAATTCATCCCATGTTTACCAATGCAGTTAGATCACCCTGCAGCTAGACAGACCTATTGTATAGCGTTATGTCATCTGAAAATAACGTAAATTCTGATAGTAAACCGATCATTGTAGGTGAGCGGTTAACGTTCTGACCTCGCATTCGGAAGGACGCCGGTTCAAATCCCCGTCCGGTCATCCAAATTTGGATTTCCCATGGTTTCCCCAAATCACTCCAGGCGAATGCCGTAATGCTTCCTTCAAAGGGCCACGGCCAAATTCGTTCCCGTTCCTTGTCCTCAGTCCCTTCCCGCCTCTAATGACCTCGACGTCGACAAGGTATAAAGCCAGCCAGTCTGATAGTAAACCATCTGCACAACCGTTAATTAGATAATGAATTGCAATGGTACAAATACGCCACTCCGTGCCACTCCCACTTTCATTTACATTTGATACTGTATTTCGATAACTGATATAGTAAAAAAATATTAGTAACAGTATCATAGCAGTCTAGTTATTTATGTGCTTTGAATTACAACGCGCTTCGAAAACGAGGTCATTAGCACTCTCCCAGAAGGCTTGTCAGTGGTGATAAATTACTTGCAAAACAAACTCACTCACTAGAACATTTGCGGTGTTGAGGAGCAAGTTTTCTGGGCTAAAAATATTCCGTGTAGCATTCCGCAATATTCACGTCTAAACATACATTATTCATTTTCATATTTATTGTAGTTACCACTTTCTTATCCTCGAATATGAGCACCTTTTGAGGAGTTTCGTCCATTTTTCCATTAATTTTTTCTCTCCTAATATCGTTATGTTTTCTTCAACTGTAAGTACTTTCTGTCTCTCCTCTTGCGGCGTTTCTTCTTTTGAAACTAAAAGCATTCAGAACTTAATATATATCCTTTTAACATAATTAATACCAATTTAATAAGTGAATATGTATATCAGGTTTATGTATACTGTCCAGATTCAATGCATTTCCGTGTTTATTATTAAGAAATAATTTTCATCTTGATTCAGCTCACTTATTATAGTTTTAAGCACTAATAACTTTCCAGTTCATAATTACCGATTTATATTTCCCTTCAATACTAAGAACATTATTCGTCTAAACGAAGAAGTCACTGTCAATATAGAATACATCGTTATCCTCTCTTACACTTTTACAAATTAAATAGAGTAGTAGTGAAAACATTTTGAGGTAAAGTTAATTGTAATGACAGAGATTACAGATTATTTCAGTATTAAATAGAACGGGGATGTAAAGATGGGAGGCATCAGTGAAGTATTTTATCTCCTTTAAGTTATATATCAGCACATAATAGGACGGCAGATAAAGGAATACTTGTAGTATCTATTAAGCTTTTTATATACTTCCATTTAATAAGTAACAGTATGCAATTTTAAGTCCTCTCTTGAATTGTTGGTTTTTGATAATAAGACTTCTGAAAACAATTCTAGTATATCACACGAAACGTTTTTTGCCGTCTTCAGTCTCTCTACTGATCCGATGCTGTCCTACAAACGTCTTACAACCTACTTCTTCAATTATCCGCCTTACGTTTTCTAATCTTTGTCTACTTCTACAGTTCTTTCTTTCCACGGTTCCCTCTATTAAAAATTAATCAGTGCTGCATTTCTTGGAATGTGACCTATCACTCTGTCTCTTCTTTATGTAAGACCCTTCGATAACATTCTCCCCTCTACCACGTTCTCACATTCATTTCACAATTTATCTGTCCACTTAATTTTCTGCATTCTTCTACAGCACCACATTTGAAATGCTTCAATTTTCCACCTTTCCGGTATTCCTAACATCCATACTTCGCTAGTATAAAGTGTTTTGTTCCACACGTATAGTTTTAAAAAGTACTTTTTGAAACTAAAAGAGTTCTCTTTTTCTAGAAGGTTTTAACAGCTATTACTGAATACCAAGCTTATTCACTACGTTTTCGCATATGTGATTTTTATTATTTTATGTTTCAGTCAATTAATAGTATGTACTAATAATTGTCTTAGCTCTGCAATAGTGAAACATTTCCTTTCTTCCAGACATTTTCTTATTAAATGACTCAAATGTAATACGTTTGTTCTGGGCGAGTATGCCTTAAACGGGGTAATTGAATAGACATCATAATTTTTCGTTAAAGAAAACTTTGCTCATATTTAGAAGAAACTACCGAATGGTAGTAAACACTTGAAGGTTACTTATATAAATAGCAATACAGTCTTTAATAAAATAGGAAATTTTTCAATATTGCTATCTAGCTACCTGAAATATATTTTGAGTTCTTTGTTGAAACCTGAGACGTAATCTTTTTGGTTTGTATTAGGAAATTTTGATCCACAGCGTTTGTGTATTGTTGTATTTAAAAATCTCAGATATTTCTTCAACGTTATGATATATCATTCTCATCTTCCTGCGTCGAGAAAGTGTAATTCCATATATTTTTCAATTTCTGAACGTCTAAACCATTCTTTGAGCACAAGACTTAAATAAAATATCGCGTTTTAAATTAGGTGCAGCAACTTTCAGACCGCATTTTCAAAGATGTATGACAGGCAGATTGGTTTACAGCGTCCATCAATATATTAGCGGCTTCTGCGGAGCTAGCATTGTAGCTCACTTCTTTTCTATACACACAGAAAGGATTTTACGAGCGCTTAATTCAAGATTTGTCGGCAAATTCAACGTCTCACTATATTAATAAGAGTCAAATCTTACTTTTACCTCTAACGAAGTATCTAAATACTATAAATTTCCAAGCAGTGTAGTGTCAAGCAATACGTTCGAGAACTTAAAACAATTACTAAAATTCCCTGCTTTTGAGTTAATTTTTATACTTTTTAGCATATATATATGTATACAGGTATACTATGCAGCATAACATCTAAAGAATGAAATAGGCCTTTTTTACTTATGGCTTTAAGCCTCGTCGACATCGAGATCATTATAGGCAGGATGGGACTGAGGACAAGGAACTGGAAGGAATTCGGCCATGGCCTTTTGAAGGAAGCATCCCGGAATTCACCTGGAGTGATTTGAGAAACCATGGAAAATCCAAATCTGCATGCGCGGACGGGGATTCGAACCAACTTCCTCCCGAATGCGAGGCCAGAACGTTAACCGCTCACCCACCACTCTCGGTAAAATGCGGCCTAATTTAACAATCAGTTTTACATTTGATATTTGAACACATTTTTTGGTTTGTTTGGTATAATTGGTATTGAAAATATTTCCAAAAATTTTGTTTGTTGGCACATTAAATAAGGTTACTTTGCCGTTAAGTTTAGATTATAGGTTTTTGAAGTTGCCATATTCAATCACTCCCCATTGTTATCCATTAATGACTTTATAATTAGTTGGTTACGATTTCACATGGCTAAAATGTTTTCTGTTTCCTATTCGCTTTATAGTTGCTATTTCAATTATAATTTTCCAATGTTTCTGCATATATTTTTTTAATGTATAGTGCAAACACCATTGCTACAATCAACAAAGTACAACTATTTTAATATTAAAACAATATCATCAAAGTAACATTTTCCAGCGTTGGTATGAGGCCGGAAATCCGAACTCTTGGAATTTGTGTTACCGTGCATTGTACTGAACACCTTACTTTCATTCGACTGCCGACATGAGTTAAAGGAAACGTGGAATTCAATGTATTGCACACTACTCACTCCTTCCTCTGTCTCAACACTCATCAGATAGTTCCTTCGCTGCTATTCATTGACAATCAGAGATGTACAAAATACTTATTAAAAAGCATTTAAATAGAAAATGCAAATAATTTCTTGTTTTTCTATTTCAAATACAAAATATAAAATGGTTTCAAAAGTTAGTATTTAAATATTAAATGCAAAATAAGTATTTTAAAAATACTTTTAATAAAATACTTTCATTAAAATACTTTTTTTAAATACTTTTTTGTTCATTTATTATGCATGTAATTTATTTCATTAATTCATAGATTCTAAAACCACTACTTATTCAGAAAATACATCCTTCGTGCTCAGACTATAAGCCCTCAATATCATCCCATGTTCTACTAGAGCAGAACTTAACAAACATGTATTATTTTTTAGAACACCTATTTTCCTTTTGGATTTTTTCAAATGCGATGGCACATAATTCTTGGTGGGCTTGATAATTGCTGCAATTAGAGCCCTAAATTAATCGTTTTCTACAATACATGTGTGTGAAGAGTATCAACTACAAAATTCACAACTAACTTGTCAAAATCAATTGAATTCGGTAAGATAATTTCATTTTTCCGAAGTGCCAACAACACAATTTCTCTTCTTTGTATGTTGAGATCTGAGTTTATCATACTCTTCTGAAATGTCAGCATGATATTTAAAACGAAAATGCATAATTTTTACTTTCTTGGCTCACTTTTTTTTGCCACCAGCACAACGGAATTAAATGAAAACAAATACAAATTTTAACATGTTTGGCACTGCGTTCTCAGACCAGAATAACTTTTGGTACTGGTGCTACAAAACAAGAATAACAAATTAATATAACCTATTGAACTGCTATTATGTTATTTAAGAAGTTTGTATTAGCACTAACACATCCCTTAAGAGTTTTTCTATATATCTTGCAAAATGTAGATAAGTGAATAAAACCGGCATAAAAAAGACTGAGAAAATAATCACAACATGGCATCATCAGATGAGTCAATATTGCCAAACTCATTGTTATTTGTATAAGACAAAAGATCTTATCTAACTATTGTTTGTTAATGTTTCTAGTAGTCTGAATGAGTTAGTAAATCAGTATTTATGAAATAACTGTCAAAATGAAATTAAAAATTATGAAAAACTGAGGAAAGTATTTTATGTTTTTCAAATAGAATATATGTTTAAAAAAGTACATCAAATAAAATACAAAATGCTTTTTAAATGAAAGTATTTTAAATACAAAATAGAAATAGGTATTTTGCATTTTGTATTTGCATTTTAAATACATGTATTTCAAATAATGCACATCTCTATTGACAATGCTGTTTCAAATTTATAACACAAATTCAAAATTTCCATCCAAACTGAAATCACGTAATATTTGCTATTCGTATTAACAATTTATGAACATTCCGTGTTTTTTTTATATTACGTATTATAACTGCTGCAACTATATAAGCAATACAACAATGTTCGTACTGTCGCAATGGAATGATCACCTTACAGATTCGATCCTGCGAGGCTGTTGTTCCAGGAAATTTTGAAGTTGGAAGTATTTTCTTGGTCGGATGTTTTCTTTTTGGAATTTTCTGTCTGGCTGAGATATTATAGTAATTTATTCGCGCGTTCAACAGTAAAGAAGCAAGATTAGTCTACGATGGTTTTGACAACAAGCCACTTTCGTGAATATTTGGACTCATGTGCTTCATTAAGGGTTTTGCTTATCTGGTATATTGTAACCTGGGAAGATGTATGGTTCTATGGTGGCTTAGAACATTCAGAAGCGCGATACACAAGAATATAAAGGCCTTTTTAGCACAGCCTTTTTTAGAAACCCACTCATTAAATTAAGTCTTTATTGGATACTATCATGTGGTTTCCATGCTTTTCACTTCCAGGAATAATTCAAGTGAATAAGGACAGTGTAACACGAAGAACGTCGATATTTCAGAAGCTTCACAAGTCATTATTTACCAGCTGAAGTTAAAAAATTCAATAAACTCCAGTGAAACAATGAGATTAAACTAACAGTTAAATCAGAAATTAATATTTTTTAGCAGCTTAGACGGCAGTAATTTATATGTAGTTTTCCTTTTTATTTACCAAGTGATTACTTTTCTATCTGACTGCTTTTTCGTACAGTAAAACATAAATCGGTTAAAATCCAAGTCGCTGTATTTCTGGTAAAAGCGCAAACCTAAAATATCAGCATTTCGCAGAATTACAAAACATAGTACCTTATGAATACATTAAATTCTGAGCTTTTCTTAAAAATTGAGCTTCTGTTGATAACTATTAACCATTTTTTGTCACTCATATATAGTCCTTTCGCTGATAGCATTGAATGTTTTGAATGAGTAATTTTTAATCACTGTTTTATTTTATAGAAATTAAACAAAAAATTAGCTATATTAGATGCTACAAATGAAGAGATTGGTTATAATCGCGTTCTGATCTTGGCTGAGATTACTTTTCAGTGTGTAATCGTAATGGAGCCCCAGTAATCGACGTTGGGTTAGTATACATAAATTTGGACAATGGTGAGCAATTCCTGTAGTCTTATTTTTTTTAATAACATTTAATCTTGTCGTACCAACCCTATTGTGTAAACTCACTGGAAGGCTATATTCAAACGCTATCATTGTAATGGAGAAAATTTTAAAGTATTATTCATTGTGGCCGAAGAGTTGTTTGTGGGTTGGAAAATTTAGGTGGCTATTAAGATGTAGCATGTGAAGTGTTCGCTTTCCGTAACATATGTGATTCTATCTGGTATTTCGTGTTAATTTCCCCATTTCCATTTGCATCATTAAAATGACGATCATATAACTGAGAAAAAATTATTACATAAACATCAGTTACATTCGTAAGTTTGAATGTTTGTTATAAGTTATATCAACTGTACATTGCTGATATTACCAGTTTTGCTCTGTTATCTCATAGATATTGAAACTGAAGTTTTATTAGTCTTTAAAAAGGTGCTAAGATGAAGTAGATGTTACCAGCAGCTGGTTAAAATGTTTTAAAAATTGATTATGTATTGTAATTGCTACTCCGAAATTCACATTTTGACAGATCATAGTTACCATCACAAATGTTCTGTGTAAAAGAAAACAAAGTCACTTTTCTGAATAAATATTACACGAAATTTACTTTTTTCCTTTTTTTGTTTCTAATCAACTGAAAAAAAAATACAATTTTTCGCTGTTCCATTAAAAAATACCAGCAATTTTTCTAACTAAAATACCCTGTTGCTTAGACTGTTTTCTCATTTCCGTGTAATTGGAGTAGCCAAATTAAAATGAAAAAAAAAAACTAGTCTCTAGCCCTTTGTATGAAATCATTTTTTGTGTAAATAGGTAGAAATAAATTTTCAACAGTATTAAAACACTTCTTCAACTTAATTTAACCTCAACGATTGACATAAATCTGGTTAGGGGAGAGAGGCGGGAATCTTTATCTGATGCGTGTTTAGTCGCGTATCCCTAATTCTGCTATCTGCAGTCTATTCTGTGCTCATAAACGCTATTATTTTTAATTTACACATGATAAAATTGTTATAATGCACCAATGGAAGTACGCGATATCTATGAAGTCCTGGGAAAATTCTTTCTTTGTCGTTTCCTATTCACTAGGCCGATAATTGCAATGGAAATAAAAATGGTAAATAGCTTGATAGTTTACCCGGTGATAGTAACCTTATAAAATAAACTAGACTGAAATATTCATTTATTCGGCATCTTAATACCGATTTTAATCCAGTGTAAAATATATTTTTAATGATCGTTATGCTTTTGCCATCGGTATTTCGTATCTAGAAGTTACTTAAACGACGGAAAATTGTTCAAAACAGCAAGTGATTGCAAATACACCTACAAAATTCGTTCCTGTTACTGAATATTGTATTTTATTTCAGAATTAAACCAAGTGATTGCAAATACACTTATAAAATTCATTCATCTTAATGAATATTGTATTTAGTTTCAAAATACAACAAATGGCATGAATGTTTCACTGTTTACCGGGAACCAACCAAATCAAACATTAACTTTGATTCACTTAGCCACCATTAATTTCTAGTACATGGGTGATCGATCATACCTCGGTATCTTTCGATTTCTGTTCAATATGCAGTATTCTGAATAAAGCAAAACATTATCTTCCTAAGAAATATCATCTAAATCACTAAAACCATTTCCGAGACCGTCTGGTTTGCCACCTCGAAAATTGCTTCTAAAGAATGCTATTATTATGTTAAATAAAAATCTAATTCCTAGCAGGGATTAATTAATGCTGCAAGATTAGTGGTAATTCACTTAAAGTAATACATCGTCAGTGCCAAATTCATTCACTCCGAAAAAACTATGCTCATACCTCTCATGACTCTCACATAATATGATCAACCGTGCCTTTCTAAATGGTAATAAAATAATTCCTTATAGAAGTAACCTTCGTTATGAACATTAGTAAAGCACAAGTTTAGACGCTTCAGAAGGCAGGATTGCATTTATCACAACCTGTTTTTTTTTTTTTTTTTTTTTTTTTTTTTTTTTTTTTTTTTTTTTTTTTTTTTTTTTTTTTTTTTTTTAGCATGAACACCCGTGCGTGGCTTTCCCACGATTTTGTATATTCATTTGTATCAAAGACACATACGGCCAAAAAGTCTACGATGATCACAATATAACTTTTAGTATTGTTTTCAAGGAAGTATCATATAGTAAAGAACTTTTAAAAAAGAACTTCTGAGAGAGCGAATATTTTTTAAACATGTACTTTTTAAATGTTTTACAATTAAACAAGTAGTATTTAATGATAACGACTTTTTACAATAAAAGTTATATTTATCAGTACTCTTCATACTAAAATACTTTTTATTAATAAATACTTGCATTTACTTATTTTCACATTATTATATTACTATTCGGTGACTGACCTCGATACTATTCGCACGGGTCAGCTCCTGCACTTGTTGTAGAGCGATGAGGGGGTGTAACAGAGAAGTAAAGTAAATAGCTTATAAACCATTATTCAGAACATTGTTTGAATATAGTGGTGTATTATGAGACCGAAATTTTTTGTATCAAATACAGGAGGTAGAGGGGGTGCAGAAAATGGCGGCTAGATTTGTCTCTGGAAATTACCGCAGAACACAATCAGTAACCGACATGACAAAAGAACTGGAATGGGAATCATTGGAAGACAGGAGGAGAGTGAAGAGAGTCATGGAAGTGCACAAGGCGTATATTTGGGATGAAGTTTGGAATTATTTTGGTGTAGGAATGAAAAGTAATGCATGGAATGTAAAAGATGGCCATGATCATAAGTTAACACTCAATTTCAGGCACAAGAGCGTGGGACGATTTTCTTTCGTAGGTAACGGTGACAGAGTTTGGAATAAATTGCCAAGAGAAATAATGAACAATTTACTAAAAAGGTTGAAATTTGCAGAGAGAAAAAGTAGATGGTTACAGGAAAAGGTTAAAGATGACTGCGTGGGGAAATTACCACCGGAGCATGTGCTTCAACCCAATTAAATTAAATTAAAACAGACGACAGATGCGAAAATTTCGCGGAAAAAAAATCGGTGAAAAGTGCGGTTGAATATGATGTCACCAAAGCTGAGTCATTACTCTTCATACTCCTACTTCATTTATCGATTTTGGTTGTATATCCAGGGAGATAAATGGATAAAGACACAAAAAACACATTTTAGAAAAATTGACATTTTTGCCCTTTAAGGGTCGAATTACGAAAAACTCCTTTCTGAAAATATAGTGTTACCACGGCGGAGATCTTAGTCTTTAATATGATGCCTCATTTAACTATATCGGTTAGATATTAAGGGAGATAAATCGCTCGTGACACAATAACGAATTGCAAAAACATTGATCCTTTTGCCCTTTAAAGGTCGAATTCCGAAAAATTTCTATCTTAATATATGACGTCACTAAAGCGGAAATCATAATCTGTAAAATGATACTTCATAAAACGGTTTCAGATAGGTATCCAGGGAGATAACTGACTCGTAACACAGAAAACAGCATTTAAGAAAAATTTACATTTTTGCCCTTTAAGAGTCGAATTCCGAAAATCCCGTTCTTATAATAGGATGTGCCCAAAGTGGGGACCATAAGCTTTAAAATGACACCTCATTGATTGATTTTGGTTAAGTATGTAGGAAGATACAGGCTTGTGACAAAAAAATACCTTATAGAAACAAAAATGCGTTATAGAAAAATTTATACTTTTTCCCTTTAATGGTTGAATTCAAAAACAATTATTTCTTAAAATATGATTTCACAAAGTTGAGACATTACTCCTTATAATCTCACTTCATTTATAGATTTTTGTTAGATATCCAGAGAGATAAATGACTCGAGATACAATAAACGAATTTTAGAAAAATTAACATTTTTGCCCTTTAAGGGTCGAATTACGAAAAATTCCTCTATTATAATATAATGTTACCATGGCGGAGACTTTATAATTTAATATGATACCTCATTTATCTATATCGGTTAGATATTAATGGAGATAAATCGCTCGTGACACAAAAATGCGTTTTAGACAAATTTATATTTTTTCCCTTTAAGGGCTGAATTCCAAATACATTCTTTCTTAAAATATGATTTCACAAAGCTGAGACATTACTCCTTATAATCCTACTTCATTTATCGATTTTGGTTAGATATCCATGGAGATAAATGACTCGAGATACAAAAAACGCACTTTAGAAAAATTAACATTTTTGCCCTTTAAGGGTCGAATTACGAAAAATTCCTTTCTGAAAATATAGTGTTACCACGGCGGAGATCTTAGTCTTTAATATGGTGCCTCATTTATCTATATCGGTTAGATATTAAGGGAGATAAATCGCTCGTGACACAATAACGAATTGCAAAAATATTGATCCTTTTTCCCTTTAAAGGTCGAATTCCGAAAAATTTCTATCTTAATATATGACGTCACTAAAGCGGAAATATTAATCTTTAAAATGATACTTCATAAAACGGTTTCAGATAGGTATCCAGGGAGATAACTGACTCGTAACACAGAAAACAGCATTTTAGAAAAATTTACATTTTTGCCCTTTAAGGGTCGAATTCCGAAAATCCCTTTCTTATAATGTGATGTGCCCAAAGTGGGGACCATAAGCTTTAAAATGACTCCTCATTGATTGATTTCGGTTAAGTATTTAGGAAGATACAGGCTTGTGACAAAAAATACCTTATAGAAATAATATATATGATTAACTAATTAATTAAATACAGCAACGTTTGGTTGAATGGTTGACTGTTGACATATTGCTGAAATTTCGTTAACAGATCTTTTAAAACAAGAACGGATATTTTGCTACAGAAACAATTACTGACGTTTGAATGGTTAACAATAATTCTTGGTAAAGTACACATGTTCCTAGTTCTACCATTGCCTACTATTGTTCCTTCCGGTTCAGGGAACACTCTTTGGGAATTCGGTAATTGCGACCATTTGCATTCCGTCAGCAGTCCGGATTGGTCTCTTTCAGCGTCATTTCCTGCTTACAGATTACTCAAAAAATCAATTGAAAATTTCAGGAGAGTATGGTCTCGAGGATAATAATATATTTAGCTAAGAAGCTATGTCGGAGATGGATTTTCTTTACTGGCAGGAAACTACACTAAAAACCTCCGATTGCTTTCAATCAAACAGTTTCAACAAATATCGTACCCAAATATCTTTATTCCCTTAATTGTTTGCGGGAATGCTCATTCATATTCAAAATAGTCTGTATGAAATGGTTTTACCATATTCTGTACATAGTAATCTGTGGTAACTGATCGGTGATTAATATTGTCTTTACTTCTTCAGTCTTTTTTTTTTTTTTTCGTCAGTCTTTCTTGTTTACCGATCGACAAGTCACAGGAGTCTATGCTGGGGGGGAAAAAATCAGAGTCACCATCAGTATTTAGGATAAATAAAATTCTATGTTGGTCTATTCGTAAGTGCTTAAGGCTGAGCTCATTAGCCTAAACAATGTCCGAAATTCCCTAAAAACTTTAATTGGAACTTCCTAAATGCTGGACTCTCAATTTCAATCCAGCAATACATTATGAAATATTGAAATTATATTTTAATCTTATATATATATAAAAATAGACGTGTTTTTTCCTATATTTCACTTTTCAGCCACCACTACCTAGCACAGATCACTGATGTTTGTGGGTGGAAGTAGCATGGAGTTTCCTGTCGTGCACAACGTTGGCCGAATGTCGATAGCTGTGGGGATGTGGGAGATATGGGGGTTGAAAGTGGTCGACCTGTGGCAATTTCATACTTCTGCCAAAGACAAAAGTGTCATGGTGTATCACTTTTCAGCGAAAACTATAGATCACAGGTAACTTGCGTTTGTGTGTAGTAGTAGCACAGAGTCACCTTTCGATCACAACAGCGGCCGAATTTCAGAAACTGTGGTACTGTGGTAGATATGGTGGTTGTAAGTGGCCGACCAAGGATATTTTCGCATTTCGACTGTCTCCGCATATGTCACTTTTCTGCCACAACTACATAGCATAGAGCATTGATGTTTGTGTTTGGTAGTAGAATCGTATCTCATGTAGTGCACTATGGTTGTTAGATGTCGGTAGCTATGGGGGTGTGGGAGAAATGGGGGTTGAAAGTGGTCGACCTGTGGCAGTTTCATACTTCTGCCAAAGACAAAAGTGTCATGGTGTATCACTTTTCAGCGAAAACTATAGATCACAGATAACTGGCGTTTGTGTGTAGTAGTAGCACAGAGTCACCTTTCGATCACAACAGCGGCCGAATTTCAGAAACTGTGGTACTGTGGTAGATATGGTGGTTGTAAGTGGCCGACCAAGGATATTTTCGTATTTCGACGAAAGGCATGTGTCTCCGCAGATTTCACTTTTCTACCACGACTACATAGCATAGAGCATTGGTGTTTATGTGTGGTAGTAGCATCGTGTCTCTTGTCGTGTACTATGGTTGTTAGATGTCTGTAGCTATGGGGGTGTGGAAGATATGGGGGATGAAAATGGTCGACTTGCGGCAATTTCATATTTCTGCCGAAGACGCATGTGTCACGGTGTATCACTTTTAAGTGAAAACTATCAATCGCAGATCACTGGCGTTTGTGTGTGGTAGTAACACAGAGTCTCCCATCGATCACAACGTTGGCCGAAATTCGGTAACTGTGGGAGTGTGTGAGATATGATGTTTGAAATTTGTCGATCATGAATGTTTTCGTGTTTCATCCAAAGACTTGTGTGTATCCGTAAATTTTACCTTGCTGCCGGAACTACATAGCGCAGAAGACTGGTACTTGTGTGTGGTAATAGTATCGAGTCTCCCATCGTGCACTAGGGTGGTTAGATGTCTATAGCTGTCAATATGAATTCTTTACAATCATGAACGAAGTCGTGTGTACCAGCTAGTGTATTATAAAACCTCGTTTGCCTTCTACTAAGTCAGTTATATAAAATACATTAAACTGCTGTTTAGTGGTAGCAGTGAACAGCGGAACTTTTCCTGTAAATTTTCTGTGTCCGACACGAGGACCAAACACTCTTAATGTTGGAATTAAACTGAAGTCACGCAATGGGTTGACTTTTTGAATTTTTTTCTGTGTTTTACTTAAAACATTAAATTTTCGTGAAAAGTTTAACTCTAAAGAATTTCTGTACTTAACTTAGCTTTTAACAAAATAAAGTATGATTCTTTGATTTAATCTGAAGTTTTAATTCCTGCTGCTAAACAACTTAATATTTTTTAGACAATTCTACCAATCTAATTAAAGCGTCTCTCATTTTTATATCTTCTATCGCTATATTAAAAATAAGCCGTTAGAGGTTTCGAAGTTATGAGTGAATGCAGTAGGAGGGGAGATTGCCGCAGGTAATTGGCAGACATCAGGCTTCTGATTGGCTGTAGTTATCAGCACTAAGCGGCTTCCTGCGGGCAGGTAATCAGGAAGTATTTCCTGCTACCGGGTAGCTAACAGGAAAGGCTTTCAGAAATCCACCCAGTAACGGCTCCAAGAAAAGTTAAATCGAATCAATCGTTATTTTTTAGAAAATCGAAAAGAATTAAGCGCTGCAGACTCCCTTGTCCTCGCATATTAAATTTCTTATTTATTAAGAGTTACAATCAGGAACAAATTCGACGCAAATGGTGACTTTGAAGTGTATTTAAAGAACAATTAAACTCCTCTAGTTTCCCCAAACAAATTAATAAATGTACAAAGCCAAGAAAAACTTTTTTCAGCTTCAGACTTACTATCTAAGTACCCATAAGATTTGTATACCAGTAATTTCCGGGCATTAAAGTTTTATATATAGTTAACTATACTCATTTAGACTGCGAGAAAAAATTCTGTTTCGCTAGTGCGATTCCTGCTACAGCACAAATTTTCGTAGAATTTCATACGTTATACAGCCTACAGCCAAGGATTATAATTAGGTATATTTTATTTTAATGCGGCATCGATATACCGTGAAATAAAGGAAAAAAAAACATCTGTTTGTTTCGTTGAATTTGATGGGTTTTCGAACACTATACAGCACCTGGTCCCAAAAGTAAAATACGACATGTTTATTTCGATATGATGTCAAAAATATAAAAAACGAAGTTACGGGCGACGGCTAGTTATCATATAAAACTGCTCTTTGAAAGTATCTTCCAATATAATGACTCATATCTACATATATATATATATAGTGCAGCAAAAGTTATTTAACCCTATGACATAGAATTTTTTAAGGTGAGCAGATCAAAGTCGCAGATAATCTTCTTTGTTTTCTGGGATACATTTCTTCGAAACCTCGATGTTTCTGTGGTTTTAATGTGGCTGTTTCCTTATCTATTCTATATCTTAATCATATTTTGCAACTATTGATGTGTCTCTCAGTCACCAAGCTAAATTAACGGTTATTATTGAGATATTTACAGTTGTTATTAGTAACTGTGACGAGAGTATGCAGTTGAACGGACAGGCGTAACTATTAGTGACTGGCTTCACCTCTTGACATCTCGAGGGAAATCCGGGTAGAAGCAGCAGCCACGCAACTGGACTCCAAACTGCTGGCTGTGTTCTTCGCTAACGAGGTCATCGATTGAGGAGCGGAGTTGTGTTTGCGTGGTCGGCTATTGGCAGTCGGCTTCTGAGGTCAGCTGCCTGCAGACAGTACCTGTTGAGCTGCTTCGACTGCTGTTGCTGGAGGTAACAACCAAGCAGCAGTGTAACACTAAAAAAACACTAAGCACATCGTGGAATATACCCCTCTAATAATCTGCTGAGCTCATTATCAGAAGTCAGGAAGAACTACTATCGGTAAAAAACTGGACCTGACATTCGGAAGGACGCAGGATCTAATCACGGTCCAGCAATTAAGATTTCAGTTTTCAATGGTTTCCCAAAATGGCTCCAGTTGAAAGCCAGTATGTATCCTTCTAAAGGCCATTGCCAAATTATTTCCCGTTCCTTGTCCAAATTCTGTCTCACTTCTAATGATCTCAGTGTCGATGAAGCTTGAAGAACCATGAAATTCGTCAGTAGCGCCAAACGCTACCACAAATGCAGCAAAGATGACAATGATTGAAACAGATAAAAAAAATTAACATACACAGTATAAAAACCCGGATTCTTTTACGGGTAAATTAAGGGCCTAGCAGCAAGATAAAACAAAGATGACCTTTGTCGAGAAGAGATGTTTTCTGTTATAAAACAGCGGCTTAGGAGATAGGTAACACTACTTAGTAACTTACTCTCAAAGCCAACATAAATTAATTTATGACAATACACCCATTTTCAATACAACCCATATAAAATATTAACTAAGTAATACTATATTTCTTATTCAATATAAATGTCATTATATATCTAGTAACCATTAGTCTTTTTCATTTAAATACATAAGTTTATCTCATTGTAATTTTTCATAGAAAATAACATTCAACCTAATTTCATCTTTGATGTTATGCAAAATCTTTGTATACGATCATCTTTGCTTATGTTTACGTGTTAATGCAAAGGCAAAATTACAGCGAGCTCGTGTTTAGTAAAATGTTACTTCTGAAACTGTGCCTCACCACCGGTATGAGCATCCTTCCTGCAGTATTGAATGTAAGTAAAATATTTGAGATTAACTTCATTACAAAATAATTAAATTTCTCTTATTCATCGCAAATAATTTTCAACATTATAGGATGCACAAATGCACTGTAATTTGCATCTGCAGATGTGAAGTTAATGCAAACCATCTGATGATGGGCAACTTTGCCCGAAACCGGTAATGGTGTAATAAACATATTTACAAATGTGACTGGTTACTAAAGAGTAGTGTTGAAAATTAAGTTAATGCGTATGGCAAAAAACGAAGTAGTTCTGAAAACGCTTCAGCAGGGATTGTTTCACAATGTCCTTAAAAGAGCAACCACAATAAATGTTCGTTTCGAAAGCACATTACCAATTTTCTTAGGGTATTACGTTTTATTAACGCCGAGTTCCTTAGAAGCCCGAGATGCTTTGGGCAAGGAACAAAAGGAAGTTCACGATGGTTTTTTTGGAGAACTCATAACTGTACTTAGCTGATGTAATTTCGAGAAACACTGTAAAATCAAACAAAGGTTGACTGAAATGTGGATAGAATCTGCGTTCTGGTGTTCTCGTTTTTGAGTGTTCTCCCAGATGCCATACTCGAACGTTAAACGCTCATCTATCAGTGTTCGTGTAAAAAAAAAATTACCAGTCTGCCTTCTAATTAGAATGACCTAGTGTTTGCCGGTTCTTTTAAAATCACAGAGCCTGGCCTTTACCTCAGGTAAAAACTTACTCTGTGTGTGTAAAGTACGATAGAATTCTAAGTGATTGTCCTGTAGGAAAGAAATTAGCTGTACTACCTCTGACGCACTGGATTGAGACGTCTAGGACCTAACCAAGCTTCCGGTTGTAGACTAAATTATGTTTGATAAATAAAATAATTTTGGGAAACAATGGAAAACAAAAATCAAAAAGTCGAACCAGGGATGGAACCCACAAATCTTGAGTTCTAAGCTCGATGCCAGAAGTGCATAAAAAAAAAAAAAAAGGAACAAAATTACAGAAAATGAGACTAGTTCGCATTTGAAGTTACTGAGCTCTCTTGGCCAACAAATTTTGGTCTTAACTGCTTCTCTACTGACAACATTTTTAGGCTTCTTTTGAGGGGGGGGGGTCGAGGGTTCACGAACCCTTTTTAACCTACCTAATCTAGGGAGATAGGGAACGGGAAGAAAGTCAGCAGTGGCCTTTAATACGGAAATCGTAGCAGGATGACCGGATGGGTATTTGAACCTGCATCCTCTCGAATGCTAACCTATAGAGCGATATCGACATCCACCTGATTCGTCCTAGAACAATAGTCCTCGCATTCTTTTATAGTGGCGGTTCCGCCTGTAGTGACAGTTCAATTTCGCATTACATAAGGGTGTCATTATACTTTTGACCAGATAGTGTATATATAGAATAAGTGTGGCCGTATTGCTCGTTCGTTAAAGAAGTTGTCTACATGCTGAATGATCGCAATTCTTATTTGAATAAATCCGAGGGTCAGAAACTGTTCACCATGCACACTGATCCTGTTTTTAATTCACAGAGTGGAGAAAATTCCTCCAGAGAAAGACAGTGGAATGCGGAACTCCACCTCGCTAATTCAACTCCAGTTCCAAGAGCTTGAAAAATAAATGCAGGGTTCTGTTTCCACCTATCCCACCCTATGGGTCTCTCCAGTATGAGGACCATCTTCACCTTTAGTATAGTCAATTAGGTAACACATTGGTAGAAATAATGCACGCATACGCATAAATCTTTGACGATGTACTATGAAAATTATCTTCTGGTACATTGTAATTGGTACTTCCTTAACGGAATTTTTTCATCTGTTCGTTACTTTCAATACCGCTATAATTATTTGAAGATTCATTACTGAATTCTGTCTGTAAACTTAAGTAAAAGAATACTCTGAAGCAACTGTACATTTCCCCTATTTCGCTGATTTACAATCCTGTCGTTTGGCTGGGTACCATAACATAAAAAAGTAGTAAAAAATGCGACAGCATGCATTATTATTACATTCAAGCATTTTCTTCGATTGCACAATCCTGGACAACAAAAACTGAATATACGTATGTAAAGTTTGAGGTTATCTGATTGCTTGTTTTAGTAAGGTATCACTAATCATTTATCAGAATGTCAGAGACAATTATACCACAGCCATAGACAATACACCAGCATCGAATCATTGGTTTGGGACAATGAAGTAATTTTTCTTCGAGCTGCGCTTAATCACTGTATAACTGCAGCATATCTGGATGCAATATGTCTCTGGAACGATACGTTCATTCCCCTTTCCAGAAATTATACGACAGTATAATTCAAAACGTAATTGCTTCAAAAGCTTAATATCCACCGCCTCTATTAGATTATATTGTAAATTACAGGATGAATAGGATTCTGCTGAGTGGGTCTTTACGGCTTGGTTGGTGTCAAAGCTTATTGAAGAGGGCATTAACTACGACATATTGGCTGACAATACACCGCCACACATGTAATGAACTGATCATCTCCATTTCTAGAACTACTTCACATGAGCACAGCTTGCTCTCTGACAAGTTTAATTAATATCAGCATGTAGAACGCGATGTATGTAGATTTAGATTTACAGTTTATATTTATTAACAACCAAAATAGATTAATATTTATAAAAATGATTTATTTCACTGATTAAATACAACACGAATCTTCCATTTTGTGTCTTGTGTTTACGTTTCACATCAGGTCGTATAATGCTCACAATTTTTTTCATGGTTCAGCGTAGACATAAAAGTAATACATTACAGTATCATATATTCCTTATTACTGGTTTAGGACTCTTCAAGGCCATTAATGCTAGGAGGGATTTGGCGGAAGGGAAGAAATTCGTCCATTAACATTTCAAGGAACTATTTCGAGGATCAAAGAAAAGCAAAAATTGCACGGACCAAACACACGAACTTCTCAGCCATAATTCAGCGCTATCCGGTCACCTATCAAGCTCATTATCAGTTTATCAAATCTCGAAATCAAAAAATAGATTTCAGCTGAGGAAAAGAAAATGAAAAAATATATCTCATGTCAAGGAGCATTTCCACTAACATAATTGACCATGTAAAATGTTTACATTTGATTTTAGTAACATGCTGCAACAATGAACGTCAATTTGCAAAACAATAAAGAAATTTAAAAATTCTTTTAACGTCCCTGGCAAGGACACTTGATTTATTGGAATCACAGTCATCGATGGGCTACTTACTAGCCGCTAACGGGTTTTCAGCTTTGAAGCGAATATTCTTTGAAATGCTAGAACGGCAAAACACTCAAAATAAGATATTAAAAAACTTGTTGAACTTGGAATACTGCAAAATACATTGTTAGAAATCGTAATTTTTATGCTGAAACATGCTCAAAGCAACCCTGGAATTTTCATTCAAATATAATTATTTTTATCTTTTATCTTTATAACTTGACCTATTATTAAAATTTATTAAGCGTTAAGAATACAAAAAAAATATTAATTTAATAAAATAACTGTTCACCTGTTTCATTTCTTTTCTTCAGGTTTATGCAATTTGATTGAATATCAAGTTTGGAGGTATATAAATTTTCACACGTAAACAAAAATTACCTTTTATTCACATTGAGAAATAGACCGAAAAAGGCCCACTTTAACTTACATACGTAATGAATAAAAAGTAAGAGAAATATATCACACTAACTTTGGGTTTTTATGGACTAGAGTGGCTTATATCCAGCGTTTGTAGTTTTTAGGTAATTTATCATGGCAGAAAGTATAACCAGAACACATTGTCATTTTATACGGGAATCTAGAGTAGTGGTACCGTTGGATATCGTTACAAAAGAAAAATGTAAACGTAAAAACCTCTTCATTTAAAAACGTAGAATTATAGCAGAGTTTAAATTTTTCTCAGTGGGTAATACATTTCAGGAAGTGGTCATTTGCGAGCGCACGCTGCCATTAATCACCTCAGCCTCTCTGCAGGAAATCTCGGCTGGGGACCAGTCGGTTCTTACTTTAGTAATATGCCACGTTAATGTTGCAGTAAAGACAATGCTCAAAACAGAGGAAATCTTTTAAATCAGCAACTCAACACTTCAAAAAATTAATGCCAATGTTTGTAAAAAGTATTAAAGAATCGCAAGGAGAAGCACACAGGTGCTGTAACTTCTAAGAAATAGCTTGCTAAAACAAACTATAAACATCGTAAATTAACCACAAATATTTTTTTTTCACTAGTGACTTGGCCATCTTTAACCTATTGCCCTTAAGGTATTATATCCCTTCTTTCAACGGTGTGAAATCCAATAGTTCTAATTAACTGTTATAAACAATCAAATCGCTTTCGCAAAAACAGTGAATATGACAAATAGTTTTAAAAGTATTGTATAAAAATAACTGGAAAATAAATAAATAAAATAAATAATAATATGCATTCTAACAAAGTAGACTATAAGGAAACTAAATCAAGATCTAGATAAATGGAATTAATACGAAATGTTTACAACAAAATTCAAATAATTGAAATCAGAATCTTGACGCTACAGCATACGTATAAATCGTTAATAAATCACAAACATTTTCTTTCATAAGCAACACTACTACCTTTAACATCTTCTTCGTAATCTATTTCTCTTAAGGATGTAGCTGCTTTGTTGCAAAACTCTGAAACCAATAGTTCTAATTAACTGTAACAAACAATCATAAAATAATGGTTTAAAAAACATAAAAACCGCCTTCAAAAAAAGAGCACTGAAAATTTTAAAATAACGTTATACCTTGCTTAGAAGAAAGTAAATCTAATTGGACAATATTTTACATTACTGTTATTGAATTTTTTTACATTAATTAGTTATTTTTGGAGTCGGTGCCAGCTGTCAGATCGCGCAGATCGAATTACTGAACTTTATTTGGTGTTCGAGGCGAACCGAGAGTACGAACAAAAATTCCAAATATTTTATAGCATGTTGTGAGGAAGACAGTTTTATTGCGGGAGACCGCTTAGGGAAACAAATTAACGGTGTGTTTTCTGTGGCTCGGCCTCGTTCGTCATCCAGGCATATCTCTGGCTCTATAGTGTCAGTTGGTAGGCTGCATCATGAAGTAAACACTTTATAGTTAGTATAATATCGGTGTATGATATAAATGTTTCAGTTGTGTTGAAAAATGTTTCTAGAATTAATTGTAGGTAAGTAGTAACATGATTTTTTATATATTAATGTTATATATTATTTTTTTATCTTTTTGTTTTTCTTGCTTTGGCTGGCACCGACTCCAAAAATAACTAATTAATGTAAAAAATTCAGTAACAGTAATGTAAAATATTGTCCAATTAGATTTACTTTCTTCTAAGCAAGGTATAAAGTTATTTTAAAATTTTCAGTGCTCTTTTTTGAAGGCGGTTTTTATGTTTTTTAAACAAATATTTTATTTTTAAATTTTTAGTGTTATTATAGTTAATTTGTGTTTAAATATGCCGCAGCAGTTCTCATTTTGTGAACTTCCTGGTAGCTCAGTGGTTAATGCGAATGCTTTGAAAACATCTATCTTTACAACAATTTTCAGAATGGGGTGAATTGGATGCAGTGTTAAGGAATGTAGTTTCTGGTCCAGGCAGTGTTCCGATCTAATCATAACATCTGTTAAATCTGCTGCTTGATAACCGAAACATCTAACATCTGGACATTAATACATACCACATACAGAAATCTGTCTCTGGAATATCTGTTCGTTCCGGCATCACACAGAAAATATAGATTTTTAATTGGTTTTCACAACGTAAACGCTTGGGGTCCAAGTTGAGACATTTGGACACATACATTTTATAAATATTCTGCAGTGACTTAAAAATAGCTTAATTGATTTTGACGTTACTTAAAACTGTGGATTTTGTAAAGAACATTGGAAATTATAAGCGATGGGGGTAAAGGAGAAAAGGGATTGGGCTTTTGTATAACAAATGTAGACTGTACTTTCTGATTCATTTAAAGTATACGTTTGTAAATTTCTATTGATATCATATAAATTTTTTAGGTATGTGTAAAAAAATAATTAAGGGGTGTGGAAGTGAAGAGTAGTTTGGTTTTTGTTACGGTAGTGTGGACAGTATTTTTCTCTTTGTTTTAAAGTATACATGTGCAAAGTTCCATCGAAACCAGATAAAAAACTGTAACTTTGTGTAAAGAACATTTCCAAAAATTAAATGGGGTAAGGGAGTCAGCAGTTGGGTTTCGTAAACCGAATGGTTTCTCTTTGTTCTTAAGTATACATTTGCTGTGTTCCATCGAAATCTGATAAAAACGGTAGGTATCTATAAAGAAAATTGAAAATTAGGAGGGGTGGGGGTAGAAGGGAAGAGGGTTTGGGCTTCTGCAACCTAATTTAAACACAATTGTTATGTATTTTTTAAAATATATGTGTGTAAATTTTCTTCAGAATCAGATAGAAACAGTGCTTTGTGTAGATTAAATGGATGGAAAGGGGGAGAGAGATTTGGCTTCTCTAAACCAAATGCAGACAGTATTTTTCTGTTTGTTTTGAAGTATACATGTGCATACTTCCTTCAAAATCAGATAGAATCGGTAGCACTATATAATGAACATTGACAGTAATTAAAGGGGTAGAAAGGGGAATAGGTTTTTGTTGTTTGTGTCAAAGTAATGTGAGTAGTATGTTTCTGCTTCTATTTGCTTTAAAGTATACACATGCGAAGTTCCACCGAAATCGGATTAAATGTGGGTTTGTACAAATATTAATTGATGAAAAATGGGAGGTAGGGTAGTTATTTTTATTTTTTTGGTCAGAAATCTTCTCCATAAAAAAATACATATATGTGCCAACTTTCATAAAGATCGGTCAAATGGTGTCAACTGTACCTTTCCAAAAAGAAAATTTACAAACGTCAAGGGGCAGAAACGGGGAAAAGAGTTCAGTTTTTGCAAACCCAAAGCTGACATTATTATTTTTTGTTTTACAGTTAAAAGTTAGCTAAGTTCTATCTAAACTGGATTAAAACTGTGGGTTTGTATAAAAATTAAACGGTTTAATGGGGAGTGGGGATGGTTTTTTGATTTTTTTGGTCAGAAACCTTCCTCGTGAAAAAATACATATAAGCGCCAACATTCATGGGAATAGGTCAAACGGTGGCGACTGTAGCTTTTTATAGAAAAAAATTGACAAAAATTAGGGGGTTGGTAGGAGGAAGAGGTGTTGAGCTTTGGCAGACCAATGATGAAAGATTTTCTGTTTGTTTTAAAGTATACATTGGCAATGTTCAATCAAAATCAGATATGAAAATTAGGTTTCTATAAAATTAAGGGGCGTAAAGGGGGAGATGGGTGGCTTTTATTATTTTTTGGTATAGAAACCAAGTCCGTGAAATATTACATGTATAATGACAACTTTAATGGAGATCAGTTAAATGATTGTCGACTACAGTTTGTATAAAATAACATTGGCAAAAATTAAGGGGTGGATAGGGTGAGAGGGGTTCAGTTTTTTCAAACCAAATGTTGACAGCATTTTTTTCTCTTTATGTTTGACTATACGTAGTCCAAATTTTCATTTAATCGGATAAAAAATGTGAGTTTGTATAAAAATTAGGGGTGTAAAGGGAGAGAGGGGTATTTTTTTATTTTTTTGGGTCAGAAACCTTTTCCAGGAAATGTATATGCTAACTTTAATGGAGATCAGTAAATGGTGTCGACTTTAGCTTTATAAAAGAACATTGGCAAAAATTAAGGGTGGATAGGGGAGAGGGGTTCGGTTTTTTCAAACCAAAAGTTGACAGTATTTTTCTGTTTATTTTTTACTATACATTTCCAAAGTTCCATCAAAATCGGATAAAAAGTGTGGGTTTGTATAAATTAAGGGGTGTAAAGGGGTAGAAGGGGGGTTTCTCAATGAAATTCATATGGGACCACTTTGGAGGTATACTCTATCCACTATAAAAATTTCATTTAAATCGGATCAAAATTGGCGAAGATATCGCTGAACATACATCAAAAAAAAAATTCAGACGAATTGAGAACCTCCTCCTTTTTGAAGTCGGTTAAAAATCCTATCGCAAAAACAGTCAACATGACAAATATAAAAATGTTTGGAAAATTTCCTATACAAATTATGGAAAAATTAATAAAATAAATACATTTCACTCTCAATATACGTTCTAATGAACTACACAATGAGATAACTAAAGCAAAAACTAGAAAAATGGAATTCACCTATCAATTAACAGAAAACATTAACAGTAAAACTCAAATTACTCAAAGTACGAACACGTTATAAAACCAGAATTTCTTTACGGGGCATAACTAAATTTCTGAGACCAAGGAAAAATTGAAATGAATTGAAGAAAATGTTGAAAAAAGAATTCTTTCTGATACTACCCGAAAAAAATGCTATTTATGAATACTTGGAGTTAATGAATCCAGAAAGACTAGCAAAATTGTTAACTGAATATTTTTATATCAGAAACATAAATTCGTTGATTATCTGATGTAGCAAACTTCAGAAAGATAAAACCTTAGAAAGTTTCGTTTGTCACAAATTGATTTCAAACTTTGAGATTTACCAAGAGAATGTATAGAATTAAAGCAAACTCGTTGTAAGGAACTAAAGAATTGAACAGCACTGTGACATAATGAAGAATTATTTGGAGAAATGAAAGCAAGAAGTTATATAGCGTAATTAACATAAAATGTATTCCTTTAATTGCTCAAAACTTCATTTCTTTCATAAAATATATCCACTATTTAAGCCGTTTATGCGGAGCGGTAGGATGATTACAATTTATTATATATACAAAAATAACAGAGCAAAGTAATAGGTCTGGTGAAAAGCTTGAGATAACTTTCATTTTATATGAAGTATGTAATATGCTAATTTTTGGCAGGAAAAACGTTTAGAATTGCATTAACTAACAAAGCTTTCATAACAACATAAAAAAGAAACACTTGGCCTTTCAGTAAAGAAGAGGAAAGGAGACTTCTGAAACGTGGTCTGTCAATGAGGATAGTAAACATCAGTTGGACTGGCAGGTGATTCTTATGAGAGTTGGTGACAGCAGAAATATTTGAAGATTACTTACAAATAGGAAGAAATATTGGTTAATGCATAGATGTCAAATTAATATTTTGGATGTTTTGTAAGGCACCGTAAATGCAAAAATGTACTAGAAGATTTCAGATTTTGGGTGATATTTAAATGAAGAACAACTAAGATAAATGAAGAGAGTGGTGGATAATAGAGATAAATGGTAGAAAATTTAAAGAAGACACGCCATGGTCACCACCTGTGCAGGGCAGAACCATTGGAATTATGTGCCAAAAAACTACTTTATATAGTATCATTTCTCAGTATGTAACGACTGGCTATAAGTGTAAAATGTCCTCATCTTACTTTTAACTTACGTGTTTGTCGAGAAAAACGCACCGAGCTTGGTGGTGTAACGGATAGCGTTCTGGCCTCGAATTCGGGAGGACGGCGGTTTGAATCCCCGTCCAGGCATCCAGATTTGGGTTTTCCATGGATTCCCAAATCACTCGAGGCAAATGCCGGGTGCTTCCTTCAAAATGCCATTACCGAATTCCTACCTATTCCTTGCCCATCCTTTCCCGTCTCTAAAGACCACGCTGTTAAGAGACGTACAGTAGTTAATAAAAAAAGAAAAAAGAAAGAAAAACGCCCTTTCTGGCGTCTAGAGTGATATTCATCCTCCACAAATCTATACGCCTTTTAAAGACGCTTATTCCTTGCGTTTTCTTAACAAGAAGCGTTTTAAACATAGAGGAAGAATATGATTCACGGATACAAAAACTCACTATGTGGTTTGGCATAGCTTGTGTATTTTACCTATCTATCTTTATATATAAAGATGAATGTATGTTTGTTTGTTTGTTTGTTAGTTTGTTTGTGCTTCATACAAATCCACAGTTTTCATCCGATCTCGATGAAACTTTGTACACTTATCCTTTGAAACAAGGAGAAAAATACTGTTTACATTTGGTTGAAAAATTATCTGTATAAATAACACATGTTGTCTCATAACATCGAAATACGGCGATAGACAGACACGTTGGATATGGAAAGTCCCCGTACCACGTTTCCGTGTAGTGGACTGGCAGCTCAGTGGTTAAAGCGCTTGCTTACGAACTTTGTGGTCTCCGGTTCAAATCTCCGTGGAGGTTAAGATTTTTAAAAATTGTTTTTCGTCGTAAGAGTCAGGCCTGGGCCATAGTTTATCGGATTGACTGTTAAACTTTAGATATTAGAAAGTTAGGGGTGCAATGCGAGGCAAATCGTAGGTAGTCTTCCAATGTTGTAGGTGTACACTTTTTTAGGTATAATGATCCCTAAGGTGTTGTTCGCAGTCAGTGTGTGAGTGTGAGCCACAGTAATATTATTATAAATACGGAAGTAAGTCCTCCGTCTTTTTGTTACGTTTTGACGACTAAATGGCTATATCGTTGTGATGGAATTTTATAAGGAAATCTGTATGAAGGGCACAGGATATTTTTTCCAGTATGATTAACAGTTGTAGTCCGAAATTTTCAGACCTTATCGAATGGTGACAGAAATATGTTGGAAATTGATTCTCTTCAAGAGACAGGTTCGACGGTACAATGATATAGTGTTAGCTTTCCTGTCATATTATTCCGACTCGATATTGTTTGGGACCAATCCTTCGTTACCAACAACTTTCTATATTTAATTCGGGCAAAAAAATTTTTAATCCACGCGTACGAAGTCGCGGGTACGAGCTAGTTTACGATAATTATTGGGCTTTCTTTTCTGAGAAATTTAATAATAACTTTGTTTCAGATTTTGGTATACTTCTGATTCACCCATACCTGTCAAACACGGAAAACTGTAAACAATTACCTGAACGACTGTAATAGCTGTAACGACATTTTCTTAAATTTATATTCATTATAAATAATTTTCGCTTAGCCACGTCCGCGATTTTAAGTGAGAAGACCGCTAACATTTCATTGAAGAGTTACATATTGATACAGTTTGCAGATTGCCATTTGATAGCCCGACTGAAACTGATTTCCCTTTTAAGCCTACTGCTATTGTTTTGCGCATTTGTGGCACTATTGTGTTACTGATTGGTTTTTCGTACACTCTTACTCTGTGCTGCTCTAATCTGATTGACATAATTTTCAATCAGTCAGCCATGTTTAAACTTGTAGCTTAACGGCGTCGAAACATCGAAACTGATTTACGATCCCCCTAAAGCCGAACGTTTCGACTTGTGCATTACTGCTCTGTAAATGAGATAATTCCCACAGAATTGTTACTCGTTTCACATTGTTCCACATGCTTGGCTACCGATCGTGAAAGCATTAAAGAGGAACAATAGAGGTTGGCGCCTCTTTAGCACGTCTGTTCAAAAGCGGAGGGAAAGTCAGCAATCCTTAACTGATAATATTCATTTAATATACACCGAAATTTTTATGAAACACAAAGGCATAGTGGTTCCCAATTAGGGGTACGCGTATCCCAGGGGTAGTTGAGGTTGCGTGGTAATATCTTGGCTTTGGTAATCGCTATGATAATTGAAAAAAAAATTAGTATCTATGCAAATATTACTATCGCCAAAATATAGTTTACGACAAACTGCGTGTGTGTGAATTATACTACCGTAATGCTGTGTTTGAGCAAAGCATTCAGTTGGTATGAACGCATCTATTTATTTACTATTTCAACTACAAGGGGTACGCGAGAGTGATCTATTTCTTGAAGTGGTACTGGGGAAAAACTCACTGGGAGCCATTGACATAGCTGATATACGTTTTTCGGAGACATCAGACCTATTACTTTCATCAGTTGTCACTAAGTTTTTATCTATTTTTCTTTATTCTTCTTGTGTAATTTTAGATAAATTTAAGTATAATACATGTTCATTTCATTTAAAATTTATTCATCCATATTGTTAAAATGTTTGTTTCATGATAAAATTATACATTGCCAAAAGGTAATGATGATTTGTTTGTCATTGTGTAGGTTATTGAGTAAATATTTATGTCATTTATTTTTCTCTGGCCTCGCATTCAGGAGGACGGTGGTACGAATCCCCATCTGGGCATCCAGATCTGGGTTTTCCATGGTTTCCCCCAATCACTCCAGGTCAATGCCGGGATGCTTCCTTCAAAAGGCCATGGCCGAATTCCTTCCCATTCCTTTCCCCCCATCTTTCCCGTCTTTAAGATCTCGCTGTTAAGCAGTTTTTTTTAAAAAAAAGTATTTTATTTATTCCTTGTTGATTTTTTTTAGCTTGAGAATTAAAATTCATTGTTTATTATATGAACTACAATTAACTCGCAAACATATCCCACTCAACGCAATAAACAACGTCGATATTAAACACTAATAATCAATAAAATAAATTATTTAATAAGTAATAAGTTAATGAGCATACCAAGTGGATGGAACATAACAATAGCAATCTCTCCACGTTAAGTATATCGGAAAAAAAGATAATATTAATTACAAATAGACAAAGTATGACCTTCACCGATCCGAATGTAAAAGGCCCGACAGCAGTTAGTTCATGCAAAAAAAAAAAAAAAAAAAAAAACATAATTTATATTAGATAACTATGTACGTTCTCGCGGCGGCAATACTTTATAAAAACTTCTCGGATTTCAAACCGCGTCAAAATTGAGCCATCTGGTGACGTTTCGGAAGCTTGCACTGCTTCCATTGTCAAGCCCCGCTTAACATTCCGAAGCGTCGCCAGACAGCTCGATTTTGACGCGGCTTCAAACCCGAGAAGTTTTTATAAAGTATTTATATTCATTGGTAAGTAGCGGACTCCGATAAAAAGCATGGCATCCCGGGCTGCAGTGATGATAGCGCTTCTACTGGGAACATTCGATTTAAATCGCATCAATTGTAGATAGCAGATATATCGTCAGTTAGGATGCAAATCACACTGAATTACGAACAGTTTCAACAAAATTGTCTAATTATGTAGCAAAGTAGAACTCAACTTATAAACTACGTTATATAAAGCATTTTTAGCATTTGCTGTTTAAATGTAGGACATGTTCAATATAGGAGCTTTCTAACTCGAAGGTAGTAGCGTTTATCTTATACTTTGTAATAAAAATGGTCCAAAATTGGAACATTTGTCGGCAACATACTTCTTTATTTTCATAATTCTCTGCACAACGAAGTAGCAAAATCTGATAAGATGCGGCATGAAAAACTCTTTTTTCTTCTCCATTTACTTCTATGAAACTGAGCTAAAATACAATTCTATAATTTTTTGACTAAGATACACATAACAAGCGCAAATTTGAACTTTACTATTTACTCCGTTTACGATCAAGAGGCTTGTGGCAAATAAACAGACTACGAACTAATAGTAATGTTACTTCTTTCGCTTCATATATTGAGCTCTAAAAATGTACATAGATACATTCAGTACACCATGAAGTATACCCTCTTGATATACGAAATGAGTTTCTTGCTCACGCAGTCCCTGTCTGGGTGTTATTTAAATCCTTCTTTGAGATTGTTCATCCCTTTTTCAATCTTGTGTATCGCTTGTAATACACGAGTTCCGTACAAAGCTCCCAATCTGCCAGCTGGGGACACAGTTTTCATTTGTTAATTGCAGACAGTCCTTTTACTATGTATCTTGTTTCTGTATCAGTGCGAGTAATTAAGGAAACAATGTCCGCAAAAAGGGCACAAATGAAGAGTAATGGGTGCAATTTGTCACTGTCAGCGTTGGAAGACAACAGCTTCTAAAACAGCATATGAACACATGTGCCTGCGTAGTTTCTTTACAGTCTGAAACACACACTAAAAGAAAGTCAGAAGATCGTTGTTATTAACAGCAACAGTTCACTTTACTAAAAGGCACACAATACATTTTAAAAAAAAAAAAAAAAAAACCTTATCGAAATAGCTGCTGTAAGAACGGGGACATTAATATGCTATTCTTTTTTTGCTTATGGCTCTCCACCTCGTCGACGTCAAGGTCATTAGCAGCGGGAAAGGGCTGGGGAAAAGGAACGGGAAGGAATTCGGCCTTTTGAAGGATGCATCCCTGCATTCGCCTGGAATGATTTGGAGAAACCATAGAAAACCCAAATCTGAATGCCTGGACGTGGATTCGAACCGAAGTCCTCCCGAATATGAGACCAGAGCGTTAACCGCTCACCCATCACGCTCGGTGATATTAATACGGACTAGCAAAAGAAAGTTAATTTTTTAAGCGTAAAATTATCTTCTTTATTAATACATTCCCTTCTACTTCCTAGTAATAAGTTAAACTACTGTCTGCGAAAGAAGGAGACATGTTATTCCAATGAAATTAATTCCACAGATTTGGGAGTGACAATACACAAATGATTAGAATTAAAGACTGTTGCACATGAACCGTAATAATTCATTACGGTGTGATGCCGCCACATGCTACAATCAGAGCCTCTATACTTTGCGGCATGGAATCAAAGAGAGCCTGGATATGCTGCTGGGGAACACACTGTCACAAGGATTTGTAGGCCCGTCCAACAAAGCATCGACAGAGGCTGCAGGAGGACTACAACGAACTAGTTGCAGACATCTTCGATAGGCGACATGCCATACGAACATGCAGGGTAGAGACAACAACCCATGCCTGAGGCCGGTTCCGAACCGATGCCCCAACCACTCGAGGCTAACTATCCTAAACCTACGTAGCCGGGTCGGCATACATGTCTTGCTTTAATGCTGCATATAGAAGTAATCAGCAGATGGCGCAAGTATTGCATATCTTCTAAAACACTGTTTTGATAACATATTAATCAACAATCCAAGTATCGTGATGATATGAATTTTAAATTTATGTACAGTATCTAAGTTTTTAAACTGTGAAAACCATGTTAAAAATCCGTTCAGTAATTTTAGAAGTTACATCTCCGGCGCCTTTGACGTAGTGTTATTATAAATACCTACGATTAATCGTCAGTAGCTAAGGTTTCAGACCATGTATAGTCCTTCATAGTTGATACACTGTGTTGTACGGACAAGTTTTGAAAATTGTGAGGAGAAGAAACATGAAATATGGTGTAATAGGCTTTGATTGATCTCATTTGTTGAGAAAATTATTCAGATATACCGAGTTGATCTTTAAATGTCATAAGGGGTAAAGCCAGAAACTAATACGTATATAACAGATTTCAACGAACAGATTACTATGATATTTTACACATTAATCTTACATAACTTGAAGTGCGGCGAAAAATACAAGTTTGAAAGCTTTTTTCGTAGTCAAAAAATACTGTGAATAAGACTAAGTTAAAATGTCGGATTATAGGTAAAAAAATTTGGTGTTCAGAACCGTTTTTAATTTACTGCTATGCCAACCCCGGCAGCGTAGGGGATAGCGTGCTAGCCTCGCGTTGCAGGGGTCGCCGGTTCGAGTCCGGCCCAGGGCATGGGTGGTTTTAATTAAGTGTTGTGTTTGTCTTGTGTCGTCTATACCAGGTAGAATCAATAATACATTGAGTGATACAATACATACTTGCAAACTACAAGATTACATAGTGATGGCTGTATGGCCTCGCAGCCAAATGCCATTAAAAAAAATTACTGCTGGTCTGCCACGTGACGTAACAACATAAAACATAACTCATATTTGAAGTGAGACGCTGAGATCTGTAGCTGTGAAAACTTATCAAAATCTATGCCCAACGCCAGAAGAAAGAGGCAAACCGAGACAACAGTATTACAGTTTTATATAATAATGGTAGTGTGATATAAGATTTCTCGTAAAAGTCCCTGCCATTAAAACAATGTATGACCCAGGTAGTTTTCACTGCATCACTAATACATAAGTTTGGTTTTAATTAAGCTTTCATATTTATTGCATCTACTTCTTTAATAAAACATTTGGTTTCGTAAATTTCCGTGTCAAGTGCAAAACTGGACGAAGCTACTGATAATTCAATTTTTTCTCTTTTCTTAAAAAAAAAAAGTACACGACAAATTCCATACACATTTTGACAATAGATTGGGTATAACTTGAAATTGTGGCAAAAAGTTTGATGTTCAGTTAGCAAAAGGGAGTGGAAATGCCCAAAGCTTTTTATTATTATTACAAAACAATCCGTCAAATATACTCAGCTAAAATTATACATGGAACTTAAGCATGTTGTTCCTCAACGTTTGTATACTCAATTATATCTGACAGGGGCAGCAGGGCATAAAGCGAAAATTTTGAACTGGTTTGTACCTAAAGGTTTGGAAACGGTCAGTAGGAACATCAATAAATGTGGTGTAAAATGCTTTGAATATATCCCAAGTTCGTTTTTACAGATGAAACCTTTGATTGACAAAAAGGGTAAAGATAAAAAAATTAAAAATTGATATGCATATAGCAGAGTGCAGCGGACAAGTTCCTTTAATATTTTACACATTGATCGGATATCACTTCAAGTAGCATCGAAAAATGAAAGTCTGATCAGGCGGCTGAAAAATATAAAATAAGTCAACCCGTTTTTCTTGAAGAAATGGAAAAAAAAACCATCAAATTTATCTGATTAAAATTTTGCATAGTAATGATGCATATTACTCCACAAGACTTGTATATTTCACTGAGCGTATCTCCCAGACTGGTAGCAAAGCCCTTATGCCTCGTCACAGCTGCGAAGCATTTAACTGTCCTTGCTTTCTACCATTAGTAACGGATTATAATTGAACGCAGTTTTTCTCGGCATTGTTTACTTATGAATGTTTCTCAGGAAATAAACTGAGTAATACTATTATTTATACACAATATTTCTGCGACAAAATCGTCCGTCGCCATCTTTAGGTGCAGTCGTAAGACTTGAAGTTTGCCTACAGAACGTTGTTTAAACATGGCAACGAAGATGGCGACGGAGATTTATGTCGCAGAATTATTGTGTATAAATAGTAGTATTACTCGGTTTGTTTCCCGAGAGACAATCATAGGATTAATTTTACTCATTGGCTAAACAAATTTCGCCAAAATTTCTACTACCGCAGTTTAACAAAACCACTAACTGAAGTGTTTGACGAATGGAAATGTGCACTGAAAAGACGCGCAGAATCCTATCATTGGCCGCCGAAATGCTGCAATTTACTTTGAATCACTTACTGCATCTCACTGTGGCCTAAGATATGTCCTACCCTGTGGTTTCAATAATTTGCCACTCAGAGCACTTTCGAGACAGAAACCTGTTGCTATGTCATTTCAGTGCCAGTGGGCACCAGATAAGATATTCCACAAACACTAATTCCAAGATTATAGGGATTAAGTGCCTGGCGTGTTGTTACATCACTGTTAACCTGCAGAGGATACGGAAGGAAGTAAGGAGCTATATTCCACCAATACAACAGTAAGATCGGAAATAATCTCAACAGGTATAACATCTACCTGTCAGAATAATACGAATCGGGAAAGGAAAAAAAAACCTTATGTATGGATGGGGTTTTGTTGCTGCAAAACCAAAGATATCTGAAGATGAACATAAAAGCAGCCTACCGCGCTGTGACGCCACAAAGTTGTTGCGACACAACTAATTTACGCTGGCGTCTCACCGGGGACTGAAGTTGCCTGCCGCCTCCCCTCTTCCCTCGCAGCTCGACGCCGCTGCCTTTCCCGCCCGTAATTAATTAACACCCGCAACTCGCAAGAAGGCGGCGCTGGCGCCGGGCTTTGGTCGTTGGAGGGAGGGCGAGTGGTAACACGGAGTGACGTCAGGGCGTCCGGAAACAGTAACTCAGTTAAAGGGGAGGGTGGAGCAACTGGATCACATACTGACTGATATAGGCTGCAAAGCTTCTTAATGACGCAATGATTCATTAAACACATCGCTCTAAGTCTTAGCTAATACCACGAAGGCCCGCTGGAATTGATAATATTGGATTTATTGAAGGCAAGGTAACAGATAATCCAATGGCGGGATTAAAACAGACATGTTGTCCTTCGGTGACTTCTCTTCCTTAATCTTCATTCTTTTTCCGTCAAAAATATATTTCTTTGAAGCAGTCAGTTCGGATAGGAGCTTTTCCAGCTGTATCCAGAACAGTTATACTATGTTGTAATGTTTCGTGTTCGTAACATTGAGATAATCATTGGTTTTGCCGTGAACATCCAGACAAATGATCCAGAAATGCAAAAAGTTAAAATTTATACGTGGGATAAGTAAGGTTCTTACCATTACTCCATTAATCAGAGAAAACTACTATTGAACAATATTTTAAAATACACACGTGGTGCCAAAGGACTATTGTTATTACAGACAACAATGGGCACAAGTTCTAAGACCAATAATAAAGATAACACACCTATATAAACAAACAGCATGAGTCAAGATATGGCGAACAAATATTCCACTGAAGGCGTTGTCTTTAAGTCAGTGAAATGCCACGGCTAGTTAAACACAAATGTAGCGTGATACAGGGCGCTCGTGCATAAAAAATGTCGTCGACAACATGAGAACTCTTGTAGAAATGAGTCATAATCAGAGTTTAGCGTTATACACAGGTCGAATACAATTTGTCCACGTGAATGGAATCAGGGCTGCTTTTGGGCAGGAACGCACAAATCGTAGTGGTCGCCGAATCACGAAGCCCACGTTGCCGGCTTGGACGAAGCCGTAAATCCGGCATGCGGACACGTGAGGCGGCGTGAGGGCACGCAAAAGTGCTAGATTCTAAATCTGTAACACCAGCTAGGGATAGGCTCCACATAAATCTTACTGCCCTACGACTGTGGAGGGTTGCAAAGGGGTCGTCGTTGAACGGGCGGTGCCGCGTAGTCTACAGCTGGTCGGACATCCGGTGGCAGTAGCTTGCAGATCCCACGTCCGTTCAAGGTGACGATGGTTCAGCAAGTCCAGTCTCGTGGTTGCACCGACTGGCTCCTCGTCTCTGAAAGTCCCTGTTGCAAATCTTGGATACCCCAGCATGGAACTCCAGAAACACATGTCTAACTTTCACTTGATGGACCTACATCCAAAACCACAAGCGCTCCAACCTTTCGATGCTCCTAACAGGCTGGGATGAAGACTACTTTCCGGCGTATTCCTTTTCGTCTTGATATTTAATTATACTCAAAGAATAGCGTCCATAACCGTGGCACGTGTGAATGTGATTGAAGGCTTTTCAGCACACTTTTCACTGTCAACTGGCGGCTCGAGGCTATGATCCCCTCGCCACGCTCCTCACCTCACCATCCCCTCCATTGTCTACTCCTCCGAGCAGTCAGCTGTATCCAGGCATGAGAGTGACATATTTGTCAGCGGACATTCTTTTCCCTCCGAATGTGGACGCAAGGGCAGTGGAGTGACAGTAGAGTAAAGTCTCCTTGAATCGCCTTTGTTAGCTGAACGCACTATAGGTGAAATGTAATCTTCACAGGTTCGCCGACGTTTGACGAAGACAGACGAGTTTTCGAAGGCGTGCTCTGCCGTCATACCATGGTCCTGTACGCTAGCTGCGAGAACGAGAACTCTGACTTTCTTCCTGCGAAACTTCTCATGCAGCGGTTCTCATTTCCAAATGTGTACACAGTACGTGAGGATGACGGTGGCGAACCCGTGAAAATTCCATTTCACTAACACTCCGAACAAGCCTCCGTTCACACAGTGGTTGGTCGTATAATTTTATTCTCAAGCAGTGATCAATAAATTGAGTTTAAAGTAACTCTGGTATATAATATAAAATACAGGACAAAAACTCAAATTCGTTGGCGAACGCTTCTCCTGGAGCACAAACATAAAAATACACAATGAATGTACTCTGTATTAAGCTTATTTTTTCATATTTGTAATTATATTATTTGCGTAACTTAATATAAATGATCAAAGGCTTGTTATGAATGTAAACAATCAAAGTTTTTTTAACAATTGTGGTGGGTTAACGGTAACGTTCTGGCCTCGCATTTGAGAGAACGAGATTTGAAATCATCCGGCCATTTAGATTTCGGTTTTATATTCTTTTCCGAAATTATTCAAGGCTACCGCCGGGGTAGTTCCTTGAAGAAGCTCTGGCTGCATTCCTCCCCGTTATTTGTCCCTAGCTCTTTTCTGCTTCCAAAGACCTCGATGTCAACGATGCATAAAGCCGGAAGAAATTCACTTTGTTTTTCTTAAAATAACCAATACAATTTTTAACAGTTTTCGTAATGAGTGAATTATGCTTTACCCAAGCACACTTCCAATTCTTCTCTTTGACGTGGTTTCAACATGAAAAGTTACCGTTCTTTCACAAAACGCTCTGTGCATCAATACTGTAAGCTATGTACAATAGTTGCACTGTTTAAAAATGTTTATCTTGGATGCAGATCTCTTTCACATTCCTATATCAGCGACGCCTATTACGAATTAAAAGCAGTTACTGCATAATATTGCCATGGATGAATGCTGAGGGGAATTGTAATTAAAAGCACATTTAATGATAGGGATGCTGAAAGTCTCATCAGCGTTCGGGAGAACACGGCTACAATCCCCGATACAACCATCTAAATTCCAATTTTTAATAGTTTTCTAAAATTATAATTAGCACCTATTACTGTGGTTCCTTCAGAACTTATGTCTGAATTGACATAGATAATCTGCAGAAAAAGTAGTTATAGAGGATATAGGAATACATAAAGCGCACAGGGATTCTAACCAGCGTCATTTCGAGATGCGAAGCATGTAAATAAATGCTTACCTACTACCCTCAGTAAAACACTCTTGTACAAGGCCTCATCCCTTTTTCCGCCTGTGAATATACCATTTCAATGCAGTCATAGCACAAATCACTGGATACAATAAGTGAATGCAGACATGAATGACGGAGACGTAGTTGAATGGGAAGCCATAAATATCGCTCTGCTCTGGAGATAAGCTTGTTTAAACAGACGTTGCTCATCTGTACTGCTTCCGGAACAAGCCCCGGCGCGGTAATTAAATTTTATTTATTCCGTGCCGCTAAGTTATGAGCACGTGATAAGCTTGCGCGTAAACAGGAACAAAATGAGAATGCCGACTCAGCTGCGTCGATTTTTTTGAACATTCCCACAGATATTTTCTAGTACTTCATTGCGCTATAGCCGATGAGGGGAGTAAGAATACTGGTGGTGTTATAATACTTTAAAACCTCTAGCTACACCAGGGTGAATTGAAAAGGGGAGAAGTTCCGCAGGCCCCACAATACCTAGATTTTTTTTTCCCTCTGCTTAACGTCTTGTCGACATCGAAGCCGCTACAGGGGCGAAGACCAACGTGGTGGCTAAGTGGCTGAGGTCTCTGACTGAAGATCGAAAGGACCCCAGTTCGAATCCCCGTCTCGGTGGGGATTTTGATAGGTCCTTAATCCGACAAACCCAACAATTGTAGATTGTATGTCAGTTAACCTTTATTCATGCTTCAAAATATATTCGACTTCATTCCATTCAAATTAAATCACTATATATTGCTTTTAATTTTCTGATATCTCCACAAACTTCTTTCTATTATTCAAGTGACAATATAACTTCCAATCTGGCGATCAGACGTAAGGATTGTTTTACCTGAAGAATAATTTACTAATTGAGCTTTAGGAAATATTGAAGGCTTTTATTTATGCAGTGTATCCGTTTGGTCTTCTAAGTAGTATCTTATCACCAGTTTCTATATGTTATTGCGTTTAATATCGTTTCTGATTCTAGTATCGTTGCTGGCTGTATGGTAGAGCATTGTAATTTCCCCTGTCCTTCTGTCACTAGGCCACTGTGAAGTGCGAATCGTTCTATAATTATATCCTCATCTGGTAAAAGGGTATATTAGAGAAAGGAGACGCAGAATTTAGTGTGTAACACTCCAGTATGCCACCATTCCAACACTTCAATAAACGTGGGGAACCTAAGAATAATTGTTATGCCTGCTATTAGTAATTATATCCATTTCAACAAATTTAGGCTACCGGAAAAATATGCTTCAAAATTTGGTCATCAAATATCTCAGATAACAACGAACGCTTTCGTCGCTGCAACACTAAAGGGAAGCTTCTGAGGCTTCTAGCAGCGACAAAATTGCATCTACTGGAGACTTTATGGAAGCTGGTACTGCTTCCATCGCCGTATCACCGCATTACATCAACTGAAGGCCAGCGATCATTTGACAGTGGAAACAGTGCTAGCTTCCGAAACGTCACCGCACAACGCGATTTCGACGCAGCTAGAAGATTTCTTTCACAAATATTTTATCAGGATTGTAGGTTTGTGAAAAATATCATAAATTTTTCTACGGCATTAATACTGAAAAACAGGAAATCAACAAACGCACTAAATTAAAACTTTAAGATAAAAGTATTCACGTTAAATGATCAGACAATTAAACGGCAAGAGCACAGGTGTGGAAAACAATGGTACCCAATATCTCAGCACCACTGACAGTTGCGGAATGCCCTCCACCTGACAATACGTGGAGTGTCAGGAAATCCTTGAACCGACTGAAGACAGGAGTGGGCAGGACCAAATCTAACTTTGCGAAATGGTGTTACATTGATATCAACAATATTGAACGTGAATGCAGTGAAGATTAAAATATGAAATACATGCTCCGGTGCACGGTGTACACATCTCCTCGCACTGAAGATGAACTGTTTAGAACAAAGCAGAATGTAATTGATGTTGCAGAGTGCTGTTTAAAATGGATGTGATTTATTTGCATTTATTTTTTAAAGTTTTATTGTGTACCTAATAATAATAAATAAGACAACGAAGCAATTTAAGAAAAGCTATAAAGCTGGAATAATCTCATCATTTTACTATGAATATCTAACATAAAGGTTAAGCACAAAAATACTAAAAAAAATTAGAGTAAAGTAAACCATTAAGTAATCTTGACCATAGAATATAAAGTGAAAACAGAAAAGTGAGAAAGTATTGTCACCATCTAAAACTAGGAAAGTGGAGATCTGCACTTGAATGAAGAAAGTAATAACAAAAAAAAAAAAAAGATTTATGTTCTTTGGTCATATTATAAGGACAGACAAAATTAGGCTTAAAGAACGCATTTTCAACCAAGTTGACAATAGTAAGAATGGATGACAATGTATTCAAGAGATAAAGAAAAATTTTATAGAGGAAGAAATACAAAACATAACATTTTTCTGAATACTTATACAAAACTTGAGGGGTTTTCCAATAGAAGGAAAATCAAACTTAAAAAACTTTTAGACTGAAGGGAGTAAAATGAAACGGTAGAAAATTATGGGAAGTGTAGAATATGATCGCAATAACCTGCAAAAATAGAAAGAAGAAGAAAACATTCACATAGTAACCCCAGTAGCAAAAGCCATTCGAGACGCAGGTTATGGCAGAAAAAAATTAAAATAATATATTATATGAAACACAACCAATGACTGCGATGTACAGTACACGTCTGGGATTGTACCGATTGTTAATGAATGTATCCACGTTTTATTTCTTATATCTGACCGAACAGAAAATACATTGAATGCCACTTAAACAGAACGCCAATATTGTAATGAAAACACTGGTCTAACAACCCCGTCGTGCAAAAGGAAGGTGGTAACAGCAGCGAAGGCGTTGCGGTGCTTATCCACAGGACCACGGGGTTCGAGCAAGTGTGAAGAGGATTACACGTTAGTGGTCAGTAGATTGTGTCCTGCGACCGCAAACTGTGCGGTCATTACAGCAAGTGTGGTTGCAGATGTTGCGGTTAACCGTTTGCGGTCTGCTCAGTTTCCGTTGTGATTACCTAACGCAGCTGCAACTGTAGGATAGGCGGCAAACAGACAGCCAGAACAACAACAGCAGGAATAAGCAGCAGGACAATATGGAAGCAGTTCCGAATATTTAAAAATCAGTTCAGTTGATCCCCATCAGTGTTATCATAATGAGTTCTCAGATTTTAAGGGTATGACGCAGAAACTGTTATTCTCTTCACGTTTAACATTATTCTAAAATTTTCGAATATTTTATCCAGTGCAGCCACCCACTTGGCTTTGAATATTCGTAGATGGCGGCTAAAATTTCCGTAGATTGGGTACAAAAATTCGGAGACTCGCTAAAGGAAAGAATAAAACGATAATTATTGAAGATAAGAGTCAAAATCAACAATAATTTTTATTTTCTGGTCTTTAAAATTCTAAATACAAAATAATATTCTACATTGAAAGTAAGAAATATCGCTGAACAAGTTTTATTGACAATTCTGTAATACATTAATACCATAAGCTCAAATCTTAACAAAACACGAATATATAAGGAAGAATCAACAAATAATAAAAACTAGCAAAAATCCGTATATATTTTAACAAAATTCGAAAATCCTAACTTTTTATAAAAATCCGTAGATTTACGGATAAATCCGTAGAATTGACAGCACTATTTTTATCGTTCGTTGGCTTATCTATTCATGTCTACCGTTAAAGCAAAAAGAAAATATAGAAAGTTTCGCGTAATTTACGATATAGATTTTTTCAACCATTGGTTAACTCTTAATACATCTCGTTGCTAGTTACTAACAGGCCAGAATTATTCACCGACATTTCAACGACCACTGGAATAAGCGATCACAAAGCGGTAATTGCAACTATCAAATTAATGACTAAGCGAAAAAGGGGAAATGGACGGAATGTATACAGATTCAGTAAGGCCTCAAAGGAGTGTTTTAGAACCTATCTGAGGAATAATTACCATAACTTTAAGTTAACAAAGGACACCGTTGAAGAGATGTGGCATCTATTTATACATATAGTCAGGGAAGGTATGGAAGTACATATACCGAAGCGGAAAATAAATGGGGAGAATGATCCACCGTGGTACACATGCGAAGTCAAAAGATTACTCAAAAAACAAAGAAGGATACACGCACGCTACAGAAGGAAGAGGTCTCGCAGCGATTTAGAAACCTTGGCTGAGTTAAGAGGACATGTGAAGAATGTGATGCGTGAGGCCTTCAACGATTTTCATTCAAACACTCTCTCTAAGAGTCTCGCAGAAAATCCAAAGAAATTTTGGTCGTTTGTTCGAAAAGTCAGTTGTACCAACAGCAATATTCCAGCACTAGTTCGCGAAGGGTCCGATGTTATTGAAAGCCGCGATAAAGCTAATGTACTAAATACTGTATTCAAAAATTCATTTACTGACGAAAATAAGGATAGCATTCCCGTTTTCCCACGTCGTGTCGAGTTGGAGATGGAATCATTACGAATAGATACTGCAGGTATCATAAAACAATTAGAGCTCCTAAAGTGGGGAAAAGCACCTGGCCCGGATGGTATTCCAGTAAGAGTATTTTCAGAGTATGCGGCGGAAATCGGGCCATTTCTGTCTGATATATTCAGTAAATCCCTAGAAGAGCGAAAAGTACCTTCAAACTGGAAAATAGCGCAAGTAACTCCGATTTTCAAGAAAGGTGATCGAAGCGATCCTGGAAACTATCGTTCCATATCTATAACATCTATTTGTAGTATGAATTTCCTAGATGAAAAGAATTTGCTTACAACAAATCAACACGGATTTTGGAAGAAAATATCATGTGAAACACAGCTGGCCCTATTTACACACGATGTAATGAAAGTTATTGATGCAGGTTCACAAGTAGATGCAATTTTTTTTTAGATTTTCAGAAAGCCTTTGACTCTGTGCCACACAACCGCCTTCTAGCGAAACTACGAGCGTACGGTATATCGGATCAGCTTTGCGAATGGATAAAGGATTTTCTAACTGGTCGATCGCAGTATGTCGTTGTTGAAGGAGAAAGTTCTTCTAATCTAGATGTTACATCGGGTGTACCTCAAGGAAGTGTAATAGGACCACTTCTTTTCTTAATTTTTATAAACGATCTCGGAGACAAAGTGAAAAGCCTTTTTAGATTGTTTGCTGATGATGCGGTTATTTACAGGGAAGTAAGGAATTTGGCCGATTGTTTAGCGATTCAGCGTGATCTGGATGTTATTTTGGCATGGTGCGCTGAGTGGCAACTAACACTAAATTGTAAAAAGTGTAAGACAATGAGCATAACTAACAAAAAGAATCCAATTGTTCAGAAATACGAGGTAAACCGTTCAGTTATTGATGTGGTCGATTCTATGAAATATTTGGGAGTAACAGTACAAAGGAACATGAAATGGGACTTACATGTTAATACGTTGGTAGGTAGAGCTAATTCTAGTCTGCGGTTCCTAGGTCGAATTTTGAAAAATTGTAATGAACAAACAAAGGAGATAGCGTCCACATTTGGACTATTGTTGTGCCATTTGGGATCCGTTTCGTAAGGGGCTGATTGAGAGTACAGAGAAAGTACAGAGAAGTGCCGCTCGATTCGTAACCGCTTGCTACAGTCCTTATGAAAGCGTTACAGAACTGATTAGTAAACTAGGCTGGGAGTCTCTGGTAGATAGACGACGCACGTTTCGTATAAACTTATTGGTAAACATGCGTACTCCCACTTTCACTTACTTCGCACTGATTCTTATATGAATTCCTTTTTTCCTCGTACCATTAGGGATTGGAATGCACAACAAAGAGATTAGGTTTGGTGCTGAGCACCCTCTGCCACCCACAGTTTTGTGATTTGCAGAGTATATATGTAGATGTAGATCTCGTATACAGGTTGGCTGCGCGAGGTGAAGTGCCACCAAGCGACAAAGTCTATTGGTTCCAGATTCTGTTTTCCAGTGCATCCCCCGGAATCATTCAAGACGAATGCCGGGAAGGTCTTCATAACGGCCTTCATCCTCTCTCAACTGTAATGACCTCGATGCCATGGCTATAGGAATTTTCACCGGTCTTCCTTGAATTTATTGTAATATTTAAGGAATATGCTGCTACAGTCGCCAGTTTCGCATTGAAAACTACACATTTCGCCTATAAAATCAGAGTTAAGTGGTCTGGTGGCTCAGTGGTTAAAGCATCCGACTATAGTTCGGGAAATACCAGGTTTGAATTTCTGCCTCCACGAGAATTCTCCATAAGCGCTTAACCCGACCTTCACTTCTGGCACAGCATGCTGTGTAATATAAAATACACCAAAATGCTTCCATGGTTCGGATTCCACTTAAACTGTAATCCCCTATAGGGTTAAGAACCCTTGTTGTAACACAGATGTGGACCTATACAAAACAAATTCAAGCCAGACGAAATTCTTATCATGGTTCTAGGTAACACAAATGAACAAAGATGTATATTAACACTTAACCAACTAACTTATATGTTTGAGACACATTCCTGTTTTATAAACCTTACAGTTTGTGATAAAATGCTTTCCCTAGGAACACAGGCTGGTAGCGAGAAAAAATATTCCGTAACTCCTATAATTGGCAAGCCAGCAAGTGATAGACCATGACAATAAAAACAAATTTATGCAGTCAATTTGTATTTGTAGATGGTATTTACCATCAATTTGATCTTATTTGACGATTTTAATTCTTCTTTATAGTTCAGCAAGGTCTATTTGTTTTACCCACCGAAGAAAATCTGCTATTAATTAAGTTTTGCTGCTTTTAACGACAAAATAAGCGCACCCTGTAAAGAGCATATATTCTGTCTCTGCAGTAATTTTCTTTTAATTCCATCATTCCATTCATAAATAAACATTTATGAGCAAAATAAATGTTATCTTTCATTACTTTTGAGATAGGAGGGTTCGGAATCCAATAAATTAATGAAAATTTAAAAGCTAATCATATTACGATCTACTTCTTAATATTGTCATTGAATTTTAAATGTTGTAATACGTAATTAGCGTTAATAAAAAGTCATGGCAATAAAACTTTTAAGTGTTAGATTATATTAATTATTTATATCACAATGTATTGAAGCAATCGCGAGCTTACATAATATACATAAGTTTTAATAATAATAATAAGTATATATACTTTATGTAATAAAGAGAAATAAAAAGCGTGTAAGATTACTTTGTTCTGAACTCCATGTTTACAGTGAACATTTCTAATTTTGTGTCGCTAATGATTATAGAATGAGAAGTTACTTACTGCAGTGAAAGCCTTTAGCCCCAATTGGCTTAACCTTTAAGCTTTCTGGGGAAAGCACTTCTCAAACTTAGGAGACCATGGATTAACTCGGCCTACTGTAACAAAGTTTGTAAACTGCATTTTCAGATGCAGGCTCCTAACTATCTAGCTTACAACATTAAATGCGGTTTAAACAGTTTCATGCAGAGATCTTTGAGAGTGGTTTAAGGTGAGAACCTAACGTTATCTTTCCCAAGTAGCTATCATGAAGGAAGTGACTGATAATTAAAATGGGAGTTGGTTGTTTTAACATAGTAAATACTGTATATAAGGCTTCTAAGTACACTTTCGCAATCTTTCTGATTTAGGTGGTTGCATTTATGATATTCAGTCGTAAATAATTTAAAGTTTGTTCATATAGTTGATTAAATATTGAATTTGTACTCAAAATTCTTTGTCATTCTTGAAAATTGGGGTAATGCATATAATCTTAAATAATGATATATAATTGTTACACTGTTATTTCACTTACTTAGTGTTAAATAATTTACTTTCAGGTCAAATATCTTTTTTCGTTACGTTTTTCTTGAGTGACAGAACATTCGCTAAAACACAGATACTGAGATTTTCGTTTTTTTTTTTTTAATAGTCTTTTAGCAAGAAGTTGTAATGCAAGATATCATTCCAATATTTGTAGACTTAATGTTAAACACTAATTAATATAACAAATAAAGTAAAATTCTTAGAAGTAAATTAAAACGAAAAAGCGCGTGGCAGTGTTAGCCAGGAGACCTTGAAGCGGAGGGGCCCAGTTTCGATTCAGCGTGCATTCCGGTTCTGTCGTGGCTGGGACTAAAGTTAACGAGGAATCCACACCTTAGAACTTCACGTTATATATCACATGCTCATAGAATAGGTGAAATTTATGTCAGGTTTCCATTAAAATTACACTCAGCAACGTTTTGCTGATCTAGTTTTTTTTTTTTTTTTTTTTTTTTTGCTTTATGTCTCTTAGAGGTATTTAGAGGCGAGAAAAGACTGGGTGTCGCGGTAGCTGATTTTTGTATAGATTTTAGTATAGAGTTTAGCGGTAATGAAGGCGGAGTGCTTCCAAGCCAGCACAGTAGTACGAAGGTTACACCACTCATATACGACACCCGCGCCAAGGACGCTGGTCTGGCAGTCCTTACTGTGGGAAGACTGTATAGCACGGCGGGTACACGAGGCTTACACACTATGAGCACGTGAACCACACGCCTGTCCGTCGTGACAAACAGCCAATGAGAGGAAGGCTTTCCCCACCTTCCAGAATCGAGGGCGCCTTTTTGCGTGCACGATTCGCCCCAGTCCGTGATGTGAAATTTCGTGGGGCAGACCTGTTACTATCCAATTAGGCCATCTTAGGCATTTTTCCTATCATCCTCCCTCTGCTGGCTTGGAATGCATACTGCATTAACATTGGATCCTATGGTCCACTATTCCAATATCAGGAAACACCGATTTCATGTAACAATAACTTGTAACTGTACCACACAGCCGCTTTCACAATAAATCAAGTAGCCACAACTCTTCATATCATTTCAAGGAGCACCTACGTCCTGATTTACGCAAATTAAGTCTCTATGCATGCATTTTGTCCTAGCTAGAAGCTTACAGATGCCGACTGGAAACCAGAACTACCGCAGCCGACAGTAAGTAAATGCTAGGACGGACCCACAGTGGGTAAGTTCGCTACTCGCTCGGTCAACACGCGACATGGGGACAAGGAGCGAGGAAACGAATTCGACCAAGAAAACTTTAAATAACCATCCCGGTATTCGCTTGGAGTGATTTTGGGAAACAATGGAAACCGAAAGCCGTATGGAATGGCCAGACGAGGATACGATCCGGCGTTGTTAGGTTAGGGCATTATTACTCTCCGACTACTCTCCCGATCCGATCTACTTACAACAAAACGCCACAGTTAATGCATTTGTACCTCAGTGGATCTTTCGCCTACTGTTTATGGCATTTTACTTTACGTTTTTCACTGAATGAGCCGTTGTATTACCTCTCTCGCGTGTTGTTTAAGGCCACCACTTGATATAAGCTCCGAAACAGCCTCGCTCTGGCCATTTACAAGATTGACCGGGTGATATTACACAGCTACATTGCCTGTTCACCTTCTCCACCCGCTTTTATTCATTCTGTTTTGTACTCTGCAATCCACTCACTTGAATCAGCGTTTCACAAGTAGATACAGCGCTCGGGATAAATATCTGAACAATTTATTATTAATTCACATTTTCAACTTCATACTAATTAACTTACTATATCCAATAGAGAGCCGTTTCTGTCATCTTTTATGCCTAATTGTACACGACGAAGATTTTTTCCAAGTTTTCTGACCTATTCTCTGAAACAACCCAACTTTTACAATTTTCAAACAATCGCCAACGATGCAAGACCAATGGTGTGACGTTAGTACACCTCTCTCCAAGAAATCGTTTCCATTAACATCTTCAGCGAATGAAATAGCTGAGAATACCATAAAATATGAAGATCTCACAATAGATGTAAAATTTATTTAGCTAGTCTACTATGTAATTTCGTAAGGTCACTCATCCACTCACATCAATAGCTATTGGCTGGAGAACCCTGTCACGTGTCAGCCTTCGCTCACAAAACAGCGACCAGAGATACCATTAGAAGAAATTCGTGGTTATGTCTAAAATTTAATAACGAAGCAATTGCTACCAAATTAATTGGGATAACACATTCATAGAGTTTGTTTTTCATAGAGTTTCATAGTTAAAAAATGTTTGATAAATTTTGCGGCTGAAAAAACGTGTATTTGCTTTTCAGTAACATGTTACTAATTGAAGTAACTAAAAACTTAAAAAATTAAATTACTCATGGTCTCTGCTGTAACCACGAATGCCAATTGTCTTTTCGGCTTAGGATAAATTTCAGTTTAATTATACCTTTCACTAATATTGTTGCTTGACCAAAATTTATGCATTAGGGTTTATTTTCTTTTTAGGCATTTTACTAACCACTTTCGTTATTGGTCTTTATTCATGTTCTCTGTATGTGAGTTATCAGGTTATTTTAAGTGGGCATCAGACCAAATGTGTCACCGACTCGATTATTCTGGCAACTCATTTCTGCAGAGTTGCTCAACTATTTAATAATATTGAATGTGTATTATTTTCTCTGGCCATCACAGATACTATGACCAGTGTTTGCCCAGTCTCAATAATAGGCTTAAATAACGTGATGCTTTCGAAGCAAACAGGATTTTAAAAAATAATAATAATAATAATAATTGCAGAGTGAACTTTAAGGGTCAAATACAAGTCAAGTTAGTATTTAAGCTAATTTTCAAGTTCATGACCTTTGAAACAGTTACACGATAGCTCGATCGTTCCTGTGTGTGTTTAATACCTACCATATTAATGCTTCTGAGTTCTTCAAGCTCAAGAGAATTTATTCACCCTGAAACACAGGTCAAGCTTTTATTTGACCAGATCAGATCAACCTGTCATAATCTTTCATCGTAAAAACTGGAACTATTCTAGACCCGTGACGATACGCAAAAAACGGTCAAGGGCTTACACTACTAGTCATAAATTTTTTTAAAAAAGAATTTTTTTTATTATTAATTCACCAAATACGACCTAAGTTTGTGTCGAATAAATATATAACTGCCCTCGATTCAAATGGAGGTGCAAGGACGTAAACATTCAAAGAAATAAAATTTCTGGAAAATATTTAAGGACTGATTCATATGAGAAACAAATTTTTTGTCAAACACATAAACAGAGCATAATACAGCAAACGTCCAAAAAATAAAAGTTGTATAAAATTAACTACTCTATTAGCCAATATGAATAATTTCATTGCTACACTATAATCTTTGTCTGGATGATACTCTAAATAAACGAAAAATAGCTTTGATTGTCAGACTCAGCAAGGGGCTCAAAACTCCATGGCCCATACACTGTGGAGAGTGGGAGAAACAAAAGAAGTTTTGCTCAGTTGCGAAAATATAAAAAAGTTGGTAATGAATTATAAGCAACAAAACTGTTTAGCATTTGGTTTTTTTTAAGAATGAAAACTTGTCTGGTGTACGAAATGTACCGGTAAACGTTTAGTACAACATTTCATTGAGAAATGTAATTTTCTTTTTGGGTCATAATGGTTTTAAAATTAACGGTTTGAGAATAAAGTTCGCTTTTAATAAGTGGTGGATGGGGTCATTAATTTTACAAAATTTTTAATGTTTAGTTTGAAAGTCTTTTAAAATGAGGTGAACGATGAATAGAAGTGTAATCATAAGCTAATTCAGATCAGAAACAATAAGAGATGGCGCTCGATCTCTTCAAGCACCTGAAGAAATTCCTTAGTAATTCAAGTTGAAGTTATTTCACTTCAAGAGTTAAAACAATCCTTCCAACGTACATATCTATATTTTTTAGTCAGTTAGAATCGGATTGAAGAGAATTCTTGGAAAGTTTGTGCAGATTCTATAATAATATTATTTTTAACCATAAAAATAAAATAGAAAACATGAAGATACACTTGGAACTAATAATTATAAATAAAACAGAAACATTTAGAAATTCCGAGCAGTATGTAAGAAATTAACGTTTCTATATTTAACTTACGATATCAGAACTACTAAAACATATTTTCTGAGTCTATTCTAGGCTAGTGTCGAGGTTTCCACAATACCAGTAATATTCCACATTTCATGGACCGTGAAATTTGATTCAGGTAAAAACTTTGTTTTGGTGTTGAGTATTAATTTGGAGCTTCAGATCCAGGCAATAAGTTGTCAGAACCGTGCGACCCAATATATGTTGTCAATGAGAAAGGTAGAGGAGGATAGTTACATCAGATCCATTGTTTTCACCTGGGTAAGTAAGGAGGTGGTTGAGTTTTAACGCAGTGTTTACGTCAGAAAGCTCGATGCTGATGGTGTCGATTGTTTGGTGTTATACCTCATGTTATTTTGTCGCCCATAAGGTCGGGTGAATCAGTGGTTTGTTTGTTTTGTTGGTCTGAAATGTAATATAGAAGAAGTAGTCGGCTATTTGCTGAACCCCGAGGCACTGTTGAAATACCGAAAGATTTTTTAATTCCGACTTTTTAATGTAAAAAAAGAAGTAGGTAATTCTTTCCAGAAAGAAAAGGAAGTGTTTAATTCAGGGCGCTGGCTTTTTATTCAAGTGTGCATAAGAATTTCTACGAGCTTTGCTATGTTCATTCAAGATACTCTAGGAAATCTGTGGTCAATCTACCCGTTAAACTGTAGGTCTGCTTATAATATAGGCGGTATGTTAAAACTTTCGGCGACCATACTACCTTTCTGGACATTCAGAAATGTCATCAGCACTTTACTTTATCTAAGGAAGGGTAGTGACTGATAGTCTGCTGACAGGAGACGCTTTTTTGCGCAACTACATTCCATTTTGTTGTGTTTATCCAGCCGGTTAAAATGTCTATGTAAATACAGAAAATTACATATGTCAAAATCTGAATTCTTCCGATCCCCTTTCCGTTACACAATTAAGCATTTGTTGAGTCTATTCAAAAAATTGTGAGCAACCCTTATGTGTCAATTTCGTAAACATCTTAAAGATGCAAAGCAATGGCGAAGAGACAGTTTACAGTGAGCGGATTAGACCAGCATATCTCCAACCATCCTGTGATCAGCTTATCACGAATATCTCAAAATTCTTCTACTTTCGTTATTGACTCGAAATTCGCCTAGAATTATACGTGATGTGTGGAGGCTTATATTTTGGGGATCATGTCGAGACGTTGCAAATACCTCCGCCGAGATCTGGGAGACATCGGTGACTCGTGGCTTGTGATCACGAGAGAAAGAGATTTAGCGTTATCTATATGTAAATTTGCCGAAACGAGTCCTCCCACTGCGTGTACGATGGATTACTGGCATGTCCTTTGAATACATTAGGCCCCTCCGTTGTATTTCATCCGACTCTTCCCTTTGGAATCCATTCCATCCACCGCTGTGTAAAATCTACATATTCCTTCAGATACAACCACGTCACGATCAATGGACTCTGTGAACATAATAAGGAATCTTCTTTTTTTTAAATTTAGCTGAATGTAACTTTTTAAAAAAAAAAAAAAAATCCGTTATCTCCATCTACTACATAACACATAAATTTTACTCTAGGGGGGACATAAAATTTATTACGTAACCGTTGCGAACCACCGTTTAATACCATCCTAGGTAGTGTCAAAGTAAAATATCCTTCCATCGCATAAATTACGTAATCTTGCTACAATATTCACATACTAATATGTTCGGACAAGAAATACCTACTTCCGTTCTAAAATGAATTTAATGGAATTCATATTAACCAGAAATTTCAAGGTGGTATTTCTACTATTGATTGCGATATTTTCTTCGGTGATACAAATGAGGTCAATTACTCAGTTACACAGCTGAAAAACACGCAGTCTCTGTTTAAATTTTTTCCAGTATTTCCGATCATTTATTAAACATACAGGTGTTTCATGTAACTCTACAATATTTCATATGAATTTCACGTGAATTCGAAAAGCTACTTTCATTTTGCCTTAGTTCTCAAAACTTGTTTAGCGGAAATTGTCTTGTCACTACCTTTGAGGCTTATGATATTTTGAGGCTTTCTCTCGGGTCGTTTGAATCATGCCTGAGTGACGTAGTCTCGTAATCGGTTCATTATTCAGCGGTATAAGCCAGTAGGTGCCTGGTGGTTTAATATTCTACCTTTTTAACTTTGGCTGAGAGCAGTATTAGACTTACGTTCTGCCTTTTTTTTTTTTTTTAGCAAATTTTGTCTTGTGATATCAAATCCCAAACATTATTACTATGAACTCTTTCTCTACGGTATCCACAGAACCCTACGCTCCCTGTCCATGACAAACAGCCGTATAGTAAAAAGACATTGCATTTCATTCTTTATATTAGCTCAGTCAAAAAACATATTCGGGAGACTATCTACGAAAATAAATCCTAGTGGAACCATGCTCGTGATTAATCCTTATACTGACTATATTACGGTGAAGAATTTTAATGCATTCTTCTTTTGAGACCTTTATGAAATCACGACAAAATGTAATTGCTAATTTTGAGATACCATACCTGAGATTCTAAGGGGATTTAACATATTCGTATAGTAGTTTTCTCTACGACTGAACGCACCACCTGGGACATGTTCCACTTTTTATAGGTCTTTTCTTGGAAGTGATCTATAGAACTAAAATAGAAAATTTCAAATAAAGTGTTTAAAAAAATTAAGACCCACCTCGATGAAATTAGGTAACATTTTGCTACAGTGAAAAAAATATGAGAGTTGCTGAAGGTTAAATGTGTAGTGAATTAATCAGATTTCAATTTATTTTTATCGTTGCGTAAATCCAGGCGAGCCATAAATGTAAATTGCATCAGCGTCAGATGCACTGATTTTTTTGACAATGTCTGTATGCGTCATATCTTCGTTAATTTCATTTGTGAATATTCATTAATTTAATAAAAGAGTTTTCGTAAATGGACAACACAAACGTAAGCTATCAGAGTTCGTATATTGGGACACATCTGCATTCTAACACTGATCATACGCTGCCGCTTATATTCAGTGCAGCAGCTGAAATTAAACGGCCACATATCGACCGATACAACGGCCCGCAGCGGTTCAAATTGAAAGCGACGTTTCAGACAGCAATCGTAAGCGCTGCTGCTGCGCAAGAGCGGTTGCCATGTCGAATTATCCCGCTACGCGATTCAGCCATCGCCCGTACTGAATACCCGCGGCGGAACTTTGCTAGAGCGAACTATTCTACGCCCGCTGGGAGAAGAGAATGGCGCAGCGGAGCACCACGGCATACTTAAAAGCTTGGCTTCAGTGACAGCAGTGCCGGATCTATGGGGCACTTGCACCGGGTGGCAACTTCAGGGGGGCGGAAAAATCGTGTTTGAAGGGCGACACTTTATATTGCGGTGACTATCGGGGCGACAAAAATATGTTCAAATGGGCGGTATTCTCGCAGTTATTGCCCGGGCTCGAAAAATTCCTAGATCCGCCACTGAATGACAGACACGGTCAAATATGGAGATCGCAATACCGAAAGGGAGTTAATACACGCATATAATTTTGCACGCAAAACATGAGTACATCCGTTGTTCTACAAAAGATTTGTGCCACTAAGTAAGGGAGAGTGCACAAATTACGTGACTCAGTCCAGGGGGGGGGGGGGGGGGGGGGGGGGGGTTGGCTGTTAGCTACGATAAGCTACGTGGGGGAAGGGGGTTTCCGAGCCAGGCTACGTAGCTTTCCTTTTATAACATTTTTCACAGTTAAAATGAGGAACAGAACACACAACAGCATGTGAATAATTATTTCCCTCCGTTAATTATCTCCTTATGTAATTTACAGTCGTCTGACATGAGAAAACATTACAAAATGTCTTCTGGAATCAAAAGGGAATAAAGCTACGTGCTACGTGGTTGGGGGGAAGGGGGTAGAGGCAAAAGCCACGTAAGGCTACGTGGGGGGAGGGAGGGTTCGCAGGAAGCCAAAATGGAGCTACGTGGTTTGTGCACGCTCCCTAATACCAGACAATTTCAAACCGCCAGTAATAACTAAATAATTGAGTCAACATATAAATATGAACTATCAATTTTAAAGGAGAACTTTAATTTCGAAAAGCAAAGGCTCGGGAAATTAAATAATGGCAGGAGATTTAAGATTTTCTATTATTCCACCTGAAGCTGGTTTCTTCCTCGAAAAATTCGTTGGAAATAGTTGGCACACCTACAATGATTCCTAACAAAATTGGGTGTAATCGTGCATTGATAGGTGATTTCAGCCACTCCGACTATTCATTTTCAGTTAAACATCATAATATCTTTGAAAGTATTGCAATGAGTTTAGGATGGCAAATGATTCCCATTAATGATATTCTGCGTTGAGTGATCCAAATCTTTTGCAATATACTAGCCTGACAAAATCGTTTGATGCAACTACGTCGCACACTCGTAGTTAGTCTACAACATCGGTGGGTAGCACTTGTTAGTCACTTGTTAGAACGTTATTGCAATGACCATGTTTTAACCAGAATCGAACTTTTGTTGAAGATTTAAACGCCAATAAACAATGTAGTAAGTCTCTCGTCTCCTAATTATTACACTTATATTTTTCAGCACTATATTAACTGTTAGTCAGGTGATATTTAGCTTCGCTCTTGTGCGTTCATGAATCAGTTGAAAATTACGATATTTTTCTTCTTCTACACCACCTTTCCTCTATATGAAGAGCCGGCAGCCTTCGATGAGTCTTACTGATCGTTGGCGTGGTTGGTTATAAGGCCGCATGTCATTGCTGAGACCAGGCATTTTATGCCTACTGCAGGTCGTACTAAGTACTTATGGAGGGGGTGAAGTATTGCCAGTTGCTTGCAAAATGTGTAACTATGTTCTGTATGTGAGAAGTGCTGTTTTTTTTTTTTTTTTTTTTTTTTTTTTTTTTTTTTTTTTTTGTAGTTTATGAGGTGGAAATTGGGGACCGTCGTGGCATTCACCTTAACTGCTGGGGAAAACCGCCTAAAACCGCTCAGCACACTGGACCACACTGGTGGCTTATGAAAACTACAGTATTGTACTAGCTTTATTTATTATTTATATGTTGATTGTCAAGCCTCATAATAAATGAACGGCAAGTTTGTTCTTTATTTCAATATTTGATATTTTCTCTTTCCAACTACGGAATGTATAACAGCACATAGCACTTGTGACGATTAAATATATATTACAGATTATTCCATGGTATGCAAGCATACTAATATAGATTCCTTGAGATTTGGTTAAGTTCGTGCTCTTGTTGTGTTGAGAGGAGGTTGGTTGCCAGAAGTGACATAATTGAGCGACGTAGTTGAGTCGTTACCTTAAGTTTGTAAATTTAGTATACGAACTGGGAAGTATCACAAGAAGTCCGATATAAAAGTACGGTCTTAGTTTCTGCTGGTGTTGGTGGAAAGTGTTAAATTATTAACTGATGGAAACGCGCAAGTCTTTTAAATACGCTATCCAGAGTGAGCGGGGTGGTTGAAAGGCGTAAAGTTATTACCATAACAAGGAATGGCTTGTTCATCTGTTCATAGTTAGATCCTATCTATGAAAATTAGCTAAAGAAGAAAGGGCGACCGTGCTTGAAGATAAGAAAATTATTTTCCACACGAGATTACGTAAATCAGAGGCACCAGGCGGAAACGACACAACCAAGAATAATTAACACAGACTGTTGATACAAGTAGGTACAACAGAAGTTTCAAGTACGTTTTCGAATAAGAAAAACAACCGTGTTATTCATTTTAGTGAGAGTGTGGTATTCATATCTAAGGACGCTAAGAAAGGGGTAACGGGTAGAACTTCTGTACGTAGTCTGAGAAAAGGAGAGGTTTTACCCATGCACAGTCCCAAGGTTCTTAGAGTGTAAATATTGAAGTTCTGGGTCTGTGTTCGCATTCAGTTCCCAGAAATAGTACTGAAAGCAGCGGTCCTCTAGGTAAAGATTCGAACGAGGACTGAGTAGGCTGAGGGAGATGTACGAGTATTTAATTTTTTTAAAAAAAAGTTCTTGCTCCATCGGATTTTTCATCTGTTCCTTCAATTTCTCAGTTACTCTACCAACTGATCTCAAACCCACACGGATGTAACTTCATGGAAAGTAAAAAAAGTTTGGGTTGATAGTTAGATGTACAGTACATAGAGACCTTGAAGTTATTTCATGTTGACTCCAAAAATGTTAATTTAAATTGTGCAGAAGAAAGTTTGTAAATAAGGCCTGTAGCGAACAAAAAGAAGTAAAAGTATTTTGTTAAATGTTCGAAATGGATGATAAAATTAAATAACCTGTGTTGCGAGGAACACTAATCATCACACTGCTTCTACTCTCATTGAGAATTTGGGCACTTGTATACCACCTTGAACCACATACTATTGTACAGTATTTAATTTTTCATGTGTATGCTCATAGCCTACTTCTGTTCATCTAATATCACTCTTGTGGATTGTGGTTTTGTTAAAAGGGCGGAAAAGTTTTGGAGCGTTAATCAGACGACTGAAGTCTTTTTAACTGCTTGCGACGAGTTTTTTCCAGTGTTGTTTTGTATCTTTTACATATTATTTGTCGTTTCTATGGTTTTGTAACCAATGAAAACGGGGCCCTATTGCTGATGTATCGAAGTCTGTCCGTCAGTTACAGCCGCCGAGCACCTAATCGGTATAAGCTAAAGACTTCAGTGTTATGTTTCTCGTTGGCCAAAAACTGAGTACTACATTTAACTTGTTATGTAGTTATATCCGTGGTACTTTCATTGAAAAAAGAAGATCGAAAAAATAATATTTTTGTTCAAAATGCGAGGAACAGATACTTAGAGCCCGACTTCCTGTACTTGCAATTTATGGATCAGTGATACGAAATGAACATACTCTTTGATTCAACTGGAAAATTGACGAGCTGCAAGCAAATGCGGGCTTCAAAAACAACAATCGGCTGAAAGCAAACTGTTGCATTATCATCGCAAGCTGTTAGTTAATTTGCTGATAGCAAGCTCGTGGTTAATTTATCGGAAATCCTCGATATAGAGAAATAATATGCATTAGAGTATAATGAAATGGTATGTGAAGGTTACATTTACAGGTAGGGAAGTTATTCGCTTCAGATATTAATGCAATTAGGCTAAACAATATTATATTACGTAGTTACTTGATAACGAGGAATGAGACACTTACGCCCAACGCATTGTCTTGTTGCTGTCATAAAGGTCGATTCAACATAACGTTAACGAAATTTGTGATCCCTTTTTTATGAGTGTTATAAAATAATCAAAAACTTTTTTTGTCAAGATTTATGTCGACGGTGAGGTAATTACAACTGTGAGAAGACTGTAGGCATGAAATGGAAAAGAATTCTGCCACCGAAATTCTTAGGAACCGTTCAGGAAATTCACCTGTAGTAATTTCTGAAAATTATAGGACACAAAAATTGAATGGAGCAGTAGCTCTTTGAACCTTTAATGCTGTAGTTTATCCAAACATTAACAGCAGAGTTTCATCATTTTAGAAATCATAGTTCATCAGTAACTAAAGATGACACCAGTATCAATTTTTTCCCGAAACTAATTCTACATTACCATTTGTAAAAATTGTATCACCAAGAAGGAGACATGCGAATACAATATAATTTATTCCACAGGTTAAGGAGACGCAAATACACAAAAGATGAAAATTACGGAACTGTATATCCACTTTGACCAAAAATTCAGCACGGTGTAAAGTCACCACGTGCTTTAATCAGACCCTCTGCATGTCATAACAAAGAATAAAAGAAAGCCTGGATGTGCTGCTGGGAAAATCCTGCCACGCGGTTTTTAGGCAAACTTATGGCTTTACGCCTCGTCGACGTCGAGGTCATTAGAGGCGGGATGGGACTGGGGACAAGGAACGGGAAGGAATTCAGCCATGACCTTTCTGAAGGAAGCATCCTGGCATTCACCTGGAGTGATTTGTGGAAACCATGGAAAACTAAAATCTGGATGCCCGGACGGGGATTCGAACTGGCGTCGTCTCGAATGCAAGGCGTGAGGGTTAACCGCTCATCCACCACGCTCAGTCAGGAGGATCAAAACGAAAAAATCGCCGGCACACCATATCTCAGAAATGATAGATTGGAGACAATTCAAGGGAATGTTTTTGCCAAGAAAGCAGTGATACCTGACGTTCCTCGTCAGATGTGACCGGCATTGTCCGGCTGAAATATGGCATGCGGAGCTGATTGCAGAAGTTGCAATGCTTCGTGCTCTAAAACTTCTACTATGTGGCGGTTAGTGTACATATTTTAGTCAACACGTAGGAGACGAGATCGCATGTTATAGCCAATGGCGCTCACACAATCACACTTGGCGTTTGTCCGCTAGGCTGCTCGACCATGAAGTCTGCCCGATTGCGTTCGCCACGTTAGCATCTAACACGTGTGCCAAATCTCTATGGGACAAGATGAAGAGAGACTAGTCCAATTCACTACATTTTGCCAGACGGCGTTTAGAAGCCAGTTGCTGTCTGTGGCTTTGGTGGTTTCTGAACAATGTCATTCGAACCACCAGTCCTGTCCTCAGCAGACAGCATCGAACCGTCGACACAGACATGTTCACACGCGTGGCAGAGCTCCAACGTGGAGCTAACACAGTAGACGAAGCTGTTCTATCGGTTACAGCCATGCTGACAGGATGACGGTCATACAGCTGTGCTCACATTGCATGCTCCAGTGGCTGCTCGACGGTGTTTAGGACACTTTTCTATCTGACGGCTCTGCACTGAACGGCTTAGCACTAATTTTTCCTGTAACACAAAAGACGCCATTTCTATTAAATTTAAAAAAAAAATATTGTTCCACTGTTCTACACATTTCCGAGTTTGGAATGCTCCAGAATAATCCTTCTAGGTGCTGTAATTTTTACATACAGTAATTTATTTTAAATTCGCCGGAAAGGTTATAAGAAGGAAATACGATTGTCTGTAAGATTGCTTTCCAGTTTGTACAAAAACAAATTGTACTTTCGTGGTTTTGAATCCTACAACTTAACACTTATTTTTATCCAAATACCCTTTTACCTTTTAATTATTAAATCATTCATTTCTCTCTTCTATACTTTATTTAACACTTCTTATTGTCTCTATTACAACACAACTACCTTAAAACACATTTAAGCCACCATACACGGATGTTGCTTTATTGCTAACTCTAACCAACCAGAGAGTCAGCTCTGCGATATTGCAACTCACAATAACAATCTATGGTTCAAGGATATACTATTACAACTAATTTTTTCATAAACATAAATGATATGTATAAGGTGTTTCGTTATAAATCATACTTTTGAGTCCACTATCTTTATCTTCTGCAAGGTGCCGTAATCGTAATTTAATTCTAGTTTTAGCTGCATTTGGCCATGTGAATTATGTTACCTTTCTTTACACAAACGACATAAATATAATCAGATAGGTCAAATTTTTGTTTATATTTATCTAAATTCCTGTGAAATTCACCTTTTTCGTGCTGCCGTTCGATTGTGTTTCAATTCTTCAGAACATCAAGTGCTCCAAAAAAAAAAAAAAATGGCTGTGATGGATATACACAGTCCAGTCACATTAATGTGACCACCACCTTCTTTCGACGTCAACGTGAGATAACCAATAACAGAAGGCAGGTGGCAGCACAATACAGTGGAGTGTATATAAAGGATGTCCTAGGGCATCGGAAAGCATTTCAATCGTTGGCGTAATGCAGAAACGTAGCGATTTATCCGACGTCGAAAAGGACATGATTATTGGCTTTAGGACCAAGGGTGGAATCATTTCGGAAACGGCTAATTTTGTGAACTGTTCACGTGTCGCCGTGGTAAAAGTATACCGTGCATGGCAAAATGGCACTATTCAAAATCAGCGGCGTGGAATATGTGGTGCACCACGGGCGATAGATGACAGAGCCGAAAGAAGGCTACGGAGATGCGTTCCGGTAAATAGACCTTCAACTGTTGAGCAACTGACCGCCCAGATGAACCAAGGGATTACCAAGAGTGTATCCTCAACAACGGTTTAGCGAACGTTGCTGTGCATGGGCCTCCACAGCAGACGCCTAGTTAATGCACCTACGCTAACTGTTGTTCATTGGCGATGAAGGCTGGAATTTGCACGCCAGTACAGCAACTGGACGTCCAAAGAATGGCGACAGGTGGCTTTTACCGATGAATCACGTTTTATGCTCCATCGGACAGATGGACGTTGGCACATACGGCGTGAAACGTCTGAAGGCAAACACCCAGGGTGGAGGAGAGAGCATTATGGTCTGGGGAATGTTTTCCTGGCATTCACTGGGTGAACTCATCATTGTGGAAGGCACGATGGATCAGCACAAGTACATATCTGTCCTTGCGGACCATATCCACCCCTACATGAGAATAATTTTTCCTCAGAATGATGGCATCTACCAGCAGGACAATGCGAGGTGTCATGCAGCTCGCAGTGTATGTAAGTGGTTTAAAGAGCACCAGGATGAGTTTACCTTACTCCCCTGGCCAGAAAACTCACCGGATTTAAACCCAATCGAGAATCTGTGGGACCACCTCGAGCGGGTTGTTCGCGCCATGGATCCTCAACCGCGCAATCTAGCGCAGCTGGCCACGGCACTGGAGTCGGCATGGCTCAACATCCCAGTGAACACCTTCAGAAACCTAATTGACTCTGTTCCTGCACGCCTCGCAGCGATCCGTTCTGCCAAAGGTTGTTATTCTGGTTTTTGAGAGGTGGTCACATTAATGTGACTGGACTGTGTATTTCAAACAGCCAAATGCATCGGCTCAAGATGACGAGTAAACTTTTTGAATTGAAAGACGTCTGAAGAATCTGAAGATTTTCCATTTAACGGTCTTGCTTAGGGAACACAAAAGAAAATCATAGGTTGTGGTTTCTCTAAATCAGATTCAATAATCATATGAATTTGGGTATGCCTTTTTACAATTTTCTCGTAATTTTTGAAAATGAGTCCGGTTTTGCTAACTTGTAAATACTGGTAAGTCTTAGCATAAAATGGGAATTAAAACGTATTTTGTAATCTAAAAATTATAAAAGCATTAACGCGTCTGGGTTACTTCACCAAATCTTCTGTTAAAAAAAGTTGTATGAATTTAAAGTTTTTTTTATGGTATCGTGGAAATAACACAGGTACTTTAGCTGCGGATATATGGAATTTTTCCACCGTACATGTCACGATGTAATATTTGTAATAAGATAAAATTCAGTACATCAGACAATATTATCTATCATTTTAACAATAAAACAGCAAATTCTGCTCTACGTCTAAGTTTTAGGAAGTGAAAATTGATAACTACGTGTCGTCAGTACTACAGCCCCCTTTTATTCACGATTTCTCTTTTTACTTCTTTATTATTCTCGATTTCACTGTACAACTGTAACATTTTGAAAGGTAAAGCCAACTTAAAAATCGCAGTGATGTGTTAGAAATGCCGTGGTGAAGTAGATTGCGTTTCGATCATTGAAAATTGGTGATACGAAACCGTCTATGTAACGTTGTGAGTAGAAAATACGTCAGTTCTTTGGTCACATTATGAGTAGGAAGGATAACACTCCATAAAATCTGTATCGTCCAAGGAAAAGCAAATGGCTAAAGGTTACCTTGCTCTTCTGTCAGAAGATGGGTAGATCGAATTTTTAATGAAAACGTTTGATAACGACACACAGGTATAAATAATATGACTCTAGGGAGTCAGAGAGTAAAAGATGTTAATTATAGATTATCCGATTATTGCGTTTATGCTATTATCTTGTTATAGGCTCACTCTGAATTTTAGTTTTCTACAACGTATATTTGTTTCTAAGCTTAAAGCCCTAAACACTTAAATGAGCATATATTCACATATGCCCATTATGAGTCAGAGATAAATCTCAATATAACACTGTGTTAAGTCCATGGTATTTAAACGTTGCCTTCCAGACCCAAGTTGGGTACGGAATTACAAGCTACAGACCCAATCTGAATCTGGTATCGTTAAATTAGAATGTGCTGTGAGAACGTAAATTTCTCCACGATATCAAACCCTTGCTGCGTGGAGATTTAATTTAGATTTCGGAGGAACGACTAACGAAACAGCGCGATGCTTCTATTTAAATAGTGACATTAGTTTATCAGTACAGAAATGACTTTTTGCATAATTCTAAATCCAAAATGTTCTCTCTCATAACCGAAAAGGAACAGTCGCTGTGAATCGTTACAACAAACATTGTCAGCCTATTGAAATGGTTGTTCTAGTATCAGTAGAATGAACTATAATTTCCTTAACGTTACAACCATTTGACAAACAAGCAAAAATACAGAATTTATGACACTGATTTCAATCAAAATTATCACTCCCAGACTAAGATTAACATTGGTACAGGTACTGGACACACTAATACTAGTAACTGTTTACAGTATCAAGCAAAATGAGGTTTTGACTGCAACAGTATACAAATACCTTTAATGCTGGCTCCGGTATCCGTGGGTCCCTGGTTCAAGTCCAGCCCAGGGGATGGGTGGTTTTCATGAAGTGTTGTGTTCGTCTTGTATTGTCGAACAATTCTTAAGTACTAAAACGCTTACAATAAATTATGATAATCTGAATTTAAAAAAAAATACACTGAAAAAGTCAGTATTTCTTAGGATGTCATTATGTTAGTGTAGCAATTAGCAATGAGGGCGACGATAAAAGGGACGGCATAAAGAAAGCTAGAAAAGCGCAGGTTTTCTGCCAACCTTATCAATAACAGATATATTTACCTATCACCTTTATGAAGAATAAAGGTAACATCCAACACAATTTTCGGAATATAAGAGAGTGGAAATAGAAACCTTTGTTTACAAATATCTGCAGATCCCTCAAAATCCGGATAAAAACTAGTGAAATAGACACGCAAGACCAATGTTACACGAAGAGGTGTTAATGAATACATTTAGGTAAATAATTGCACGTACTTACTGTTTTATATAAAGTTTATTATTGTGAAAGGCTAAAATTGATCTCAGCATTATCAGAGAAATTACTTGCTGTTTCGTTTGTGTATTGACTAGATTGTAAAGTCATAACCGTTAACAGTTCTGGTAACTAAGAAAGCTTGCGCTTGGTTTTAAGATATTGGGGATGATTTCACCACTTTCTTGCGGTATTTCAGTTTATCATAGCCTGAAAACATTCCAACAAGTGGCTAAAAAATTCTATAAAAAAATTTAATCTTTATTTTCTTGCCTCTTATTCTTCTGTTACTGTATATATTGTATCTTATCTTTTTACAATTCAAATAATGCCTGATCTATATCTAAATGATTAAATTTTTTCAGTCTTATTGTAGCACAGTTGCATTTTTTTCTTTTTTACCTATTGTTTACGCCTTGTCGACGGCTAAGGTCATCAGAAGTGGGAAAGGGCTAGGGACAAGGAGCGGGAAGGAATTCTGCCATGGCATTTTTAAAGGAAGCATCACGGCATTCGCCTGGAGTGATTTGGGGAAAGCATGGAAAGCCCAAATCTGGATGCCCGGACGGGGATTCGAACCCGCGTCCTCCCGAATGCGAGGCCAGAACGTTAACCGTTCACCCACAACGTTCGGTAACAGTTGCACCCTCGCTATCAAGATTGTGTCTTACCGCAGAATCTGAACACACAAGTGGAAATCAATTGCCTCGTCTTGCACTGACAGAAATTTTTGCTCATCAAAAACAATTTCACCTCTATTTTCTCTGGAAAATTTTCCTCACATTATCTTGGAGTATGATGATCTTTAAAAAACAAAATGCCGTTGTAATATTTCCATTCATTTTTTTTATATATATATATTAGCATAAAGCCACGAAAACACCACAAGTTGCTTAAAAGTTTTTATTCTTTAAAACTTTACTGCAGTTTCGACAAATACATGTTTGTCTTCTTCAGAAGTATGACACGTTAAAATTACATAGGTGGAAGCATTATCACAAATCAGTCACTTTCGTGCGAAGTTGCGAACCGTGACGATGTGCAACTTCGCACGAAAGTGACTGATTTGTGATAATGCTTCCGCCTATGTAATTTTAACGTGTCATAAGTTAAGTTACTTCTGAAGAAGACAAACATGTATTTGTCGAAACTTCATTAAAGTTTTAAAGAATAAAAACTTTTAAGCAACTGGTGGCGTTTTCGTGGCCTTATGCTAATATAAAAAAAAAAAAAATCCGTTGCTGACACGCAGCTATGCTCAAGATTTCCATTCATCTCTATAGTCATCTGGTGTCACGAGTTTTATCTTTAGAAATCCTCGTAGATGCCAATGTAGTCAAGGTAAACTACAACGAATATCTACAAATTTCGAATTTAATTTTATATTTCTGATTTGAATTACTCGTAACAGAAAAAAATCTTTTCATCAAATTATCCACATTTTCTCTTTGATTATATTGATATGTTACTTTTTTGTTGACTTTACTCTTAAATTTATTATTTACGTACACATTAAAATGAGTGTACTGTACATTAAAGAAATCATAATAAATAGAAAATATTTATAATCGTGTGTTGTATTCTATTTAGTGGTGATTTTATCCCACGAGTTTTCTAGAACCAATCTGTCGTGGTAAATTTAATTTGTTTTGGTACCCAAAAAGGGGGGCTGGTAAAAATTTCACCAATCAAACGGTTAATGTCCGTCCGCGATATTAGCGAAGAAAATGCATGCAGCGATTAGCGTCGTCTCATCGTTTGCTACAATGCGTGGCTCTTCGCACTGCTCCAGTATAAACACCTCCATTGTCAATAAAGTTCAATTTTTCTTCTCTTTGTTAGTGTTGTCGCTCATATCGTTTATCACAGCTCCAACATAAACGCACCGTTAGAGGAGCAAAAGACTTTCTCTCTCTCTATCTTTCTCTCTTTTTTAAAAATCTTTAATATTTGTTGCACCAGCTACAGCATGGACAAATGAGGCGACTATCTGTTATTGAGTTACAGTCATACCTAATGGGATAATGCGGACGATCATCCCACAGATGTAAGAATCTACATTTTGTACACACTTTATGGTTGAAATCGCAACCTTATCTGATCTGATGAAGTATTCTACAGACGACAACTGTAGACACCGTGCAGATATTTCGATAGCACGAAGGTATTTCTGAGAATACAGCGCTGTAATATGGGCGAATATTATCCTTTTGCAAAATGGCATGATGGGTCTGGCTGTGAAAGGAATTACATGAGGCTGCAGATTCTCTTGAAAGTAGCGCCTAACCATCAGTTTTTCCCTGACTATCACGAGGGAGGACGGATAACCGTGGGAGATTGTTCCCCATACGACTACGCCACCATTTCTACACTGTGTCTCTGAACAATGGAGGCTGGACTTCTTAGCTATCCGGAGTCTTTCCATACCCACCTACAGTGGCCGCCTGGATCCAGGCAAAATATAAAATTCTTCATCAAAGTCAGTGCATCACCATTCCATAACCGAACATAACAACCCTCACCACAAAACTGACAACCAAGTCAATGGAAGTCGTCTTGCAAACTTGTCGGTGAAATCCAGGGCCTCAAGTATTGTACACTCCTGGAAATTGAAATAAGAACACATTGACGCCGGTGTGTAAGACCCACCATACTTGCTCCGGACACTACGAGAGGGCTGTACAAGCAATGATCAAAAGCACGACACAGCGGACGCACCAGGAACAGCAGTGTTGGCCGTCGAACGGCGCTAGCTGCGCAGCGGTTGGGCACCGCCGCAGTCAGTGTCAGCCAGTTTGCCGTGGCATACGGAGCTCCATCTCAGTCTTTAACACTGGTAGCATGCCGCGACAGCGTGTATGTGAACCGTTTGTGCAGTTGACGGACATTGAGCGAGGGCGTATAGTGGGCATGCGGGAGGCCGGGTGGACGTACCGCCGAATTGCTAAACATGTGGGGCGCGAGATCTCCACAGTACATCGATGTTGTCGCCAGGGGTCGGCGGAAGGTGCACGTGCCCGTCGACCTGGGTCCGGACAGCAGCGACGCACGGACGCACGCCAAGACCGTCGCATCCTACGCAGTGCCGTAGGGGACCGCACCGCCACTTCCCGGCAAATTAGGGACACTGTTGCTCCTGGGGTATCAGAGAGGACCATTCGCAACCGTCTCCATGAAGCTGGGCTACGGTCCCGCACACCGTTAGGTCGTCTTCCGCTCACGCCCCAACATCGTGCAGCCCGCCTCCAGTGGTGTCGCGACAGGCGTGTATGGAGGGACGAATGGAGACGCGTCGTCTTCAGTAATGAGAGTCGCTTCTGCCTTGGTGCCAATGATGGTCGTATGCGTGTTTGGCGCCGTGCAGGTGAGCGCCACAATCAGGACTGCATACGACCGAGGCACACAGGGCCAACACCCGGCATCATGGTGTGGGGAGCGATCTCCTACACTGGCCGTACACCTCTGGTGATCGTCAAGGGGACACTGAACAGTGCACGGTACATTCAAACCGTCATCGAACCCATCGTTCTACCATTCCTAGACCGGCAAGGGAACATGCTGTTCCAACAGGACAATGCACGTCCACATGTATCCCGTGCCACCCAACGTGCTCTAGAAGGTGTAAGTCAACTACCCTGGCCAGCGAGATCTCCGGATCTGTCCCCCATTGAGCATGTTTGGGACTGAATGAAACGTCGTCTCACGCGGTCTGCACGTCCAGCACGAACGCTGGTCCAGCTGAGGCGCCAGGTGGAAATGGCTTGGCATGCCGTTCCACAGGACTACATCCAGCACCTCTACGATCGTCTCCATGGGAGAATTGCAGCCTGCATTGCTGCGAAAGGAGGATATACACGGTACTAGTGCCGACATTGTGCATGCTCTGTTGCCTGTGTCTATGTGCCTATGGTTCTGTCTGTGTGATCATGTGTTGTATCTGACCCCAGGAATGTGTATATAAAGTTTCCCATTCCTGGTACAATGAATTCACGGTGTTCTTATTTCAATTTACAGGAGTGTATGCTCCGGGATTGCGTACATTATACCGTTGATTGAATTTTCGACTGTCGTGCAATGAAATGATCTCCTCGGATCGCCCGGAGCCTTCCGACTTCTTATATTGTAATTGCTCCCAAAACCAGTACACAGCACGGTCACAAAGATCCAGGTGTTGGGTGATTCGTCGGAACATCCTATTTTCCTCCTAAAATCTAACGATGTTTAGGTTCTACATACCTCGCCTAGTCGTGATAACTATTCGCTGATGCTCATTGTACTAGTACTCTGGTTATATTCCATACACTCCATACTACACTCGTTCAAGTTACCAGGATTTTAGCACCCCTGGAACCAGTTCCGTCTATGCCTCTTTTGTGGCGGTTACAATTTTAATCGTGTTGGTGCTGTGTCCTTACTTTGCCTCTTTTGAATAGTTGGTTCTGGATACCGTAATTTTAAATGGAGCCCATATCTACACTACTAAAAAAATTTAAGTGGTTTGTGTCTATCTGTCCTCTTGTTCAGGACACGCGTAAACAATCGAACCAATATGGCAGTTTAAATGCTTATGCTATAACTTAAAATCCACGGTAGATATTTTCTACATGACCGGAGAACGTAGCTAGAAATAATAATTATTTCGTTATTAGAACAGATAGTAGACACAGATCACAATGCATCTGAGATGAACACTCCTTTACGAGATACCACCAATTCTACTTTTGTTTTTCACGTCTCGTTGATGTCGAGGTCATCAAGGATGTATGAGACGGAAAGGAATTCAGCCATGGTCTTTTGATGGAACCATCCCATCATTGATTGTAGGAATTTGGGAAAACCATGGAAAACACAAATCTAGAAGTTCGGACCGCGATTCGAACCTGCGTCCTCCTGAATGCGAGGCCAGAGCGTTACCCACCAAAGATAATGCTACAATACAAATAAGCTCTCCACTGTTTGGATTCTGTTATTACTAATTTTTTGACCACGTAACTTTAGTTATTTATTTCTTCAGTTTTCCTGAATGTCATACATTAGAATACATAGAAAACTTTAATCAAATCACTACATCAACGATTGACATTCCAGTAAGCGAAACGCAACATTGTAATATAATTCACGGTAAAAGTTACCAAGAGACTACAGTCGAAACGTTTATGCTTTGCTAATAGGGGAAAAAAAATTCAAATCCATACTATGCTCACCAAGATTTGTGCGCATGGAGTATCGGAAAGATACTAGTCAGGCAACCATCCGTGTTATCTGTGCTACGTTACTATTTTCATAAAAAAATTTCCTATTGTATATTGCACACTACCAACATAATTGTGGTCAATAATAACTGGCTAAACTAACCAAAGGTACTGATAATGAGTTTTCTGTCTCCTTGAGAACCGTAAACATGATAAAGTTCATCCCCGTTTTTTATAACATGATTACCGAAAACTTGTGATAAAATTAATCATCACAGCATTGTTAACAGCAAACACGTGTTTATTTCTGAGTTAGTGCCAGATAGTATAAATCCAAAAAATTCTTAGTGGAATAGTACATAAAACAGAGTGCTGCAACTATTCAACTGGAAACATCATCAAATTCTTAGTTAATAGTATGTGATATCTGTACGTGAAGGAACATATTAATGAAACGTACGAGGTATTAATTAAATTTAAAATACTGTCCTATTATCTAAATTCGGGGCTTCAGCTTATGATGTCAGTTGTATAATATAGTTTTATACATCGAATATTTTTGAGGATATGTGGTGATGATAGAGGGAGCGGGAGAAGGACAACCACTGTTATTCGAATAGATTACTTAATATAAATAAAAGGATATTTGTTATACGACAAGTGGAATTATAAAGGCTTGTATTTTACAAAAATGAAAATTTATCACTGTATGCATTAAAATGTTTATATTTTTATTTCCACTAATTTACAACTATCGATCCTGAAGCTAAGACCATCATATTTACATCCAATTAAAAAGGGGATTGGAAAAAAAGAGAGAGTCCCTATTCTCGAAACAAGATTGAATATAAAGGTTTTACATTTGATAAGAACTCTCTTGTGATACAAATAAGAAACGTTTTCAAAAATCTAGTTTTGCCAGGTTTTCAAATTTTATGTTTTATAGTCTCTACTTCCAAATATACTACTGACCTTCAACGATTTGTATATTTTTATTCTACGGATCTTGCAGCTCACTTATAACGGTTTCACCTTGGAAATTCCACGTGTTCGGTTCGAATCCCAGTGGGACAAGAAGCTTTATTCAGCTTTCTTTAGTTCATATCAGTATGTTAATATGCTTCAGATTTCATCTCTACCTGTAGGTCCCTCTGTGACAGAAGAGCAATGCATGCCAATCACCAGGTCCTAAGATTTATTTAGAGCAAACTGCTATGTGCTTTTAAGAAAAGCATCCTTTGTGAAACGAAATAAAGATCCTTGAAGAAACTTTGATTTTTTTTCTGTCATCAGTCTCTTGACTAATTTAATGCAATCCTCCATCACTTTCTATCTTGCGGAAACCTCTTCATCTCAATATATCCCATATAATCTACGTCCTTAGTTATCTCCTTCATATATTCTAATCTTTGTATACCTCTACAGTTCTTACCTGTTCCCTCCACTAACAAATTAACTAATCCCGCATGTTTTAAAATTTTACTCACTCTTCCGCAAACTTCTTTCCTCACTCATCACTTCCAAAACACATTCATTTCGTATTTTACCTGTAAAATTAATTTGCAACATTCTTCTACAGAACCACATTTTAAACACTTCAATTGGCTGTATTATAAAAAAAAGAATTCCTTTCATTAAATTAGTAGCTATTTTACATGTTGTTCAAATTTTTAGCCTTGGTAATAAAAGCGGAGAGTAATTCATACAGTAGTTTTACACGTGGCATAAAATTTAAAGATAATAAAGTTTAGTATCTAAATTCATCCTGTTAACTTACTAGTTCTACATCTACATCTAAATCTATACTCTGCAATTCACAATTACTGTGGGTGGCAGAGGGTGCTAAGCACCAATCCTATTTTAGAGTATTCCAGTCCCGAATAGAACGAGGAAAGAAAGAATACATAAATGTATCAGTACGGCATCTTATCTCTCGAATCTTATCCCTTCTGTCATTGCGACCCAAATAGGTTGGCGGAAGAAGTATTTCGTTGCACTCGTAAATTAGAGATTTTCGCATATTCTCCAACAAATTTAAACGAAAACGACGTCGTCTGTCCGCCAGACAATCCCAGCCCAACCCACGTATCAGCTCTGTGACACTCACATAAGGACTGTAACTAGCGGTCACGAATCGAGCGGCTCTCCTCTGTACTTTCTCTAACGTGTCAATCAATCCCTTGCGATACGGATCCCAAATTGCACAACAGTATTCCAAATGCGCACGCACTAGTGTTTTGTACGCTATTTCCTTTGTATGAGCATTGCAGCTTCTCAAAATACGACCTATAAAACGTAGTTTAGAATTAGCTTTGCCTACGACGGAATTTATGTGCAAGTCCCATTTCATGTTGCTTTGTACTGTTACGCCTAGATACTTCAGGGAATCAACCGTGTCAACAACTGAATTGTTAACTTTGTACTCGTGAGCAATTACCGTAGTCACCGAGATCGTTTATAAAAATTAAGAAAAGAAGTGGTCTTATTACACTTCCTTGAGGAACGCCCGAAGTAACATCTAGCTTTGAAGAGGCTTCCCCGTCGACAACGACATACTGCGACCGACCAGTTAGAAAATCGCGTATCCATTAGCAGATCTGATCAGATATACCGTACGCTCGAATCTTCGCCAAAAGGCGGTTATGTGGTACAGAGTCAAAAGCCTTCTGGAAATCCAAGAAAAAAGCATCAACTTGTGATCCTGCATCGATAACCTTCATTACGTCATGCGAAAATAGAGCCAGTTGCGTTTCACACGAACGGTTCTTACGAAATCCGTGTTGGTTTGCTGTAAGTAACTCGTTTTCATCCAGAAACTTCATAACGTTAGAGCATATGACATGCTCCAGAATTCTACTGCAGACAGATATTAGCGATATGGATCGATAATTCCTAGGATCTCTCCGATCACCTTTCTTGAAAACGGGAATCACCTGCGCTATTTTCCAGTCAGAAGGTACTTTTCTTTCTTCTAAAGATTTACGAAATATATCTGATAGAAATGGTTCTATTTCTTCCGCGTATTCCGAAAATAATCTTCATGGAATACCATCAGGACCCGGCGCCTTCCCCCACTTCAGGAGCTTTAATTGCTTTATGATACCTACACTATCAATTTGAATTTGATCCATCTCAAATTCTACACGCCGTGCAAAAGCGGGAATGTTTTCCATGTTTTCGTCATTGAAAGAATTTTTAAATTCAGTGTTAAATACGGTAGCCTTTTCGCGGCTGTCATCAACTTCCCGGCCGTCTTGTAGTAGAACTGACATATTGTTGTCACTACCACTAACTTTTTTTACATACGACCAAAATTTCTTTGGGTTTTCGTTGAGACTCTTAGAAAGAGAATTGCATCTAAAGTCGTTAAAAGCCTCGCGCATCGCATTTTTAACATGTTCTCTTGTCTCAGCTAACTTTTCCAAATCACTCCTATACATCATCGTCCTTGAGCGTGCATGTATCTTCCTTTGTTTTTTAAGTAACCGTTTAATTTCACGTGTATACCACGGGGGATCGTTCCCATCCCTGATTGTCCTTTTCGGTATATGTAAGGCCATACCTTCCCTGATTATATGCATGAACCGAAGCCACATCTCTTCAACCGAGCCTCTTCCTTCTATAAAGGTAATGTAATTATCCCTCAAAAACGTTCATAAACTCTCCTTTGGGGCCTTTTCAAACCTGTAAACTACTCTTTCTTTTTTCTTTTTGCGCGCGGCTATTAATTATACTGTAGCAATTACAGCCTTTATGATCACTTATTCCCGTGGTGGTAGAAATGTCCGTGAATAACTCTGGCCTATTCGTAACGAGAATATCTAAAATGTTTTCGTTATCGTTGTGGCACCGCGTTGGTTCAGTGACGAGCTGCTCCAGATTAAGATCTGAGAACAGGTCAAGAATAATTTCACAGGATGTTTTATCCCGGCCACCAGTAACGTGGACGTAATTATTCCAGTCGATATACCTCCTAGTATTATTGCATGATCTGGAAATTGACGAGCTATATTACTTACATTAGTTCTTAAGGCCTCAGCAATAGATACATCTGCATCTGGTGGACGATAGAAAGACCCTAATACAAGTTTTGTCCTAGCTACTTTTAGTCTAATCCATAGGATTTCACAGACCGTATCGATATTTATTTCGCTACACGACAGGTGTTTACTAACAGCTATAAATACACCGCCTCCATTGGAGTTCAACCTATCCTTACGGAAAACATTCATTCTATCGTTAAATATTTCTGCTGAACTTATATCCGGTTTTAACCAGCTTTCAGTACCTAATACAATATCTGCTTCTGTACTACTAATAATGCTTTCAAGCTCAGGCTGCTTATTACAAACACTTCTACAGTTAATAACGAGTACTTTTAATGGTCGAGACTGATTTACGCTACTCCTAACATATGGTGCCGAATTTGATTGGGCTGCCCGTAACTGTGATCCCAGTATCGGGTCTTCCTGCCTCAGCCTAAAAAATCCCCCAATGCACTCCACACGGCCCCTGCCACCCGTGTAGCCGATTCACGTGTGTAGTGCACTCCTGATCTATCCAAGGGAACCCTACACGACTCGACCACATGGCGAAGATCTAGGAATCTGCATCCATGATTATCGCAGAAACGCCGCAGTCTCTGGTTTAGACCCTCGACTCGGCTCTGAACCAGAGGTCCACAGTCGGTTCTATCGACAATGCTGCAGATAGTTAACTCAGCCGAAATCTTGCGGTCATCAACCACAGAGCTCACCCTTTGAGCAAGCCGCCGGAAGGAAGAGAGGATAGTCTCTGACCCCAGGCGGCAAGCATCGTTGGTGCCGACATGAGCTACAATCCGCAGCTGGCTACACCTCGTCCGATCAATGGCATCCGGGATGGCCTGATCCACATCTTGGATCAGACCTCCCGGAATACACAATGAATGGACACAGGACTTCATCCCAGACCTATTCGCCAAGTCCCTAAGGGGTTCAATAAAACGCCTAACGTTGGAGCTACCTATCACCAAAATCCCCTTCTGTGGTCGCTCAGGCCTTGCGGGCAGGGGGGCTGGCAACTCGCTGTTTGACGATTGTGGATCTGAACCAGACCCAGACAACACATCAAACCGGTTGGACAGTGGTACAAGTATGTCCTCCTGGGATTCAGACTTGCACAACTGCCCCCGCATGCGGCGTCGACGCCCGGAAACCACACGCCAGACACCGTCAGGTGACTGCCGCACAGGCTCCAAGGTCTCAGCCTGGACTACAGGTACGATGCTGGGAACAGGAGAACCTGCGATAGCACTAGCTTCAGCGGAGTCTCCCATAGCACATCTGCTGCAGTCGCCTACGGCAGCTTCCAGCCTTGTAACTTTCGTTAGCAAAGCTGCAAGCTGAGCGCGAAGATCAGCCACCTCAGCCCGCGCCTGCACACAGCAATCACAGTCCCTACACATATTATTTCTAAACAAAAGCTTACGGAGAAGATGAAAGATGAACTAACCGAGTGATCCAAATAAACTGTTCACTACTTACAAACAACCGATAGACACGACTGGAAAAAAACCTAAATTAACAAAGAAGGACTTTCTCGCGTAACGGTTACAGATGACCAACTGACTACTGGCGCTGTTAAACAAATAAGCAAAGATGGACAAAAGCTATCTACACACTTTAAATTAAACTAATCACAGAAGGCACTTCCTGGCGTGACGGTTGCTGAAGACCAACTGTCTACTGGCGCTGTTAAATAAGCAAAGATTGAACAAAAGCTATCTACACACTTTAAATTAGAACTAAACACAGAAGGAACTTCCTGGCGTGACGGTTGCTGAAGACCAACTGTATACTGGCGCTGTTAAATAAGCAAAGATTGAACAAGAGCTATAGACACACTTTAAATTAAACTAAACACAGAAGGCACTTCCTGGCCTGACGGTTGCTGAAGACCAACTGTCTACTGGCGCTGTTAAATAAGCAAATATTAAACAAAAGCTATCTACACACTTTAAATTAAACTAAACACAGAGAGCACTTCCTGGCGTGACGGTTGCTGAAGACCAACTGTCTACTGGCGCTGTTAAATAAGCAAAGATTGAACAAAAGCTATCTACACACTTTAAATTAAACTAACTACAGAAGGAACTACCTGGCGTGACGGTTGCTGAAGACCAACTGCCTACTGGCGCTGTTAAATAAGCAAAGATTGAACAAAAGCTATCTGCACACTTTAAATTAAACTAACTACAGAAGGAACTTCCTGGCATGGCGGTTGCTGAAGACCAACTGTCTACTGGCGCTGTTAAATAAGCAAAGATTAAACAAAAGCTATCTACACACTTTAAATTAAACTAAACACAGAGAGCACTTCCTGGCGTGACGGTTGCTGAAGACCAACTGCCTACTGGCGCTGCTAATAAGCAAAGATTGAATAAAAGCTATCTACACACTTTAAATTAAACTAAACACAGAAGGAACTTCCTGGCGTGACGGTTGCTGAAGACCAACTGTATACTGGCGCTGTTAAATAAGCAAAGATTAAACAAAAGCTATCTACACACTTTAAATTAAACTAAACACAGAGAGCACTTCCTGGCGTGACGGTTGCTGAAGACCAACTCAACTAGTTGTGCCATTTTGTACCAGATAACAATTAACTGAATTTCTGATGGAATTTCAATTGCAAAAACATAAATCTGATACAAACGCGAATAATTTCCGTAATTAATGAACAGATAAAAATTTTACATTAAAAGGCATGTGGACAGCAAGCAGTGCTGAATTACAATTAGAGAGTTTTATTATTGTGCAAAAACAGCTATTCCGAACGATGTGTTACGTTCTGTTTTGTTGGAGACCATTGATTTTTATTCTTTATATAAAATATTGCAAGCAAAGAAAAACAAATTGAGGTGCAAACTTTAATGTTATGGAAAGAATTATTGGATCTTTTTCCAATGAAAATAAGTAAAAGAGTCGTCAAGTTAGCTGCATACCTTCTGTGAAAATACCTGAAAAATAATTTTCGCTGAAAGCTATTTTAGTTTTATGTTTTCGTTTTAAAAATATATAAGATAGATAAGCTGTTTTGGAGTTTGTACTTCAGTATTTATGTGACGGTATTAGTGTAGTGTAGTGTGTCACAATCATAAATGATTAAAGATAAAACTTGTCAAGTACTTTAGTGGTTGTTATACAACCGACGTATTGGAGAATATGTAAATTTCAGTGTCTTACATCACATACAAAGGCTAGAAACTGAATGGTCACACACATTTGAATTACCACATGAAGTAATTAAGCATTGCCTTAGAAAAAAGGAAACATAATACGTGTAGTTAATAAGAGACACCTTAAATGAAGGCAGGTAAACCTGTATCAGACTTAAAATACTACTCCAAGTTTTTTTTTTTTGTTGTTGTTGTTGTTGTCGTCAGTCTTTCGACTGGTTTAATGCAATCCTCCAACCGTTCCTATCCTGTGCTAACATTTTCATCTCTACGTACGCCTTACAACCCAGGTACTCAATTATCTGCTTCATATATTCTAATCTCTGTCTTCCTCTACATTTCTTACCTTCGACTGTTCCCTCCACTAACAAATTAACCAATCCCGCATGTCTCAAAATATGACCTACCAGCCTGTCTCTTCTTTCTATAAGCTTCTTCCACAAACTTCTTTCCTCACCCATCATTTCCAAAACTCTTTCATTTCTTACTTTGTCAGTCCACTTAATTTTCAGCATTCTTCTATACCATCACATTTCAAATGCTTCAATTCCGGTATTCGGAACCATTCGCTATGCTATTCTCCACACATAGAGTATTAAAAAGTTATTTCTAATACCTAATACTTCCAAGTTATAGCTTAGTTATTTTTTCATTTTAATTAAATACGACAGTTGACTAGTTTTTCAAGGTGTAGTGTATTTCCTTTATGTATTATGTTTCTTTGAGTCTCTTATTTTTATTCATCTAACTTAGTTGTTGCTCAAGATTTCTTCCTTCATTTTAGCAAAATTCGTTTTCCTCTTCTCCCATTCATTCTCCCTGACTTTTCCATCACCTATACTTAATTCATTCAGTTGATTTGGTACCTCCCAAAGTTTCTTATTTTATTAACTACTTTTCATACTTTTTTGTTTAAGATAAAAGTAAAATAAATTTGTCCGTGTGTCGTAACTCTGTTGACCTTGCTATTTCTGTTAAATCTGGGTGCAGGGCAGTGCACCTTCAAGTTGAGTCAACGGCGGCACTGCCTACCTTTTACTCGATGTGACTACGACCACTTATGTACCTCAATTTCTTCCGTCTAAGTTACTCTATAAGCTTCAATTTTCTATTGTACATAAATGGCAAAAGTTTAAAACACACATTAAATTTTGTTTCATTCCTGTTATTAGCTGGGAAGAAAGTAATTAAATTCGTGTGTCCAGCGGTCTGACGACAGAGTTTAAATTTTTCGTTCATTCCGCCTCTGTCGTTGCTGAGTTTCAACGTTTTTTTTTGCTCATTCACGTAATGACTGACTGGCCAACGATCATCAAAACTCTAATGTACTTCCTGTAGTCGTAAAAAGCTGAAATTTAGTATACAGATAAAGTGTTACACACTCATTATAAGATAAGTCCAAAACTGATATATTTCCATTTGTGATAATTTGTTAACAAGAAAGTTTTAACCCCAAACCATACGAAAATATAGATAGTTTGTGATTGTATTCATCCATTGGCAACTCCAAATGTGAATTGTTTCGGTGCATATTTGCCGGTTAATTGCTTTGCTTTGGATGAAACTATATGCCTCAAACTTTTTCAAGCATTGAGATCAGCAGTATTAGTTAAAACATTAAATTTTTCTGTGACCAATGCTTAGTTGGAAAGTTATTGGGAATTGGTGGCAGTTAAATAAATCTATGACATTTGGCAATGTTGGCACTGTACTCACACCCATTGTTTACAAAGAGCATAGTCATGAAGGGTATCGGACGCACGTATCTTGATAGGATCTGAATTCTTAATTGTTCTTATCCACGTATATTCAAATGGGATAGTTACATACAGCGAATACCCAGAATAAGCGATCAACTTGCAAAAAGAAATGAGATCCCACAGAAACGATTCTTCTACAAGTACGCCAAGTCACGGGGTTGTTTAGTGGAAGAAAGCTCTGAGATCTTGTTCTGTTGTTTGTGTTATGGATCATAGACTTAAAAATAAAAAATAAATTCTTGCGACTTGGCCATTTTGCATGCCATGAATTAGTAAAATAGATAGTAAAACTTCAACCTATATTAATATCTTAAATGTATTCCTTTATGAAACTTTATAACACAAAAATGCAAGTTTTCCCTCGCACGGCTTTAATAATTCTCAAAATTCTTAAAATAAATCACACATTTCTTTTCAGTAAAAATTATGACATGAATAATAGCCAAGTAAACTGAATTTCTTTGTTTATTTGAAAAAAAAAAGATCAATAACACTGAGAGAAACAAATACACACAGTAAAGAGAAGACACGGATCAGAATAGCGCCTCATAACTTTCGGGTACTAAACAACTACGAGACTTGGCCCTTTACTTTTACAAAAATTGTTTTTGTGGAAGTCTTCATTTTTCGTGTGTTTCCTGTTATTTCTTATAAAATTTTCAGATAATTATTTTTCTTTCTTTTTATATCGGCTCCTTTGGTTGATTGCATCCGCAATGGTTTCTTCAAGATAGGATTGTGTAAGTTTTATTGTAACGTAATATATTCTTGCTTTGCTTTAACCAGCTTTTATTATACCGCTTAGTACCTTTCTTATAGTCCCTAGATTCGTCATTTTTTGATGTTTTATCTCTTGGAAAATATTTGTGTGCTGTAGTAGAATTCCTAAATAATTATAATGGTTGACTTTTTCTGTGGCAATTCTATTTACCTATAATTTATTTGCATATTGTGGTTTAGTGTTTTATACCAAAAACTGACTAAATGAAGTAAAATATTACTTGATTAATTAAATCAGTTATAGAGGAGCATCCTTCTTAGTTGTATAACATCTCCAATCAACTTAATTACACAGACAAAATTTAATAAGAATCAGTCCAGCCATTTGAGAGGAGTTCAGTGAAATACACACGGACAGAAGAAATATATGTATACATATATATAAATTAAAATCAAGTGGCTATAATAAAAGTCGAGAATCATGAGAGACATGCATCAGTTAGACCAGAGTGAGAAAATTTTGTAGACTATCCCCATTAATATTCAATTTGTATATAAAAGAAGCAGTAAAGGAAGTGACAGAGAGGTTTGAATGTGGCATAAGTTCCAAGGAGAAAAAAAACAGTATGCTATGAGTTGCTGATGACATCGTGTTGTTAGCAGAGCAGGCTGAGTATATTGAGAAGTTACTGAATGGCATGAAAAAAATACTGGAGGAATCAAAGCAATAGCAAAGTGATGATATGTAGCAGAAATGATACCAATCACAAGAGATTAAATATAAAAATAGGATCAGATGCAATAGGAGAAGTAAGTGAATTCTGCTACTTGAGAAGCATATTACAACCAATGGCTGAAGGAGGAACGATGTTAAAACCAGAATAGCACTAGCAAAAAGAGCCTTTATGAAAAAGAGAAATCTTTTAGTTTCAAATATTGATCTAGGACTTAGAAAATACTTTTATAACTCTACGTGTGGTGAACAGCACTTTATGATAGCATAGTATTGACTTTAGGAGTACCATAAAGAAAGAAAATTGGAGCATTTGAAATGTGGTGTTACAGAAGAATATTGAAAATTAAGTTGACAGATAAAGTACGAAATGTTACGCTAACCGTCTCTAGATATTGGCAAACCTCTTAACGAAAACAGTTAATTATAGCCAGTCTCTTTGTTTCATGGGAAGTGGTATTGTTTTAAAGTTGTAACGTCGCGACACTAATTTGTCGACACTCTGTTCTCGAAACCCGTGCTGCAGAAGTCGTTACAGTAAATGCAGACTGTTGTATCAAGAGAGTGGTTACGAACGAGCCGGGCGTGGCGTCCCATGAATATAAATTCAGCGTTATCGGGACAGGTCGTAGCGCATTTGAACGGCCGTTTCAAGCTCTCGCCGATACAATCAAGTTAGCTTCGACGCCTCTTTGGCACCAGACCGACTCAACTTCTTAAGTACCGGCAGCACGCAAACACCAGTCGCGACTCGCAAGTTAAAGTGTGCTACAGTACTACACCATCACGCTTTGCACAAGCTGCTTGAATTTCTCAGCTGCAGTACGTGCTTCGAACGATTATGTTCTCCATTTACAAACGTAGGCTATGTACAGAATATACACATTCATAATCCATGTTTATCATTTCAACATATTTCGGCTATGTTGTTTGTAAAGTTTGTTTATTATTCCTATGAACCTTATTAAAACAAATAATCGATTGTCAGTTGATATGAACCTTAACGTTTCCTTTCAAATTCATTATCTCGCTGAGATATTATCTTCTTTTTGTTGGAATAGAATGTTGTGTCAGTTCCATACTTTGTGGGTTCAGAACTGTAATATATAAGAAGATTTGTGCGTTAGCAAAATTGGAGAAATTCATTCAAAATCAATTAATATAAAAGAATTTAGGGTGACAGTTGACTGAATCATCCCTGCAGAATACCAACGTGTCATTAGGTAAAAATGGTGATATAAAATAATTCTTAAATTCATAAACACACCGTGTATTTTATCTTCTTGCTTTTACTGTTTAAAATAACCCCTGTTACTTTATTTACTTGGAATAAATACGCTTTATTTGAGCTACCCTTTACTCATTTTTATTTATAAAAAAAGTTTTCAAATGTCAAAAAATTTTAAATTCTCTTTGCAACACTATTGCTCTGACTGAACTCGGAAGACAAAAAATCTTAAATTCCAACAAAAACGATAAGTTTAAAAACAGACGTTAGTAGTCTATTTAGCTCTAATCGATCTTCTGTATTTTATTTTTCCGTGGTTTCTCTATATTACTACATGAGAATGCCAGGATGGTTCATTCATGAAACTGAGTTCCTTTTCGATCCATGCCTATCCCTCCATTGCCTCAAACCTTCGCCGAATCATTTGACATCGACCAATAAAATAAAAAGAAAGGAAATGTCAATTCACATTAACTTTCAGCATTAGTCTATCCACTGATTTCTCTAATAGTAAGAAGTATTAAGTACATTCATGTAATTGCGGTAGTTCAGTGGATGACATGTGAATAATTCCCAGTCGGTGTAAGCCAAGACAGTTCGGTTCATTAAGTAATTTGAAATTAAATTTCAATATTCGCGTAAATTAGTTATTGTTTAATAAGGCCTTAATTTGGTGTATATAGATTTACTTCCCTTGTAGAAGTATAATTTTAATATTTTGTGAAGTGGTGATGAGCAACCTGGTGGCGCAGTGGTTAATGCGTCTGAGTGAAGATCTATAGGTCCCTGGTTCGAATCCAAGTCTCGGCGGGGATTTTCATAGGACCTTAACCTCTGGCACAGCCTGCTGTCTAAAGTCAATTACGCCAGAACGATTGGGTGGCTCGGATTCCACGTTAACCAATAGAAAACCTTTACCCAGTAGGATTATGGCTTACGGTATGATGAAAGGTAATTGGCCACCCCATCTCCAATACCTGGTTAAGCATATCTCCTTCTGGAACATCCAACAAACTTTCGGCTTGAATACCAAGCTTAGCATAGAAGTAATGATAAGCTAACTTCACGGTTGTATATTTTCTACTAAAAAATACCAACACGCTTCATTATAATAGCAGCGTTTAACACACGTCAGAAATGCAATTAAGTGATGAGATAATCTCACGGACCTCAATTCATAAATAATAAGCTACTGATTATGAAAACTTTCCATTGATTGTTTCATAATGCAAAGACGAATACCCCAAAAACTCGATATTAATACCATTTTAAATAATCACAAAACGAAATTTAAAGTTGTTAAATGTGAAATTAATTGGATGAAAGGTTATTGTACCCTACGAGATAATTTAAAGGATATATCAATTAATTTAATTCAGATGTAGCGTATTCCACGGTACATTTCTTAATTTGCATCTTCAGTTCTTTCAGTTCAATTTCCCCATCACCAACTTTGAGCTTTACTAATTTTAAATTTGAATACTCTCAGAGATTTAATACCTTTTTTATCACTCTCCTTGGTAATCTATTCCAATCGCTGCCTAACTAATATTATTTTTCCTGCCAATATACATCCAAGCATTGTCACCAATATGCGCTATGGATGTGCCAATCATTGTTTTCGCCACCTCCTGTCTTTCATTGACTCCAAAACCAGTTCTTTTGTCATATTGGTTATAAATTGTGTTTTGCTGTAATTTCCACAAACAAATGTAGCTGACCCCCAACAACTGCTGCGCTTGATACTCAAAACGTGGGTCCTATACTACACCACTATATTAAGGTAATGGTCTTATCAATTATAACCCAATTTCTTCACCTCATTGGTACTTATCCTGCTCATCCAATCCAATAAACGTAGGATTTTCAAACATCGTCTTATAAACTGGCCAACGTATCCTGTTCAAATGAATTTTCTATTACTTCCCCCAAGGCATTAACACTAAATTACTTCTATAAGCAATTCCTTCTCAATCTATTAATCCAGTATCAGTTCACAGTTTTATATCGCTTTGATCCTATTATGTGCCACTATGTCATCTGCAAACAATATAATTTCTGGTTTTAAACCATTAAAACAATAATCCTTTAGAATAGTGAATAACAATTGTCCACATACAATACCCAGTGGCACTCCTGTTTTCACTTCAATTTCTCTTGACAGTTGATATCCTAACCTTAATTTTTACTTTTAAACTTTTCAAGAATTTATCTAACCAGCAAACTGCTTTTTCATCCTCCTATACTTTTTACATTAATTACCACGATTTCAATGGCTCTGTCAAATGCCTTGGAAAGACCTAGTGCTATACCGTCAACTTCACCTACCTTGTCTATTTCATTCGAAGTATTTTGGCCACTACCATACATTCAAATGACTATCTTTGCCGAAAGACAAATTGTCGTTTTGGGTACCAGATTCATTTCACACACATTTCTGATGACAGTAGATTTTTATTATATGTAAGTTATTTTGATTAAACAACATCGTTGAAGAAATTATAAGGATTTAAAGAGGGAAATTCAAATTACATTTGTGATTTCAGTTATTATTATTATTATTGTAGTGTTATATCCTAAATTCAGATTACAATATTACCATGAAAGCTTCGCGCTGAAATTTTAATTTCAGTTTTAAGCTCGTCGTAAGATCTGGTGACATTTAATTTGAATCTGAACGCTCCTCGTTAGAGCTGACAATCTGAGTGGCATTTCATTCCGAGAAAGGACTTGGTGCAGTCGTCCAATTGATTTTCCACCACAGGGACGTGAGCCATCCACCACATTTCTTCAACCACGTCGCAGCATTGAAAATGATCTTGGCGAGGCAAGATGAACTTATAACTCTCACCGTGGAATTCTGTTAAACATTACTTTACAGAGCGTGTTGAACAATATCTGCTTCTAATATTTCCATCCCCACGATCACTTTCAACGCTGCTGAAGATCCAGTCTTAATACGTTTACGGATATGCACCTTTACTATGGTTTTACTCCTTCCACCAGGTCAGTGATTTGATTTATTTTAAGGCATTCTATTTCTTTCCACAAAATCTGCTTACAGACAGACCTGTACGTTTTGACTTTTCTGCAGAAATGTGTAAAATATTTTCTTCATTTTCCGATTATATTTCTTAATACATCCGTTAGGTTTTGCCATTGATTCCACACAATTAATGAACTTTATCAGCAATAATTGACAGGTTAACCCCTTATGCTTACCGGTAACAGTTCTCCATTTAAAGCTTTGTTGGTGTCCAGTCCTGCGGCATTAAATTGAAGCAGGTTGCTTGAATAATCAGCGACCAGCGATAACATTAATAGAAATTCGTGGTTATGTTCACAATTTAATAGCTAGGCAATTGCTGCCAAATTAATTGCCATAATACATTAATTAAGTTTACTTTGCGTAGCGTTTCTTAGTTGAAAAAGTACTGATAAATTTTGTGGCTGAGAAAACGTTGATCTGATTTTCAGTAACATGTTGGTAATGAAAGCAACTTAAAAAAAAATTAAAAATTAAATTACTCAAGGTTTCTACTGTAACCATGAATTCCAGTTGTAATTCCGGCTTAGCATAAATTTCAGTTTAATTAAAACTGTCACTAATGTTGTTGCTTGACCAAAATTTATGCATTACGGTTTATTTACTTTTCAGGTATTTCACTGACCACATTTATAGATGGCCTTTATTTATGTTCACTATACATGAGTTATTAGGTTATTTTAAGTGGTCATCGGACCAAATATGTTACCAAATCAACTATTCTGGCAATCCATTTCTTCCAAGCTGCTCAACTGTTTAGTAATATAGAATATGTGTTAAGTTCTGTGGCCATTACATATATTATGACTAATGATTACATTATGAGTGTTTGCCCACTCTCAATGAGAAACAACGTAATGCTTTCGAAGCAAACAGGAATTTTTTAAATTCTGTAGAGTTATCTTTAAGGGTTAAATAAAAGTCAAGTTTGTATTTAAGCAAGTTCAAGTCTACGACCTTTGACACAATTGTACGATTGCACTATCGTCCCTGTTCATGTTAAATACTTACCTTTAATAATGCGTCTGAGTTCTTCAGGCTCAAGAGATTTTATTCATCCTGAAACACAGGTCAAGTTTATAACTGGTCAAATCAGATAATCCTGTCACAATCTTTCATCCTAAAAACTGGAACTAATCTAGACCCGTGACGATACACTAAAAACGGTTACGGGCTTACACTAGTTGATAATAATATTCAAAGTGCGTAGACAGATCATAGCAAGTCAGAGTAGTGAACTTCTGCAACTCATAGTCAAAATACCTAACAAATTAATGAGAAAAGTTAAAGGATTTACAACCCAATAAATGGACAGCAATATGGCTGGAAATTCTAATAATTTTTCCACCTCCAATTTATTGCCAGCATCATTTCATTCAGACTCTTAACTCTTGGTGGTCTAGCATTTAAAAAATCGTGTTTGGGAGAGTGACAGTGGAATTAAACTCAGGTTTAGGATTCAGTTTCTAAACTCCCGTAGGTTTATGGTCGTTTAATTGCTCGATTAAATAATATCATGACATGATGCCCGAGGTACTTCAGCGATTAAATTCTTTAATAGCTAGATGATTCTCTCGACTTTAATAGTAATAAAAACCATAGGGCTACGAAACATCAGCAAAAAATTAGATACGTTATTAACGTCATCTGCACATTCTGTTCTGGATGTTTGTCGATACATAAAACCTACACATAGACTTTTTATTTTTAACTCCAGTTTGTGGTCGTTACTGCTGGTAGAGATTGAGGGCAGGAAATATGAAAGTGTTCAGCAGTTTTATCTTCAAGTTAATATCCCAGTGACCCAAACCAGAATGTTAAGGGCTACCACCTTATTTAGGACATAGTCTGAATTTAGAAAGATGAATAAATGTTTTCACGATGCGTTCACAGTATTTTGATGGAGTCCACACCTGCAGTAAGCCATGAAATTACCGTTGCTGGTGCTGTTTCCGGTTCTAGTGTTATTATTTCTAGTTCAGGCTCACATTCGACGGGTTTTAGTAACAACTGTTCGATGAATAATAATGGCAAATACTGACGTTAATCTCCATTGCATTATATTTAAATGCAATTAATGGCTCTCCTCAAAGTATCTGAACGGAACAAATAATTAATTTTAAATCCATCACACTCTGTTGTCGTTGGATCGTGTTCAAATATTACCTGAAATTAATTGCTTTGCAGCAGGATCATCATAGTCTCCATTGATATCGGTTATACAATCAAATGAATCTGTGTTTCCAACTGGCTATTGATATTGTGGGTGATACTTTAAAGAAGATACGACAAAAAATGAGACGTCATTTCAAAAATTGATAGTGGAAGGGGAAAAAGGAACAACAAATCTTTGTGCTCATGACGAACGCGTACCTATCACTTCCATAGTCTGAAGCTCCGTTCATGAAGCTGACAGCGCTTATTACGTATGATGTGCTTATTTGTGAATACAAAGATCTTAAAATAAGTTGCTCTTGAAACAATTAAAAATTTTATGGCCTTAATTTCCTATAAGACAATATCAGCTTGATTTTAATATCAACAAGTATCATCCACTCATCATAAATCTGTAGGTGATAAATTTTAATGACAAGAGGACTGCCAGAATTGCTATTAATGGATTTCGACGATTCTGTCAAATGTTTTAGTATTACAAATTTAAGGGATTTTATACGACAGTTCTTAGTTTGCGAGATAACGCGAACCAAAGTTATCGTAGCAGTTTGTATGCCTAGTAAGTAGAAACTTTGTCGGCTATTTTTAGGCCCTATTTGTGGCGAAAGAAAGCTAAACGGGCAAGGTTTTTTAACTCTTACGCCGTAGAATTGAGTTAGCGCCTTTTTTATTTTTTCTCCTAGCCTAGCGCTAGGAATAAATTTTGGCCATTTAACCGTAGTTTTCTCCCCAAAGGCTGTGTTTTAATTTGTGGAACTTGGTTGCCAAATTGTAAGTTATTAATCCGATATTTCATCCTATCCAATGCTCACTATATAGTTAATATGTGACTGCCAAATATTTGACTGCCATTTTCAGATAAAAAGGAAGCCAAATTACTGCTCAAAATTCATGACTCAACTCGCCATGAAAAGATTTTTTCAGACACATTATTTTTGACAATTGCTTAAATACAACATTCTAAGAATAAAATATTAAGCTGTACTGAATATTTGATAGTTGCACATTTGCCTAGTGTTCCACTGTCACTACTTAAGTGTAAAAACACTGAAAATTATTCTAGGACATTACATGATATACCATATAACCAAGTTCCTCCAAATCATAATAACTAATAGTTTTCTAAATAGCCAATTATTTGCATGAACCTGTGTAAACACTGTGCTGGTCCAAATAAAACTTGACATTGACAAATACAGCAAGTACGTGAAATGGGACCAGTCGATAACGAATGCTTGTGTACGGATAAACTTGCAATATTGAATAAAATGCTTAAACCAAAACTTAATTTTCTCTTTTATATTGACAAATCGTAAAGAATGTGAAAATCATTCCATAGAAATTTAAGGATAAGAAATATTGCATTAGTATTGAAATATGATTCCAATTATAATTATAATTAGAAATAATAAAAGCCCTAGCTGCAAAAAAGAAAGGGATCTATTATTACCGCTTCTGACAGTTCTCGCAGTTTTCATCAGAAAGCACCAAGCTAAATTTTTTCATTTCAATTAAGTTGTATGGTGCGCTGAAAAGATGCATATCCCAATCCAAATCTGTACATTTTCTTTCCAATTCGCTGAACCTCTGGTATTTGATCTGAATCTCTGATAAGAGATCAAGTTCAATCGAAAGTCATATTAACTAGAACTTGAGTACTGAGAATCAAATCTCAATAAACACCACGAATCAAAAAAACACGGAACATACGAAATATAGTACCGAAGTCCATTCTTCTCCAACCGATTTTTTTTTTTTTTTTCCCCTTAAGGCAGATTGCAGAATGGGGATTTTTTTACTTATGGCTTTAAACTTCCTCGACATCGAAGTCATTATAGGCGGGATGGGACTGGGGACAAGGAACGGGAAGGAATTTGGCAATGGCCTTTTTAAGGAAGAATCCCGGAAATCGCCTGAAGAGATTGGGGGAAACCATGGAAAACCCAAATTTGGATTGCCCGGACGGGGATTCGAACCGGCGTCCTCCCGAATGAGAGGCCAGAGCGTTAACCACTCACCCACCACGCTCGGTTTCTCCTACTGAAGGTTACGTATTGCTCATTACACCATCATGAGAAATTGCTCTATTACTATTACTGATTAATGATTTGCCCTCCGCTTAAGAGGCCTAGAAAGAATGTGGGGGAGGGGGTACTGGGTGTGTACAAGGCGTATGTTATTGGTGGTGATGCTTGTAAAGATATTGATAGAAATATTAGGAATAATAGATGGAAAGAAAAATATAACCATGATCACTAGCTGACACTCGATTTTAGGCATGTGGAAGTGTGATAATTTTAACTAATCCTAGAAGTATGTCGATTCACAAGTAACGAGAGTAACAGGTGGAAATAAAACTGGCCAATGACATTACATCTTCAGAAAATCCCAAAATACAGCAAATTAAATTTACAGTTATATGTTATTACTAACATTATTACCCTATCCTGTTGCCTCAGAATATTGCAGCAATATGAAAGTATTCCGTGGGGTTATCTGGTTCCGGTCGCACTGGTAGAAAATATTCTCAGCACAGGAACTTGGCCTGGAGGTGGTATGTGCCAGATTATATGGCAAACACTTAGGATTATGCACCAGACTCTGCATTGCATGTGAGGTAGGCAAACGACACTGTTAACGATGATTTGCGGGTCGGAAGGTAACGCTAATCTTAGCTGACATAGGTGACCTCCGTAAGAGTTGGGCTAGATATATCGGCATCGGTTTTCATTTTTTACCGATTTCTTCAGCGTACACCAAACACACATACTACACGTTACCAGTCAATTATAAATATCTTCCCGAGATTAACGCTGCGTCCGAAATGCACCTCCTTCTTCCAAACGTTTCGACCAAGCGTCAGGTCGTCTTCAGGAGACTAGCATCCTGCTGACTCTGCTAGAGACTTAGTCATTTTAACGCAGGGTTAATCTCGTGAAAATATTTATAACAGTATGACGACTGCAAAAACAGTAAAATCTTTTATAGTGTAACCAGTCATCAACATATATATCACAACACTCAATGTCACTACCTTTCAACTCATATATTTCACATTGCGAAGGAAAAGAATAGAATTATAATACAGAGTACAGACGACACATTTGACGGACAGATGACGATGTTTAACTTCCTACGTTCCGCTGTGTTATAGTTTTCTCGACAACACAGCTAGGTACCTAATAATACTGTACAGCGCAAGCAAGATCTTCGAAAAAGTGAGAAAAATCTAGAAAGATGAAGATCAACTGAAATTATACAGGAACTGTTTCAGTAAATGAATCATCTTGCAAATGATTTATGTACGTTATTCCGTCACTAAATAATCACTGCAAGACCAGTTACTATTGTACAACTTGCTGTAAATAATGCAGATGATTTATCACATGAATGTAATTAGAAATAATGCTTTTTAAGTAATAGTAGTAGTACAGATGTGTTACAACTTTTGATGTCACTGTTGGCGGAGGAAAAAACTGGAGCTTGTATCGTTGCGTACACGCCCAAGAAATGAAACTTCTGGGAAAAAAAAATAAAAATTATCAAAATTTTAAGCACATTTCGCTGTATTGTAGAGTACTGCATCGAATCGTAGAATGTATTTTGTGATTAAATTGGACAAAATTATCTGATAACCGTTCTTGCAATTAACTGGATGTGAATTTATACATATATCGGACATGTAACACCACTATTTTATCATATAAATATTTACAGATAGAATGTTGATGATGATTATTTTTAATTTACTAGCTCGTATCCGCGACTTCGTACGCGTGGATTAATATTTTTTTTGCCAGAATTAAATATATAAAGTTGTTGGTAACGAAGGATTGGTTCCAAACAATATCGAGTCGGAATAATATGAGAGGAAAGCTAACACTGTATCATTGTACCGTCGAACCTGTCTCTTGAAGAGAATCAATTTCCAACATATTTCTGTCACCATTCGATAAGGTCTCAAAATTTCGTGACTACAACTGTTAATCATACTGGAAAAAATGTCCTGTGCCCTTCATACAGATTTCCTTATAAAATTCCATCACAACGATATAGCCATTTAGTCGTCAAAACGTAACAAAAAGACGGAGACTTACTTCCATATTTATAATAATATTAATGTGGTTCACACTCACACACAGACTTAAGGGATCATTATAACCTAAAAAAGTGTACAGCTACAACATTGCAAGACTACCTACGATTTGCCTCGCATTGCACCCTTAACTTTCTAATATCTACAGTTTATCATTCAATCCGAATAACCTACGGCACAGGCCTGACTCTTACGATGAAAAACAATTTTTTTAAAAAATCTTAGCCTCCACGGAGATTTGAACCGGAGACCACGACGTTCGTAAGCAAGCGGTTTAGCCACTGAGCTGCCAGTCCACTACACGGAAACACGGTACGGAGACGTCCATATCCAACGTGTCTGTCTATCGCCGTATTTCGAAGTTATGAGACAACATGTGTTATTTATACAGATAATTTTTCAACCAAATGTAGACAGTATTTTTCTCCTTGTTTCAAAGGATAAGTGTGCAAAGCTTCATCGAGATCGGATGAAAACTGTGGATTTGTATGAAAAACAAACAAACAAACAAACATACATTCATCTTTATTTTATATATAAAGATATTACTATTTGATACTATTATTATTATATTTGGTGAATTTGTATCATATTTTGTAATCAAAGGTTTATTGAAATATATGTTTCACATTTAATATGATCCACTGTTTGTCATAAGCTTAAGTGACATCAGACACTATCGTAGCTGTTTGCATCAAAGTATCGTTAAGTGCACAAGCGCAGAACATTAAGTGCGCATGCGCAGAATCACGCGGTTCAACGCACTTAACGCGTAAAGCTAACACATTGCTCCTCATCTCGCCCTAATAAGTTTCACTTCCCTCAAATCTACTTTATTTTTCCTCAACGACCTAGAGAAGCAACAAGGTATAGTATAAAAGTGATAACGTTTAATGACAAATATTTCCTACGTTCTCGTGACACTGGTTGCATTGTGGAGGTAAAGTAAAAGAACTTCATGCCTGTACCTTTTTCGTCTCAGTAAACCTGCCGATTTGTTTTGTCGCTTTATAGAGCTCGGGTTTTACTGAAACGCGGTGCGTTAAGCCAAGTTCGTCGTGCAGTTGCCGTGGATTCGAGTGGCTGTCAGTTTATTTAGCCGGTTACTGGAGGAACGTCCGACTGTGGCGCTGTGCGGCTGATCGTAAATCGGCGGAGGCGCCTCCTCGCCGCCTGCCGTCAGCAGGCATAAAGCGGACGCCGGGGATACACCCGAGCCATTACTATGCGCCGGCGGCAGCCGCTACAATGGCCCATGAGAGTTAAACCGTCCCGCGGGAGCACACAGCGGCGCCTCGCTACACTGCGCCCAGTTCCAACACAACACCTAGCGCGGGCAGCTCAAGTCATTTGCGCTCCCATAAGGGCTGATGGAATGCAACTAACGTTCTGAGATTCTATTCCTGTACCGAGTCAGGTACACAAGAAATAGCCTAGCAAGCTTATCAGACAACTAAACTCTCCAATCGCTGTTCATGTTAGTTTTCTCTGGAAAGTATCCTCACCGCGACAGCGAAGGGAATAATAGCATGCTACCTCGTGTTGGGTGGGTCATCGGTTCGCGTCTTCCCTCGAGCATTGGTGGTTTTAATTAAGCGTAGATTTTTTCATGTGTCATCTATACTATACAGAATATAAATAATAAACATGAATTGCTGTTCGTTGGAAACCGCATCACTTAAAACGCCTGGACCGATTTGGCAAAAAAAAAAAAAAAAAAAAAAAAAAAAAAAAAAAAAAAAAAATTAATAATAGTTCGAATAACGTTTTTAGAGAAAGTAAAACCGAAAAAGATGCCCGGAAAATTGAAAAATTCAGAAAAAATTGAAAGTGCTTTTTTACATGGACCAATATGGCTATTTTTTTATTAATGTTTGTAATAGTGCGAATAAGGTTTTTAGAGAAAGAAAAATTGGAAAAGTTGTCCGGAAAATTAGAAAATTCGAGAATAAACTGAAAGCGTTTTTATCTATGGACCAATATGGCTAGGTTTTTAAAATGTTCCTATTAATCCGAATAAGGTTTATAAAGAAAGAAAAATTAAAAAGTTGTCAGATTTTGTTCATAATAGTCCAAAGGTTTTTAGAGAAAGAAAAATTGGGAAAGTTGCCTGGAAATACTGAACTTGTTTTTTTAATGGCCGATTTTGTATTTTTGTTTTTAAATCGTAATAGTATGTTTAAGGATTTTAGGGAAAGAAAAGTTCGATAAACTGTATGGAAAATTTGGAAATTTTGAAAAACAGAAAGTGTTTTTTCTATGGACCAATTTTGTTATTTTTTTTTTTTTTTTAAGAATGTTCAGCTTTTTGAGAGAGAGAAATGGGAAAAATTGCCTGAAAGATTGGAAAATTCCGGAAAACTATGATTCCTTTTCCAATGGAGTGATTTTGTTATTTTTTTTTTAATGTTCATAATAGTACGAATAAAGATTACGGACAAACAAAAATTGAAAAATTTCAGAAAAACTGAAAGTGCTTTTTTTTATGGACCGATTTAACTACTTTCTTTTAAACAAAAATGTTCTTAATAGTCCGAATAGGTTTTAGGAGAGAAAAAAAAATTGGAAAAGTTGCACAGAAAATTGGAAAATTCGGGAAAACTGAAACTGCTTGTCTAGAATACAATGAGTGCTCGAATAAATATTTGCAGATTACTTAATGGTGTATTATTTGTTGTGTAGCCTCGTCGCCAAATGGCAATTAATTAAAAATTAAAACATATTGGTATTTGCAAAAAAAGTAGTAACACAATTGAGATTCCGAAAGTGTGCACTGGTTTTCTACCGGTTCTCGAGTTTTCTTAAGGGCACTATAATGATATGGAGCTTCTTTTTAATTCCTTAACATGGTAAGGTTCTTCACTATTGATTGTTTTTGGGGTCAGGTAAATTGGACCTTGTGAGTCAATTCATTTCTGGCATAAGGAAGTGGGAAAATTTGTACTTTTTAGATAAGGGAGTTATGGATTGGAATAAATTCCCGAGGAATAATTTACTGAAAGAATTTAATGACTCGTGAAATTTGAAAGTACGTGTGGGAGAGAAATTGCCACCGGAGCAAGTGCCCTATAGAAATTAATATTTTCTTTTTAAACTCTATATAAAACGCTGATTCTTTTGTTTCCGCTTTCTGTTGAGACGTAATATTTAATGAAGACAATACATCTAATCTCGATAGAAGATCTGATTTTAAAAGGTTTTGAATTTATAAGTCGCTGGTGCGATGAAAAAACTCGAGAACTTTTCAAGGAACTGACATGACCTAAACTTTTAAATAGAAGCTGTTGGGTCCCATGATGAGCGTACAGGGAGAAAATCAATTAAATAAATTACAACCGTGTTTTTTTCGTTCAGTGAAGACATGAAACATATTTTTCTAAAGATTTAACTGGTCAACTAAATTCACACTGGAGTTTTTTTTTTACTACGTATCAGAAATTATAAGCTCCAATTAGTTCTGGCAAAAGTCCCAGACCCAAACATTCCAGGGTACATAGGATTCGAGTTAAAATTTTTGCTAAATCTCGAGCATTCTGTATATGATACAAAGCTGCAATGTCGAACTAATGCTAATTAATGATGATGCCGTAGAACCGACGAGTCTCTTATTCGGAAATACACTAAGCAAATTTATTAAAGATATCATTAGAATGAAATGTTCTTTGAATTTAGACCATTTTAGATAAAATTATGTTTCCGTGCAGCAAACAAAGTACGGTAGTGTCATTTTTTAGATAACCCAGTAGCAACGAATGGTCAAAATTGACAACTTTGACAGCCTCTCGCGTTCTTATTTCCCAGTGAAAACCACTTAAAAAGAAGTTAACCTCTATATCAGTGTTCCACAACTTTTTTATAGTCGCGGAACACCATAAATTATCCATGATTCAATACGTCACACCACTGCAAAATCAACTAAAATTAACAACAGTAAGTATTCAGCATTTAATATCTTATAGTAATACAATCTGTAACAATTTGCAGTATATGAAGCATATGAACTGGAATAATATAACTAATAAAAAATCAATAGATAAAATTTCTAAGCACACCTGTCATATTGTGGAGGTATACGGATGTTCTGGAGCACACCGGTTGAGAACCACTGCTCTATACGATGAGTTGCAAACATTGACACCCCATACGACGTGTCATTTTATTTTTCTTCAGGTTTTAGCCTCTCTATTCCTATTCAGCCCACCTATAACATAACGTTACAATATTTACGATATTCAGTTTTTGGTCACTGAAATACGGGACATATACAAATAGTTACTTTCAAACTTAGTCCCTTTAAAGAACGATCTGTCAGCGGAGCGTCATTTAATATGGCTCCGTTTCCCGTCTGGTACGGTATATTTACCGCTAACGACTGGAAGCAAGGAATTGAAAGGAATTCAGCCATACCTTTTTGAAGGTTCCATCCTAACATTTGCCTAAAATGATTTCGAGAAACCAAAATCTGGATGGCCAGACGGGGATTCGAACCTGCGTCATCCCGGGTGTGAGGCCAGTGCGTTACCTCTCGTTCACCATGCTTGGTGTATGGTACGAAACATTAACAGAATTTATGCGAACATATTTTCTTCTGGCTGTTTCTGGTAGTATGACCCGGCAACAACTTGTCTAATCAAGAAATACGCAAAAATATTGACACTGCGTCAACATTCTTCACTACTTTACTATGGACGATCCAATAATTCAAGAAGAATTTGAACAAAGTACTGATTAATTATGAGTAAAGTTTGCAAATTTCCGCCTATGGTAATACATTGATGACTATTAATAAACAATGTAATTATAAAAGAAAACTAATTTGTACAAAATTTAACCATTCTGTATTGTATCAAAGGATACTGCTTAATCATTTAGAAATCGACTACATTGACCATCTACATCTACAGCTATTCTCTGTAATACACAAAAACGTTGGTGGCAGATGATGCTTTGCAACAAACCTAAAACAGTCCAATTTGTAGCAGATTATTTTAATTAATAAGTAGCTATTTGTTAAATAAATCAGTGCAAGTCACAATAAAAATCATTTTAATTAAGCTTTTATATCTAAACACCCTTATATGGTTCAAAGATTTTTAAGCGTGGGTAGAGTTGAAAACTAATTAGTTATGAAACTAAGCAAACTTCATTTTGTACGCGAGATTAGATTGGGTACTCTAATTATTATGCAATTCAGAATGAAAAGTTAAAGATGCTTGTGATGTCCCCACCAAACCAAAATATCTCAACAAATTGAAATTGGTCAATCTCATTACTTCAACGATCGAACGCTTTGCTTTGCAATCACGACAAGGCTCGAATATTGCTTGATAATTGGCACCAATGAATTATAGATAGCATTAAAACTAATTACATAAACTAAATAAGTCATGAACATACCAAATCCTCCGACATATCACGTGACAACTGTTGTATGTGTAAAGTAATCCTGAGTATTGCACTGCACTCATAAAATCAACTTAGACATTTATCCCGAGAAAGAAAACTTTGTCAATAAGATGTCAATGTTTCATTGGGTATTCTTGTCTAAATGATGTCAACCATTAGTTGCCTTCTTCACTGTACAGTAAAAAAACATGCAGAACAAAAGTTTTTTAATGTTTTTGTGCAACCCAAAATGATTTGTTTCAAATATTTACAGACCATTACGAAATTAGTACTACCTGTTCAATGTGTATCAGTGTTAAAATGCTTAAAATCGGATTCAATATTAATATCAGAATTATTTAACCGAATGCAAGTAAGTATTTAAAATCAGTATCAAATCAGATTATCGTACTAGGCACAAACTCCAGCGCGAAGACACAAATAGCGAAAAAATACAAATGAATAATGTGAACGCCACAAATATTGTAAACGAGACGAATATTGATTCGAAGTTGGAAGCTACAAATCATTGGTCGACGTTAACGTTTTATGTCATACTTCATAACGTTACAGACCTTTAGAATACATTCAACATAGTAGTTTAAATAATTATCGTCAAAGTTTGTGTTTATGTTCGAGAGCTGTATAAAACTGTGTGATTTTTCTGAATTACATTATATTTCACATATCTTTAAAGTAGAGTGTAATACAGCTAAATTCACAAACAAAGTTAAAAAATAAACCTTTTAATCTAACCAAATGTGTCCTTCTTCGTGCTGTGATAGAATCCGGTATAATATTTCGTGTAGCGGCTATTCTAGTTTACAGTGTTTGTGTCTCTTACATCATGTTTTAATTATTACTGCAACTTTTTAATTAGCATTGAAGGTATATTTTTATTTCCAGATAATCGTGTATTACAGGCTTCATGTCTGACGTGAAGCTACTGGGTTAGGTTCACTTCCCTTTGCCTGATCAATGCTGGAACTAAGTTATTCTCCGCTGGGAACAAATAAAGTAACTGTAACTTTGAGAATTTGGTACTGTCCAAATAATCTCAGAAATTTCTAATAGCTGTTTCAAATGCATGAATTGTCTTCATTTTGTGAATTCTAATTTTAGCCATAACATCCACCGATGGAGTTTTTAATCGCAGCATTAAAGATTCTGGGAACCGCAGTGGTTTTCTAGCGAAACCAAGTTATGAAGAATTTATCTTCTGATCCTGCATATACCACTATATAATCTACCTTAACAGAATTAATTGGAATTATCAACACAAAATCAAAGTTTACTTACGTTAAATAGTAACAACTCACACCATTGGTATGTTTCCTACAGTCTAAACTAGTGACTTTCAACTTGTTGATATTTAGGCCTTTCTTCCGTAGCTGCTTTACTAATAAGGGTTTGTAATAGTTTTTTTCGCCAAGTAAAGCTAAAATATAAACCTTGTTTTTTGTCATACGTTTTTAGATTTTTACTAAATCAACCTCGATGCCCTAGAACAAGTTACGTGTATGTTTTGATATGGTTGTAGTATGTCTATGTTAATAATAATGATAATAGTCTGTTCTTAAATGTTAGAATATTTCACTCTACTTACAGTATTTATTTTGTGTTTAGTGTTTACGGAAACATAGCAAGTCGGAAAAAATAGTGTGCTTTCAAAATTAATAAAGATTTAGTGGTTATAAAGACACTAGAAATGTGAAACACAGATGTAAGTGAAACAAAACACTGGGATAGAACGTTCTTTGGCTTCATTGTTATCAGGAAAAAAACTGTAAGTAAAGTGAAATAGTTATAATATTTATTAACAGATTATTACTATAATTATTTATACTATAACAATTCCGTGGTTCGGATTTCACGTTAAACTGTAGATCCCAGAGGAAAAGAAATAGTTGTCCTACTCTTGACGCAATGGCTTAGTATGTCTCGTTCGGAAGGATCCAATAAACATTCTGGTTGTGGACTGTGTTAGTTTACTATAACAATTTCAAAACTTGTACATAATTTGATGCCAAAACAAGAGTTTTTATTTCAGCTGCACTAGACGGATAAAACTCATTAGAAACTCGTATCAAATGAATTATTTGTTACACTAAAATTCACCTAGGTAAATAGCATTTGTGGCTCGTTATCTCTGATGAACAACAGATTGACTTCATAGTAGGAGACTAAAGCTAACAGACATTAATTTCATTCGTGTTCTAAAAATATTATTTCTGCCTGCTGCATGAGTATTTGAAACTATATGATGTTTCTTTTTGAAGAAGGTTTTTTGCTAGTGCTGTATTAATATCCTTCCCGCTTCGGCCATCATTTGTAATTGTACTTCCTACGTAACAGATTTCACTTACTCCTCCTATTATATCTAAGCCTAATTCTTATACTTTTTCTAGTATAATTGCTATAATACTAAGAGATGTGAGTCTATTTGTGGAGAGTTTCTATCCAATTTGTATAAGTTAGTAAACTAAACCTATCTTGAACTTTGAAACATTTACTATAGATTTTTGTAACTGTTTACAGATTGTAACGCCACATCAAAATTTCCCATAATATCATTTCTACTTTTCAAACTTTTGTTCTGTGTATTGCTTAATTCAAAATAAAAAGGAAGTTTATTTTTTCTTATGAAGATGTCTCCCAGTTGACCACTGTTAAAGGATACAGTTTGCATATTACCTGGATTGAAGCAGTACGTGATTGTGCCATACATCGAAAATGTAAATTTTCAGGGTAAAATATCTTAAATCTGCGAAATAATTGCTGACCAATGCGAGCGTAAGGAGCAATTGTAATATTTGTGATATTTCAGAGAGTAATGACCAGAAGAATTAAACATCATATGCATATTACACATTCTTAAGTTTTAAATAAATTATTGTTGCTACAAGATGAACCTATGTAATTATTAAAGTTGCTTACTAAATTTACTGGCTATAACAATCTTTGGTAACCGCGTATTGAGGAATTAGAAATGATATACAGTGTAATTTCTCTAATTCGAACTTTTTTTAATTCGAATTTCTCGTTAATTCAAAATTTTCTTCTGGTCGCTTAAATTTTGTATTAAACTATTGTAATAATGACTCCTACAATTCGAATTATTTTTCCGTTAATTCGAAAAAAAATTGTTTGTATGTAAGAGAAGAACATGTAATTCTCATATAATTTAATGTTTGTTGAAATATATTTTTCTTGAGCGCTATCTTTTATGACGTCAGTAAATGTTAATGTCATTATCTAGAGCACGTGACCCATCTGTCACCATTGTTTACAAGAGTGTGGTGAGCCATCATTAATCGGCAAGCCACCTGCGTCGCTGTTTTGTAATCCAGTTGCACTTCAGTCGACTGTGGGAGTTTTGTTTGTTGTTTTGTGTGCGACTTTAAGAGAACAGTACATGTACAGCCCTTGCTAAAGTTTATGAATTGTGTGCTGTTTCTGTGTAGTTTGTTTACTGATGCCTTACATTTAACTACATCGCGAACATTACATCGAGGGTCAAGGTAACGTGAGGTATTCTCTTTTGATTGCTTTAAATAAACTCTAAAACTTAACATCTTTAAAAAAAATAATGCAAAAAAAAAAAACAGTTAAAACTTTTTTAATTTTTTAAATTATTTACCAAACTTAAATTTGGCTTTTTACAGTAAATTACAATAAGTTAATGTAATGTTTAAATAAAGAAGATAAAACTTAATTTTTAAGGACTTTTTTACATTGTTATATATTTGTAGAACTTTTCCTAATTTGAATTTTCAGTAAATCGAAGTTTATTTATGGTCGCTTAAGATTCGAATTAGAGACGTTCCACTGTATTATTTATTATCTGATTCACCAGAACCAAGGAATACGCAGGATTGTATTAATTGTGTGCTTTTGGATGTTTTTTCAACGATTCAGAACTCCATTATACATAGTATGAACCCTGATAAATTTTTGGATTCATCTTTCTTTCTTTGTGCAAAGTATTTAGTACAAATATGTTTCCCTTGTCGGTGTTAGAAACTCCTAGTTTACCGACATTCGAAAGAACTTGCCAAAAATACAACAATCAATATTTTTCCAAAAATAATGGTTTCCGTAAATTTATAATGGTTGCCATGCTTTCATCACGAATATTATTCATATGTCTAACGTATTTTCCGCTCATTTTACGACAATATAATCTTATAATGGTCCAAATTCCCGTGGTTAATATATCCACATCCCTGCGTTGACTCGTTCGCGTTCATCGTGGTAAACAGCAGGTCTTTTCATGAAAGTAGCATCAATAACGAGCCGTGTTTTATGAGATCGCTGAGTAACATTTACGATGTCTTGCGCTTGACACGCGGTTAGGATTTAAGACCAGAGATGGAACGAAATTTCATTATTCGTGACTTGGCCAGCAGTTTTTGAGAATTTATGATGCACCACCACCACATAGATTGAATTCTAAATCCAGGGATTAAATTTCAGATCTCACCACGGTGCGTACGGCGGGCGAGTATACCTTGCTTTTGCAGGTGATTATTTCGACGGATGGGAACGTTTATGTTAACAACTTTATATGGGAAAATCAAGTATCTAGTATTCCCTCTTTTTCCGTCATCCATGACAGTAACAGCAACAGAAGCACTATCATCGTCATGGGCACGTATAGTAACATTTTATAAGACTTTTATTTTGCGAAGGATCAGTCAAACATCCCCAGTTAGAATGCAAGGATAGCAGGTTACCGGATATGTATCACACTGAATAGAATAGGAAGGGTTTACCGGGCGAATAAACTTAAAATCCGACACGAGTAGTTCTCGATAAACCGCTCCGGCCATCCTGATCTGGGTTTTCCATGGTTTTCCCAGATCACTCCAGGCGAATGCCGGGATGGTTCCTCACAATAGCCCATGGGCTCCTCCTGCCATATCCAGTATGTCCCTTCCAAACTATTACCATTTCGGATAGGGGCACACGCTTTTAGTGAATCGTGGAGTAATAACAATAGTAATAGTAGTAATTATCTTTAAAAGACGATATGAAACACTATATCCTTATCTTATTATTTTAAAAAGAAGGTATGAAACATTGCATATCACCTATAGGCTCAATATGTCATTTTTCATCAAATAAATAAATTCAAAAAACATCAAGTTTCATTAAGCTTGATGGAAAAAAAAAGACTTTACTACTTTAAAAAGAAATTATGGCTTAAAATTTAGGAACTTGTAGCATATCAAATGTGCTCAACATTGTTAGCAAAACGGTTATGGGATCACTTGTTGGAGAGAGTGATGACGGGATGTAAGATAGAAGTAAAGGAATATAAAACACTTCTAAAAAGTATGAAATATATTGGCTCCTTCTAAGCTTGTTAGTTTCGTCCTTTCACAATACGTTGCTTCAATTCATTGTATGCTTGTATATTACTCCCATATTTCGTGTTCATGGTGTGAAATATATCTAAACACCATGGTGCCATATGCTAACCGCTTCAACTCAGATCAATTTCAGGCGGTGTATATTGAGGCTCAGTCGATATAGATCTCCGGCAGTGGTTCCATATACACTTTCCTCGGATATTGCGTCTGAATTACTGCAATAACTTTCAAACGGCGCCGCAACCTACGGCTCATTTACATAAATTTGAGCTTACTCAGTCGAATAGAGATATTCGAAAATTGTTTACCTCGCGTTTCCAATTTCCTGCTCCAGGAGATCTGTGTAGGGTATGATTGCTTATTTCCCGCTGTTCATAAGGCCCCGAATATTTCATTAGTGCGAACTAGAAACTCGTATTTACTCAACCATTGTGTGCGAACCGATCATTATTACATTTTAGACGTTACACTACACAGGGAAATTGCAACGGCTGCGATGCGATTATATTAACCTCTTTCATCCAATTGTTAGGCTCCTTTCCACGTTGCGTAAGTTCTTTCCGGAGATCTAGTAGATCAACGACTTCTGCTACCAGAAAACATCCACTAATTGCAATGTAATTTTAATTCAAAAAGGGGCGCTGAGATGGTGTACTATACTCGCTATCTCGACGTAGGAGAAAACATGAAAAGAATTTTCTCTTCCTACTAACGTCTGTGGAGATGAACTGGAGTGGTTTACCAATGCAAAAGTGTTCTTAAGTGTTATTCTAAATGAATATGATGGTGTTTGTGTTCAGTATATTGGTGTTTGTGTTGTGGCAGAAAGATGAAAGAAGCTAGTGGGTGAAGCCAGATGTTGGCCCATACAGTCCCACTCTTCCGAAAGATACTTCAGGAACTGATGATTTTTACACCCGGCAAACTAATTACCATTAACAGCGTCGTATACCCTCCCTTTATGTGCAGTGCGGTAAGGATTCGGATATAGTCCTGGACATTCGTGCACAACCATTCACTGTCAGCCAACTACTGATAATGCAAATTTCTTCCAGCACCGGGACACAATCCAGTCATGCGCTGGACACCATCTTGGTTCCGCAGCGATATGAGGAGAGGGGACAGGTGCCTAATGCTATGTGATACTATATCTACAGCCTCGCATTCTGGAAGACGCAGGTTCGAATTCCCGTCCAGCCATCCAGATTTAACTATTCCATGGTTTCCCCAAATAAACCAAGCTGAATGCCAGGGTGGTTCCTTCAAAGTAGGGCTGTTGATAATATATCAAAATATCGATATTATTTTTTGAAAATATTGATATTTATGAGTGATATTTTTTAGGACGATATATCGATATTTCGATACTGAAATCTGGATATCGGCTTAGATATTTTTTTAAATCAGTTTTCATTTTTCGTTTACTCTGTATGACACTATGTCCTTCAAATTTCTGTTACGCACGGAGATCAGCAAGTAAATCTTACTACGTTTCTATAACTGATTTGAAAGTTATAGGTACCAAGTCTACTCTGATGGCGATAACAGAGTAGGCAAGGCATCGCTCACCCTGCACGAATCAAACGGGAGCCCATTGTTTGAAATGAGCGTGTGGATTGTCCAGGGTAGTCCAATTGGAAATTAGTGTCTTAGCAGAAATAGTGGGAAGTGTAAATAACAAATAGTTCCTAATTCGAGAGCAAGTAAAATAAGACAACTCAGAATAAGCTATCAACATACAAAACTAAATGAAATACCACAAAAAATCATATGAAATTTTTTATGTAACTTGGCCATAATGCATGCTATGATAGCTAAACCTCTACCTAAATAAATACTTCAACTGTATTACTTATCAATCTTAAAAATACAAAAAATAAGATTTACCTCGAACCTCTTTCCAGTTTTATAACTTTTGTTAATTTTTATGAAACTTATAAGACGCATAATTGTCAATTTAAATTTTTTTTTAAAAAAAAGTCAACATTCATCATCAACAGCAGAAACCATTCGAACGTGAAAACCTGATTAAGAACAAAATCATACGTCTATTTATCAGTGGACAGCCTTATTTTTGCAAGGTTTGATTTTATAAAATTACATTTCCGAAAGTATCGATATATCGATACTTCTTTCTGATATATCGAGAGCTGATATTGATACTTTTTAAAATATCGATATGTCGAAAATCCGATATTTTTGAAAATATCAACAACCCTACTTCAAATGCCAAGTTCAAATTCCTTCCCGTTCCTTGTCCCAAGTCTTTTCCTTTGGTGTCGTCTTCTCTGTTCCATACTCGAATCCTGCAATTAGCTCTTGATTTTTACTCATTTGACAGCGCGATCTTATTCCAGCTATCTAGAGCAGCCTTTCCAATCCTTTTCCAACGGCAAAGCATTAACATTCTATAACAAATTACCATTCTATCATGGAAAAGCTCCGGGAATTAGATTTTTATATATAATTTGGTAAAATTATTTCGACTGCGAGAAAAAATCCTATTTCGTTGAGCGTGATTCCCGCTCCAGCAACAGGACTGATATTCATAGAGTTTCATACGTTATGCAGCCCACGGTCCAGGACTAAAATTAGGTATATTTTAAATTCATGCGGCGTCTAGACACTGATATATAAAGAAAAAGTGTCTGTTCGATTCGTTGATTTTAAAGATAATTCATTTCTCGCTGTCGAAGTATTTGACGGCATACTTAACAACGGTATCGTGTTATTCGAAATTGAAACTAGTATTCATCATCACTAATTTACCTTATACTTAGCCGTAACCTTACCGCATTTCTTACTGTATTTGCGACATTCGTGACTATGTGTAGACTGTAAATCAGAAGGTCAAATTGTCTTTGAAAGTAATTTTGATAGAAGGCCTGACTAACACCTTTATAAAATAAAAAACATCAATCAAACGAAGTTACAGGCGACGGCTAGTAGTAATTATAATAATAAAAATAATTGTAAATTGGCTATTTTAGAACGGTCATTTGACAGTTCGACTCGCATCCCACACATTGTGGCGACAGTTCCCATGTTCTCGCGCCTCCATTTATGTTCTCGTAATTATTACTTTTGTTTATATTTTTTCCTCGGGGGTCCGTGGGCCACAGATTGGGAAGCTACAAGTGAAAAGTTCACGAACCCAGAAAATGCTATTCAGCCGATGGCGGTTTGTTTGCACATGCATCCGCGTGAGTTTTCCGCTGAAATATCCCATCAACGCCAAATTTCACTGCGTTGACCGCATGGACACATCTTTCGTACGTATCACATGGAGTGTTTTGTTCTTTGGTTCAGTGCTGACCGTGTGTAGACAATGTCACCTAGACGCATACGTAGCAATTGTTCATCATTAAGTAGACCTGGTCGGCTACTGCGTTGTCCATGGGGGAAGTAATGCGGGAAATTATGTATTCACGACACTCTCTTGGCACTGTGGATCTAGGAATTTTGAATTTACGAACAATTTCCGAAAATCAATGCCCCATGCGTCTAGTGACAACTACCATTCCGCGTTCAAAGTCAGTTAATTCATGTCGTGTGGTCATAATAACGTCAGAAAACTTTGACCAGGGGCGTAGCTACTATGGGGCTAGGCGGGGCAGTGCACCGGGGCCCCTACGCTCAGGGGGCCCCAAGCATTCAGAGGGCCACGAGCCTTCATGGCAACTGGCGACCGTTCTTTTTTTTTTTAGCTCTACAGTCGTCTAAGGGGGCCCCTAAGCACAACTCAAGGGCCCGATCCACAGCTCAGGGTGCCCGATCCACAGCTCAGGGGGCCCTTACCAGCAACACAAAGCAAACAAAAGGTCGTCCATCAGGCCTGAGGGCCCAAAATAAATTTTTTGCACCGTGGCCCTTGTTGACCTAGCTACGCCACTGTCTTTGACACGACTTACCGCAGTCCAAATAAAAGCTTCGACATTCATATGTTCCTTCTGTGGTGCTACGGTCATCTGGACATTTGCATCTTGCTGCCCATGACTTTTGGTACTTAGTGTATTTGTTCAAGCAGCAATTTAGCGGTTGAATACTGCCCGTAAGGCATTTTCATGTGAATATGAAATCACTAACTGCATGGAGATACAAAGGGAAATAGTTTCACCGGTGTTTCTGAAAAATATAATTCCCTAAGATTAAATTGCATTCCATTACTTGTAGCTGCAATATTAGTGAGACCAAATAGCCCTCTTTCCATCGTTCGGGAAGAATATAGTGTACCAGAAAAGAAAATCTCCGACATCACACAACTGATCGGAGTGGAAAGATGGAACACTGAATTGAAATGATTGATTGCATAATTTAAAAAGTTTGATAGATTGACTTTCCCTGATAAAAACTAGACCGTACAATTTTTATGGACTACGTAGTACATTACATAATTCTCACGGAAGTCAGTAATGGAACCACAGTAATGGGTTTTTTCTTCAGCGAATAAGAAAATGAAAACATCCCTGTGGCACTTTTAAAAGTGAAACTGGAATAATGGATATGAATGATAATTAAAAAAGGTTAGTTGGAACTTTGTGGCTGTAGAAGAAACGAAAGGGGAACTTGGTTTAATAGACACATTATCATATGGCCAACGAGAGAAGAAACTTTACCAATGATATTGGAAAAAGACCATCAGTTACCATTATGCCTAATTTATAAAAATGCCAACAAGAATAACATTTAGGACAGTGAAACAAACGCCGGAGACATACTTATTTGGCATGATCAAAGACAGGAGGAAAAATACGGTAATTCCAGCGGCTACTACGGTAAAGACGGAATAAAACAATAATCATATAGTTATGTTGTTTGTGAATACGTAGAAATTTTTTAATATTGAGCAAGATTGAAAAAATGAAGTTTGTGTGACAAGTGTTATTTATAATCTATGTAAGTCTCTCCTGCTGAATATGCATGGAGAATAGCTTTTGAACAATATATTGAGGGATTGATTGGGTATAAAAGTAAACAAATGAAAAAAACTTATGAATTGTAGCAGCAACGTTACCAATACCAATATCTCGGATCTACAATTAGGAGTGATTTAGCAGAATATGTGTGAGAAGCACTAAAGTAAATAAGCAAGTACATTATTACTGCATGGTAACATTGGAATGAGTAATACCGTTAGCAATAACAGTATTCTTCAGATACAGGAAATAAAACTTACGAAAAAAAAAATTGCATTTACAGAAGAGAAAAATGGATATAACTTAAGTTTCTCAAAATAATTGTATGATGAAAATGGTGGATGTTGATAATCAACCAATAATATTGGAAACGAAAGTATTTTTAAAAATATTAGTTGAAGAACAGGTTCATCAAAAAGATTTACAAAAACTAGAAATGGAATAAATTATCACATTCGAAACAAATGGGATGCGTTGTCGAAGTAATGGCTTGAAGAAGAAGGTAATTATTTTTATAGTGATTGGATTTAAAGAGACTAGTATTGTATAGGGAACGATAAACGACATAGGAAACCCATCGACTGAGTGATAATACACTACATGCATAAACACGAATATATAGATCACTTGTTCGGTTAATTGTTTCTGTCCGTCTAGTAGGGCCTACACAAAAACCGAAACAATGTTTTCAGTCTTTTTTCAGTTGTTTGTTTTTATCTTTAAACAGCGGTTTGCATCACAAACGCAATTTCGTCGAACATGTTTACTCTAGTGAAGTACCACTGCTGAATTATTGGAGAATGACAAAGGCTTGTGGTTGTGCGTGAATGTGTGTCCTACAAATGATGAACAATAAATAAATTGCTGTGCTCAAAGAGTGAGCAAATTAGCAAAAGGGTTATGTTTCCGTTCAATAAATGTTATATCCCATCAATACACTTTGTATGTTTCAGTTCATACATACATTTAATTGGTGTGAGAAGAATAAAACACACATCCCTGTAACATTCTACCTGTGCAAAGTGTTTGTGTGGTAAGTACAATCATTTAGTACAATACGGCCAATGAAATTTGAAATTTCGATACCTAGTACCAAATTCCAACTAATATGCGAATCCACAAGAATATTTTTGCTCGTATTCACGTAGCCTTTCTAAAATATAACACATTACTTTGGTTTGCTCTAGGATTTCACCTCTCAGTACCAAATCTCGCTATCTATTTTACCCAACATAAGATGTGTTTTCAGATTGTCTTGGTTTCTCCAATTTCTCAAATGTATAGTTCTGATTCTTCAGCAAATTAATTAAAAAGGAAATTAAATAAATTACATTCAAATTTTAATACAAATTTTAACTTACTTATTTTTACATTAAGCGCTAGGGTAGTCCTGATTCGTCAAAAACCGCAAAACATATTTGCTGATTTGTTTTACAGTTTTGTGATATGTATTAGTTAAAATTGTGGATGATACATAATTAATTCTTTCTTGTTTTTGTGTGTGGTTATGCTGTTTTTCTCCTTTTTTTCCCGAAAGGAAATGTCTGAATAGAGTTTCGAAGAAATTTTTATAACTTTGACTTATCCTTTATACTTAATACTATTATTAAATTTCGAATTTACTCTAATATCCTAATTAAGTATGTTACGTTTGAAAATGTTTACTCCGTATTTTATAGCTGGGAGGCACAAAACACCAACGTTCTTCTTAATTCCTTTATAGACGTAATACGTCTTAATGCATATGAGAGCCTTTACGTTACAGTTATTGACCTCTTACCTAGGACTATACAAACTTTATTCGAGACCTTACAGTTTAACAGATATTTTATTAAATACAAGATACAATCTGTTTATTATTGGAGTTCTCCAGTGAGCTCTGAAAAATAGATATCCACTTAATTTTAAGCATTATTTGTAACTTTATGTTAGGTTCTATGTTGAAATTGTTTCATGACACTCAGTTAAACAAAGTATGAATTACTTTTAGAATAGCGAGTGAAGGGGTCTTATATCCACCTTACTTCCCCATGCAGATGTAACCAACCATATTGATTTTCTGGAGATTGAATACCCAAATTCGGTTCACTTCTGATTTCTCCGGCTGCGTATCAACTGATGGTTGAACATATATATTTCCATCTGTATGTTAATAGTTTAAGCTACATACTGTATGATAAGTGTTAAATTCATTCGATATTGTTTAATTAATTAGGTTGAATTATCGTCTCAGCATTCAGTAAACGGGGCAGCTGGATTCACCATCTGACTTCGTTGATACCTCATTCATTCACAAAGCAAACAGTACACTATCCAGAAAACAAAGTAATAGCAGTCATACATCCATGGAGGCTTGGTCAACGAATGCTGTTTTATGTAAATTGCGACATGTGAGAAGAATCCCAAATGCTTTTGTTAGCCAGAGGGTTCTAGTTCTAGTATCCCATGACGTGTTTAGCCGTAAGATTAAATCTCAGAGACGTTTCTCGGAAAAGAGCAAATACCTTAATATCCCATTGCAATTCACCAGGAAATAATATAATATACAATCTGTAAAGGAGCGGTAAATGTAGGGTAGCACTATTGTGTCTCTCAATTCTGGAAATAGTAGTAATATCCCGGTACACGAGAAAAATACCTCCTCTGAAAATATAGTTGATGTGGTGTTATGATTGTCGATGAAAGGACTGACTTCTAGAAGTGCGAAAGGAACAAATATCTAGCAAATGTCTGAGTCATGTAACAATCACCTAGCTTAAGAGTCGCTATACAAAAATCCGCAGTTCCTATCTACCTGAATGAGAATGCAAGTTATTCATAGTGATTATTCTCATTAAGATACTTATATCTAATATGTTTCAGGTAGCATAGCTTAATGAGTATAGTGTCGAATAAAGGCCAGTAATAACTTGTTCGACCCCCAAAGAATCCGTGGATTTATCTTAAAGCAGTCCACTCAGCCAGATGTCCAAAGAGTACCATGGAGTTTCTGTGGGGAGCTGAGTCGGAAGTGGCGTGCCGTTAACAGTTATCGTCGCAGGCTAATAGTGAGAAGCTGGGAACTCTAACTCCGCGAATCATAAAGCGGTCCTCTGCATCTGATCCTGATCTTTTTTTGCGTATATAGAATAATTTACCCTCCACTTTCAGCTGGAATAATTAATAAAATTTATAAAAACTGGATCTGCACTGCACTGGAAAGATTTAAATCCTCTTCTAACGTGATATACAAAAATTGTAATTAAACTTGTACAGGTCATGTAATGCTACAAAAACGTACTGAAAAACATTGAAGATAACAAGCATTTTAATTCCCGCGCTACTAGTCTGTTACCACAATAACCTAAGGAAACGCCCACGAACTGCATTTGTCTAATTATAATAAATATTTGGTTACATGTGGGGTGTAGTGATGTTCGTTCCTCGGTGTGGAGTTATCAAAAGTAATTCTTAAGTTGGGGTTTATTGCTTCTTTCGAATGACGCTCCATATCCTCCGAGAAAGAAATCCAAAGGGGTTTCGCCACGTCATTTGGCGATTCTGGAAATAGGTGCTTTCCTTTCAGACCATTTCCCACGAGCGGTAGCATCTGCAAGGTTTAGGGTCAGGCAATGACCCCAACACGGAGTTGCGGGTTACTGGAACACTGGTGACACATCGCCTGGCACAGCTGAGAGATTAAGTCCGCTGGTTGAAAGGTCATCGCTCGGGGCTGCGATTCGGGTGCACAGCAGCTCAGTTCCAAATTCAGACATCCAGCTTTCAGTTTTCCATAGTTTCTAAAAATCTCTCCAAACGAATCCCGGGAAGGTTCTTCCAAAATGGTACAGACGAATTTATTCCCTTGCATAGTATCCGATTCTCTACAGCCTGTAATATTGTCATCATTGAAGTGCCTAAAGTCGTATAAAAATCAGTGACGGGAAATAGATAATTCCTTTGTCTGTTAGGTGAATCTCTAATAAATTTGTGTTATTTGGCCATCTAACATCCACAGTCCCAGTGGAACATGCAATACTGCCAATCAGGCATAGTAAAATTATTGAAACTCCAGTCGTGCATTTTACGGCAGTTCATTATTGTTGTTGAATCATATTTGTTGAACGCATTTCATAGTACTGATTCGCCGAATCTATTAGTAGCGGTAACTTTTAGACGTAGTCAATTATCGGTGTAGGTGCAAATGATATCCGTTAATTTGTATCACATTTGAGCCCGAAGCCTATAATTGGTGTTGAATTGTGGTGCTGTTGCCAGTGCATTTGTAAATCCATTTGATTTCAGGCCAACTGAATATCTCTATACTCGTCACATCACCATTACGTTTATTACAGGGGTTCGGATCTTTAGGACAAATCCTGCCTTATTTTTGAGCTGAAATGCTGAGTTAAACACTAATTCAAAGCTTCTCATTGTATTTAAATGTATTTTATGTGGCATATAAATGCGTATTCAGACCATTTTCCTAGTTTCGGTCATATTTCGATGATATTATGGTCATATTTTGAGGAAAAATCTGGTAGTTTTTTAATAGTTCCGGGAATTCACTAGATATAGATGAGAAGAAATTAAGATAATATTCACAAAACTGTACTTCTGCTATACAGTTGGGGAAAAAAATAATTTTCACTGTGCTAACAATTCACCATTCAAGAATTAAAGTTATATATTATATTCACTCTCTAAACGTAATGCTCCGCTTGCCTTTTAATCTCGTTAATGCAGCAGAAGCATGCCTGTGTCGATCAGCGTCAATCAATATCTCAATGAAATATCCTCAGTCATCGTTAAATCTGCATTGGATCTATGATTAGACCTATCGTCATGCCGAAGATAAAATTTTCTGAAAGTGCGAAGTTACGTAAGGGAAGTTAGAAAGGAGTATTTCAGTACAGATGAAAGAGTTCTATTCTTTAAATAATCTGAAATTAAAGTGACTTCAACAAAACGATTTAAGATTTAATTTCCCAACTGTGCAGCGAGTGCACGGAAGCAAATTATGCTGTCTACGTGAATGCGACATTACTAGATAAAATAAATGATGTGTAATCGAGTATGTTATGATTTATAGTAAATTTAAATGTTTGGTTATATTTAGTCATTTTTAGGTGATATTTACCCATTTTTAAGGTCATATTTGCCTGCATATGTCTCTAATTTTTTGGTAATAAAGATCCGAACCCTATTTATAGCGGTAGGTTTATTTTTAAGGGATCACGTTGTGCGCCAGTTTCTTCGAAAATACTGAATTTATTTTTTAGTAGGTGAGCCTCTAGTAGCTTATTAGCGCATCGCGTTCAGCATAAAATGAATACTGATTTCTGAGAAATTTATTTTAAATTTCCCAGCGTTCGAAATTCACATCAAAATGAAGCACTCCATTACCAGTGGCTGCACATTATTGAAAACCCAAACCGAGCGTGGTGCGTGAGTGACAACGTTCTGGCCTCATTCGGGAGGACGCGGGTCTGAATCCAGGTTTTATATGATTTCCCCAAATCACTCTAAGCGAATGCCAGGATGGGTCATTCATAAAGCCACTGTCGAGTTCCTTCCAGTTCTCTGCTCCTATTCATTTTCCGGCTGCACAACCCAACTGACAGACAGACAGGTAGACGAAGAGACAGACAAACATATACAAATTTTCAAAACAGTTGATATCTTTTGTTTAGGTGATTGACAGTGCCTCAAATTTTTTTCAAATATATCTTAAAGCCACAGACCTTCTTCCGGTTACAATCTTATTATATGTATATCTACCATATGGCAGTTTATTATGGAGTGGTACAAAGAACACATACATTTGTCTCTGTTTCTTTGTTCTCCACAATTTTGAATATGACATTTAAACGCTGTCATAATTGCCACAACTTATAAGGGACATGAGATCAGTCATCACTCTTAATTAAGCGTTATTTGTATCCTAATTGATGGGATAGAATTTGTAGTAAATTTGATAACATAAGGTCTACTGCATTAAAACCGCGAGCAGTAAAGATTCCTGTCACCCGGTAACCCCGGAGAAGATTAAACGGATTCCTTTAAAGTGTCTGAAAATGTCACTTGCGCTGATTATATACATACATTTTTTATTTTTTCCAAGCTACATATCATATTGTGAAGTTCGTGAATTACGTAGCCTGTTTCATGCGGTTAATATCTCAGCGTACGGCAAGTATAACGCAATGTTTAAACATATGGTGAAGTGATTGAAGTTGATAAGCTTATTCATCTACCAGAAAAAATGAAGCTATGTCTCGTTTTATTTATTATATACTTGTGATATTGTATGAGATACATTAGAAGGAACAATAATTTTACTGTTAATTACACAGTGTGAATCTCTAAAGGCCACCGAGGCTGGTGGTGTAACGGCTAGCTTTCTGGCCTCGCATTCGGGAGGACGGCGGTTCGAATCCCCGTCCGGCATCCAGATTTGGGTTTTCCATGGTTTCCCAAACCACTCCAGGCAAATGCCGGGGTGCTTCCTTCAAAAGGCCATGGCCGAATTCCTTCCCATTCCTTGCCCCCCATCCTTTCCCGTCTCTAAAGACCTCGCTGTTAGAGAGACGTTAAGCAGATAAAAAAAATAAATCTAAAGACTATTTTGGGATTATAAGAAATGAGGACAGGAACCAGGGAAGAAATCACTGTTGTTTGTAGTAAGGAAAAGGCTTCAATTCTTGCTGAAGATGATTTTATATTTACAAAAAGTATTTTTAATTTCACATCGCAATAAATCCGTTTCTCAGTTTGGTTTATTTTAGTTAATATATTAAAAATCATAAAATCAATTGAATATTTATTCTACAAATAAAAATTATGTTATCTATCTATTCTTATAAAACACTTACCTTGGTTACGATTTTCTATCAACGTGTGGCGTCACAATATGACGTCACACTCTGACGTCACTGTTTCCTCCTCAGCTGCCCAAGCAACAACAACTGGGGATGTTCGAGGTTATTTAATAACAATTCTGTTTAGCTACGCATCCACGAGGAAATGGGCTGCCAGTACACCAAACGAAAAGTATGTATTTCGCAAAAATCGACATATTAATTGCTTTTCTTAACTGAAATTCGTTCGATGTATATTTTTCTTATATTCTCTGTACAGTTATACCGTTGTTACGGTAAGCTAAGAAATATCCAAATTACATCGTTTTCAATATTATGAGCGTTAGTTGATGAAAATTATACTTAGCGAAGAAACGAACTGCTAAAATACTATGTTCAAAACGTCATTTTTGACGGACGTACAAGATATTTATATTCGATGCAGATATTTTAAGTTGCTGTTATAATGTACTCGAAGAAATGAATTGCCGAAACTCTGAAATAAAAGTACATATTGCGTTTTAATTAATATATTAATTAATAATTGTTTCTATTACTGATGCCACTATATCAAACACATGTAAATATTTTCAGTGGGTAAAATTTAGATCGCAATGCAGTGAATGTATTCGTACACGGTTAATAGAAGCCATGAATTTTGAACATCAAAATTTAATTTAATTGGAATGGAGCACACGTTCCGGTGGCAATTTTCCTACACACCCAACTTCCCCCTATCCTACACTCACCTACATTTGCCCTCTATAATTTTAAGTTTAAATTCTTTTAACGTTTTCGGTAGGTTATTCATCATTCCCCTTGGTAACTCATTCCAATCCCTGACACCCTTACCTAAAAATGAAAATATTCCCCCACACTTGTGCCTGAAATCGAGTGCCAGCTTGTGGTCATGGTCATCTTTTCCCTTTCATGAACTACTTTTCATACCTACTGCAATATCTTTCCATGACTCATCGCCAGTATACGCCCTGTACACTCCCATTACCCTCCTCATCCTCCTCCTGTCTTGCAATGAATCCCATTCCAGCTCCTTTATCATATCTGTCACTGATTGCATTCTGCGATAATTTCCAGAAACAAATCTAGCAGCCCTTCTTTGCACCTTCTCCAACTCCTGTATTTTATACTCAAAATGTGGGTCCCATACTACACTACCATATTCGAGCAATGGTCTGACCAAAGTTTTGTAACCCAATTCCTTCACTTCTCTCGTGCATTCCCTCATCACTCTCTCCAACAAGTGCAGAATTTTGAAACCTTTTCCTACCACCTGTTCAATGTGTCCTGCCCAGTTAAGCTTGTTATCAAATGTAATGCCAAGATATTTACATTTCAAGTCTTCAGCTAGCAATTCTTTCCCCACCTTATATTCATAATTAACCTTTTGTTTTCTATTTGTGTATCTAATTAGCTGACTCTTCTTTGCATTTATCTTCATCCCATGTTTACCAACCCAACTAGGTATCCTGTCCAGATCACCCTACAACTGTTTACAGTCCTCTATCGTTTTGATCCTTTTATACAGCATTATGTCATCTGCAAACAATCTAATTTCAGATAGTAAACAATCAACACAATTATTCATTAGAATAATGACTAGCAATGGTCCCAATACGCTACCCTGCGGCACTCCCATTTTTACTTCCAATTCCTTTGATACCGCATTTTCCACCCTAATTAATAAAAGTTGTAATTATGTGGATATACAGACAGGTCCATAATGACAACTAACACAATTTTTTAAAGAATAATTCACAATGAATTTAGTTAAATAAATAAATTAAGCTGCTTTCAAAAGCGCCTAGTTACTGAAGTTATTAATTCATACAGATGGAAGTAGTTGCGCATTATCGTGCTGAATGAGACCTGCACCAGGAATAAAACCAATATCACGCGCTATAGCATAAGGTTTTGGGATTCCTAATTTATTTTTAATTTCGTTGGTCCCCTAATTATTCTGAAATCATTAATTCAGTAGAAGTTCCACCTGTATCGCTGTGTAAACTACAACCGACTTACGAAACAAGGTTATGAGCTTTCATAAAAACAATTCCTTCTTTTTTTCATTTAAAACTAATATTACTTAGCATAACGTAAGTTGTTAATATTTATTTTTAGCATCCTTCGTTTTCACTGGATTTATACGATAGATAATAGAAAACAATCTCGATAAAAATTCATAAGAATCTAATTCGTTCTTCTCGCTTGACTGAAGGATAAGCGATAATTTTAAAAATTATTGTATTTAAAATTAATTAATTTGTATTAGCTTCTCAAAGGCTATTCCAACCACGATATTGTTACTGTCTGGAGGAGCACGAAATAACTATCTAAAGCATCCATTTGCTCGTGTAGTTTATCAAACCTCACAGTTCAGTTTAAAAACGTGTGAAATGTAAAATGACTGACGAAATTTCGTTTCATACTTACTTCCTAACCGTATTTAGTAAGATTTGCAGAATGTAACAGCCAATTAATTGTAGGTTACAAAATTCTGACCAGCACTGTCTGAAATCTGCCAATTAATAGTTTGTAAATTTTTGAACATAACCACGCGTGCTCTAAATTTTAGTCTGAGTAAATTGATAAGGAATTTTGTACTAACAGAACAGGCATTTATTGTACTTCTTGACGTCGGATGATAGATTTATATTGCTCCATTAAGGTCTATATCGAGTTAAATTAAGGCGTTTGGCATTTCTGGCAGGGAAACTCAGAATCGTAGTTCTGCCGTGTTTTGCCAGTTTCGACTTGCCACGAATTCCGCCTTTGTCACTGCTGGGCGTTCAGATTAACATGGAATCCGAACCAGGAAGTCCAACCACAACAAAGGCGGAATGCGTCGCCAGTCTCCGCACTGTCACTCAGTGACCAAATTACCCTTCTGGGTCCGTGCCAGAAAGTCCATACTTACAATGCTACTGACTTTCCTAACTGCGAAACTAGTGAAATGATATGAAAATAATAAACATAAAAAAATTAATATTATTACGTACACAGAGACAAGACACGTATATCTCACTATAATAAACTATGATTTCTTTCTTAAATAGAAAACTGGGACTATCACAATGTAAAAATTGTAGAAAAGCTACACGGAACCTCCCATATACAGAAGAGGGTAATGTCCTCTTTGGAGCTCTATATATAGGGAACTGTCAGCAGTTAGAAGGAACCAAGTTTAGACAACTTGGATTCTGACGAATGAGTATATTACACTTCACGGAAAAGTTTCGTCACGTCAACCGTGATTAAAATGAGATACTCACGTGATGGTAGGGAGAGAGGTATTTCTCGTCCATGAAGAAAACTAAAGCATACTAAATGAAGGGTATTTTATCCAGTAGGACAGTGCATAGAATAATTAAGAAGCCGACTTTGTTAAAAAAATAAAATTTGTTAAAATAAGATTATTGCTAATAGGCAGAAAAGTCCAAACTGAAATTACGAAGTTTTCCAAATTTTTCATGTGATGCAGTGTGAATCATAAACTTAAACAATAATTAAGAAGGAAAAAAAGTGTTTGGAATTTTTTTTTAATGTTGCTGTGGAGAAAAATGTATAAAGTGTAGTAGACTTGTAGAATGATGAACAAGGATATTTTGATGAGGTTACGAGAGGAGACGAACCTAATGAGTATCATACAAAACATGAAATCACCTTTGTAATGTCAGATACGATGTAGAATTGTGTACAGAAAATAATCATGGAGGGAAAAGTAGACGAAACAAAGCAAAGAGAAAGAAGAAAGTTTAATATGTTAACAAAGATTAAGAGTAGGCAGAAGCTCCAGATAAAAGAAGGAATATATTTAGAAAAGGAAATACTGATTCACCAAAGAAGAACATTGCTTTAATGAATCATACGTTATTTACTACAAGAGACAATAAAAGACTAATTTTTATATACAGCCAGTATACCGAACATAATTTATAGAGAGCTGTAAGGACTTCCTTTATAATTCCTGAAGAAAAGAGGCGTTTCATTTGCAGAGATTTGAACCACAGAGATTCATTTCAGCCGTGGTCTGATATTTAAAAATGATTTATGTCGAATTAAACATATTTAAGAAATTTTGTTCCAATTATAACATGTATTCCATGGAATGCGGAGGTTACAAAAATAAAGATGCATAAACTGAATCTGTAATAGTTAAACATTCCTCTCAAAATTCACATGTTTGTAAAATTGCCTACATAACAAGGCCGGTACATAAAACTACCGTCGTCATTCGTGGTGAATAATTTAACAGAACGTCCTAACAAAATTACATTTGTTTTGTGTATTCTCATCGAGATTTTCGTTGAATTTCATTTTTCATAGTTAACCCAAAGCATCATTCGAGAAGTCATGAGACAACTCCCTGCACTAAATTGTAATAAGATGGACGACTCCTTCTTTAAGGTGTCATCCTGGAATGTTTTCAAATAGTGACTACCTAAGGTATCATTCGTGAATTATATTTGGATTGTCTGGTAAATCACGAAGAAGTGGACTCTAACATAAGTGGCCTAATGGAGGATGGAACCAATATCTTTCCATAGTCTATGTTGAAGCCATTGTCTCTAGCCGTTGCTCGTTTGAAATCAAAATAATTTTAATAAGTATTGGAGTTGTGTAACCTTGATGCCGTGAACTTTTACGCCGCACTTTCCCCTCTGGTTCCTGCGTGTTTGCTGTCGGGAAGTCATCAGAGGTGAATTGTGCGTTCTGAATGGAGGAGCCACGAATCAGCTGTCGCCAGCACAATGGAGACACGCTAGTAATTAACCGATCAGTGGCCATCTGACGCCGTAATTGCTTGGTTAGCGGGACACAGCGCTGGGGGTGGCAGGACGTGGAACTACTCCGGTCAGAAAGGCTGCGTCGTCTGCCAGCCTGCCATTCGTCAGCGCGCCAGCCTTAACGACCACTAATTTTTATCCTCAGGACAAAGAAGGAAAAGCCAGAGGTCAGAAAATTCCTGAGGTGCGCTACTCGAAGCAGTGCCGTTTCAATGTGCTTCTTCAATTACTGATCAAAATAATAAGAGGAACTGCTATGATTCATAATAGCAACAAATTAGTCTGAGAAACATCATTGGCCCAAGTACGATTTTTATCAGCTATGTAGCGTGAGTGCTGTTAGGGGTTGTTTGCTGTTAACCGTCGTTGCCCTTGGTATTCTGCGCATTAATGGTCAAATAAATTCAGCAATTCGGCCACGAACCATGTACAATATAAATTTCAACATTTCCTTTGTAATAGTACCAGCGTGAATAAAGGGTATGGTACTGGTTGGAATTCCCACTGTGATTAGACCTTTCACTTTATATTCAATTTTATACACTTTGTATGACGTAAATGAACATTTATAAACATGTACTCAAATCAATACTGAATGATATGCTATTTCTCGACCACATTAGATGCATATACCACTCTTAATAGCAGCCCAGCTGCTACTGTCTACTGCTTTCGAGCGGGGAAGCGGCCACCGACCCAGAATTTACACCTAAATATAACTTCCTGCTGCCTCCCCACACACCTGTGTGGCTCTAGCACTGACAATATTTAATCTTACATCAATTAAATAAAATACTCCGCTCGCTCGTGGAACCTATCTATATACGTCGCAGTCTCAGTATAAGTTCTGCAAAATATTCCTCATTCCTTGAAAATAGTCACTTCGAAATTTTAACTGTTATATTAAAAGCGGACGATCAAGGCGGATAAGAATCAGTTAAAAAGACAGAGGCACGGACGTATTCTATCCCAAAATACCTACAAGAATCAACAAAGGAAAATAAAGTGAATGAGTTATCAGTATGCTGCGATTTTCAGATGACATTATCCTGTTTGTAAGAAGGAGTCAGAAAATTTACTGAATGGATAAACAAAAGACTGTGAAACACATTTATACTAAAAAGGAACCAAAGCAAGAGAAGATTCATTAAGTGTAGTATAAATTATAGCAATAACATCATCTTACATGTAAAAATTGGAGTAGAATGTAGTAGAAGCAGTAAAATAATATTATCTTTCTGGTTAAATATTACAACTGGTGTTTCAATCAGGAACGGCCTCAAGAGCAGAACAATACTAACGAAGAGAGCTCTCACAAAATTAAAAACCATTTAGTTTGAAACCTTTACCAAGGACTCGGAAAAAACCTTCTTAAAACCGTATAAGTGGATTACAGAATTTCATGAAACTGAGCTTCAACTTAGAATATACTCAAAGATGAAGTAAACTGATGCATTTGATTTTTTTATGTATAAAGTTTTTGAAAATTAAGTGGCCAGAGTATAAAGAAATAAGATATTTTGGAAATGAATGGGTAGGGTAAAATTTGTTGAATAGTCTTACATCAACAAGAGACAGAAGGATGCCGTAATTGGGGATACTGGATTAGCTAATATGCTCAAGGATGGAACAGTCGCAAGTAGAAAGGACTAGTATTTCTGCGTTGCTTTGCGCGCAGTCATGGGCTGTTGTAGAAGTGCTTACCCTCTTTACTGTGGTATCAGATATTTAGGTGCAAGGGCAAAAAAAGTAAAAGTCATCTAAAAACTTATCATCCTTTCAGTTATTAACTTCGATTTTAATACTAGTGTCTGAAAGTTTAGTTTTTTTGTTTCACTTATTTTTTAAAGTAGGTCTAATATAATATATGAAATTAAAGCTTCTTTAAAAAATTATCCTATTAATATGAAGAGATAATTATTCTATAATTAATATGATCATTTTTTATAAATATGGCCTTCGTTTTCGATTACCATTTAGCCAGTTCTAATTTATATATATTGTTACAATTATCATATCACACTTCGCTCATGCAATTGTTGACCATTAGTGAGGGCCTTTATAAAATTAGAATGCTTTTAGTTTTAAACCTTTTCCAGGGAATAAATTCGAATAAATTGTTTGCAGAACTTCAAGAACCTGAGCTTGACCTTCAAAAATACAAAAACAGAAAGGAATACCGCAACATTTGAAACTTATTTTATATAAGGATGATCAAAATTAAGTGGCCAGATAATATACTGAAATAAAATGTCATCACTGGATACGAAATGTTTGTTGAGTAATCTCACTGAAACTCGAAACAGAATGGTGGCCTCATTTAGAGATATGTAGGATGGAACTGTCGCACGTAGCAATTATTGAGAAAGGCTAGCATTTGCCCACTGCTTCCTGCGAGGCCCTGGTGAATTTAGAAATGCGTTTTTATTCTAGTACCAAACAGTAACATGGGAAGACAGAAAATATGAAAGCAATGTAAAAACTTTTTTTTAGTCATTACCTTAGGCTCCATTTTCATATCAATGTCAGAAAGATTTTTTGATGTTTCACTTACATTTTAAAATATTATTTGAAAAATTATTTATATTAATATTTAGAGATAATTATTGTATAATTAGTACTATCCTTTTGTTGAACATGGCCTTCGGTTAATGCGACCATTTAGCCAGCTCCAATTTATATACATCGTCAGAACTATCGTATCACACTTTCCTCATGCAAATGTGGGACACTGTATTGAAGATACCACAGACAGACACAACATTTAATTAAAACCGTCCATGCTCCGTGCAGGATTCGAACCGGCGATCCTTACCATGCGTGGCCCCGTGATAGCCTCATCAATGCCAGGTCCGGGAAGTTTTATCTTAATTCACGATAAAGTAAATGATTATGTTAGGGCGAGAGAAGTGAGCCCCTTACACCAGTCGACGAATTTTACACTCTTGTGTTACAGTTTTTGGAAAAAATAGTGCACGTCTAGAAGTAAAATTTAACATAATAATTCAAAGTCATTTCTACATGTGTCATCAATCATTATTTTTGCAAAAAACAAATTAATTGCAACAATTTTATTATTTTTTATACATTTTAACATAATAATTATTCCATCTGTGGAATTTTTGTGAAAATAATTTTAATCGAAAATATCATTGCCGCAAACTGAGCTGTTGAGTGAACCTTAAGAAATAATTAAATTACATGTACAAAATAAAACACTCCACGTGGAGTTTTCGAAAACTGTTTAACGGGCGAAACATACAGTCTGAATTTCAAAGCGTCAAACGTAATGGCTCTGCATCACCCAACCACTGGTTAAACTAGCGACTAATTTCCGTCGGTAAAGTGCCCCAACGAAATATGTTTTCATCAGCCTTTCACTAGTATGATGGCTCAGTGCTTAAGGGAGCGAGCATAAACCACGTAGCTCCATTTTGGCCTCCTGTTAACTCCCCACCTTCCCCCCAACGTAGCCCGACGTGGCTTTTGCCTCTACCCCCACCTCCCCCCTCCCACGTAGCACTTAGCCTTTTTCCAACTTGATTCCAGAAGACATTTTGTGCTGTTTTCTCTTGTCAGACTATCGTAAATTACATACGGGGATAATTAAAGGCGGAAATAAATATATACGTGCTGTTGTGCTTCCTGTATCTCATTTTAACTATAACAAATAATATGAACGAAAAACTACGTGGCCTGGCTCAAACCCCCTCCCCCCCTCACGTAGCCCGACGTAGCTTTCCAGTCAACCCCTTCCCCCCCTAGACCGAGCCACGTAGTTTGTGCACAATCCCTAAAGCGCTTGCTTTAAAAATATGATTACTTTGGTCCCAGGTTCGAATCCCAGTGCCGGCAGGAAATATTAAGAGTTGTGTTTGATCATATGAGCTCCACCAGAACATCCGTAGTTGTGATTCCTCGTTAAACTGTAGGTCCCAGAAAAGAAGGAATTCGGCGACCCTCCTCTGACGCAATAGCTTAGTATACCTCTTTCGGAAGGATCCAACCAACAATCGGGTTGTGGACTATCTTCATAAAAATATTCCCTGTTTTTCTGTATTGTTACCTCTCATCTCGAATGTCCGGTATTGCGTGATGATTACTTATTTCTTCCACGTCCCGCTATTTAGAAATGTTCTATGATCGGCCAGCCAACACGTGACTACGTGCTGCAGTGTGGAAGAGGGCGGTATTCTGTGTTATTGCAATGGAATTGTGATTTAGATCGAGGTAATTGATAACAGCGGATTATTTTTATTTAACGATGTTCTTTAACAGAAGCAGTTTCTGTCTTATATGTGTGCAATATACTGGTAGTTATTCTGCTTTCAGACGAGTCCTGTGACTTTTAAAATGAAAACATAATGGCTATAGTCTTTATCTGCCACTGCTGGTAGTAATTTTTTGAGGAATCGACGAACAAAATTTGTAACGTTGAAGCAACAAACACATAAACACGACGCATATTCCTGTCCGTCGTCTATCCATACTTTAAGCAATCGACATCCAGAAAAATAATACGCATCCACAGTTCGTGCAGTTGACTGTACGGTATCTGTTGCTTTTCTTAAAGAAATTATATACATCGTTTGGTGGAGAATTTCGTTTAGCTCACTGTAAATGTGCATTACAATAAGGTCACACGTTCTTTATATAAGTTTGAATATGAAAGCATTTTGAAATCTATAGGAAATTTCTGGACATAAATGAAGTTTATTTTTTTTGTTAGTTATTCAATTGGTATGATGACATTTCTGTCATCTGGTGCATTTTCCCATCTGTTCGTTGTTCATATTACACACGTTCTGTGATTATTAACTTACGTAGGACGCGGGTTTTACGAATATGAAGTACAGAATTAAATTCTTTGGTTTTTTTCGGGCAGACTTTGTTACTGCAATGACCTTACGTGATCCTTTTGTTAAAAAGTGTTTAAAAAGGCTAATAACAATTTCGCTGCTGTTTTCAATATAATTGGTTCAGAAATACAATCCAAACTTTTAACAGGAGTAAATAACATGTTTGGAGTACTCAGTTTATATTCATTTGTTCAATTTCAAGAGTAAATTCATGAGTTCAAATCTCTGTGTATAGATGAAATGAGTAAGACTGGATGCAGTCTTTTGAGAAAATTGATTTGCGATTACGAAGAGCTATTCCTTCAAGACAAGATGAATCATTTCATGGATTCGTTATGTATTATGAATTATTTATTTATTTTGGTACATCAAACCGTTACCGCCTGTTAATGACAGACCACTTTACAGTAGTAAAATTTAAGCAAATGAATTCCTCATAGAAGGAAAATTATTATTCATATCAACTATTAAAAATATCGTTTCTTATCTGTATCATTCCGACAAAATGACTCTCGACATATAATTCGAGATATACTTGATCGTATATGAATTGGCGAGAGTAAAACGGAAGACTTAAAAATTAATAACACGTAATTTACAAACTTTTTTTATTACGAGAACTTAACTTTTTCAACTATGCCATTATACCATTTGTAGCAAATAAACATGAAAACGAAATTTAATCAACAAAAATTAAAACAACTGCGTAGTGTCTGTTGCTTGCAAGTATATTCCAGCTGTTCATAATTGTTCGGCAGCAAAATCAGAAAGCCCTGAATTATTAAGTGGACTGCAACCACTTATTGTTTGGCCTTTTTGAGCTAAAGTTATCTACGTTCTAATTTATAGACGGACAAAGGATCAGTAAATGGAGCTTATGGTTATGTTGAACATATTATTTATGAAGAAAATCTAAATCCACCTTATTAAATACCACAAGTGATAATGGTTCATTTTGAAAATTATTTTCATTCAACATAAGAAAATAATGGTTGTCATCCTATTCCACGGACAACATAATTTTGTAAAATAGAGAATATCACTTGCTGATAAAAACAATTACGGTTACAATTTACTTTCGCAATGACAATTCATAAACCTCAAGTTTTAACGTTGGATAATGTTGTTATAGACATTGGGGAAAAAGAAACTTCCATTAGTTTAACATATGTTGCGTTAACGAGGGTAAAAACGTTAGAAGGCTTAACATTAAACAGAAAATTTTCTTATGACAGAATTAGAAAATATTAAAAATTCGAGTATGCCAAAGCGTAGAAAACTAGGAGAAACTCGAATGAGAAATTTTGTTAAAAACAAAATAAATATTAACCTTCTAATGATTATTATTATTTTCATTATTTGCATTTATTATTTATAATAACAAAAATACTTCGCGAGTCACTACAAAGTCGTGCTTTTATCTTGGAAGTACAAGCGGAGATTACAATTATATCTGCGGTCATAACTAAAAATGTTATTACCGTAAAAGTAAACCGAAAAATCACATTTATAAATGCTGATACGGAATAAAACAACAATCCAGGTTTTAATATCAATACTAAACATATGACTTTTATACTAAATTAAATTAAATACCACAATATTATTACGCTTATGGAAAGTGGTTTGATTTTGTTATTAAATTTTTAAATCTTCATTAAGCTCAAGATGTTTACCGAAAATTAAATATCACAATTCCATACGCTTATCGATGTGTTAATCTATTATGTAGTGGTTTAACTAACGTATTAATTTTATTTTACATTATTGAAAACCGAAGAAATAAATAACCATAGTCAAAAAAGACCATAATCAGAATCTGAAGAGTAATAGTACGATCTGTGGTGAGTTTCTCTTAAAGCACAAAGACGTTAACTGTAAATTGAGTATTACTAACGCTTATTGCATATGATTCACGTATTTCGTTCGTTTTAATGTACAGTATTTAAAAAACTGAAGATATAAATCCGATGCCTAAGAATAAAACAGAATCCACAGAGTAGTATTGTGAGGTCTTTATTTCTTGAGAGGAATGCTCATCTCAAATACAGAGTGATCTGCGGCGCTCATTTGTCCCATCTGAAAATGATTATAAATTCTTGCTCCATTCATCGGTCACGTAAAATCATAAAATATTTTCGCTGATTTTAAGCTAGATTGTATGCTTACAAAATTTGAAAACAAATTGATGAGGTAGTTTTTGTTTAATGCCATTTCAACCGTCACACTCAAGCAGGTCATTTAAAGATTTTTAATAATATGAACCAGGATCAGAGTATATGGAGCAGATAAGTGACGAAGTAGATTGTTTTGTATTTGGTGCACATAGAAAAGAAACAAGGACAAAAAAAATCTGTTGAAGACCATTATTTATGCATGTAACGTGGACCAGACACTGTTACCTTAAAAATTAATAATGCGTAGTTGCAAATGCTGCTCTTGGTAGCTTTAATTTTTACTAACAGCGAAGTGAAAAACCAAAAGTTCAAAATTCAGTGACTAGAAATTCTTTTTGAGTAAAGGAAGTAACCTATTAACTAACGCCAAATGCATACTCTTGAGAGCAAGATTACAGGTGAAACAAAACAAGAATTATTCTTAAAAGTATAAGAAAGTATTTTTATATAATTGAGAAACTAAAACTTTTCTCTCGTTTAAGCTTTAGTCTAGATTATATTTAATTAGGAAGTTGATGAAAAGCAAACAGTAGCTTCAGATATTAATGTTTTCTCAAAACATACGTCCATTCACAGTTTTGAAAAGCTCGCATTAGAATTCCCATAATCAGTTTTCAAATATAACTTTAATACCCGTCAGTACACAAACGTCATAATTTCGTCTGATCCCTTATTTCAGCGATATGTTCAAAACAATTTCCTGGTATTATTAACTGAAGCTTAACTAACAATTACTTGAACTGCGTACTGATATTGCCATATTGTTAGGAACTAATTTGAAATCCGTCCTTAAGTTACCGTGTTCAGTTATCACATCACGAATATTCAAATACACCGCACAATCTAAACTCTGAATGAGATAGAGTAATGGTTTTAAATAGCTCAATGGGGAATATGTACAAAAAAATATAAAAATAAACAGTTCGTTCTCTCATATTTTCACTGATAAAATGGAACTTGCTTTGCCCAGTACAAAAAAGTTTATCTGATAACCTTTATGTATTTGCTAAAGAATGTAAATATAAAATTGTTTAATCAGATTTCATTTTATTTTCCACCGTATTTTTTCATAATTCTTGTTTTTTCGGACAAAATATTTCAAATTTTTTTATTTTTTTCTCTCCCAGTGATTTCTATCACACATTCAAATGGCTTGGAAACTGGTAAATTGTTTTAACCCACCAAGTTTGTATTTCGTATAACCTACCCACAAATTTTATGGATGCCAAATCTTTACTTTATTACGTATGATTGTGCCAATGAAACATATTCCTCACTCAAAAATTAAATGGCCCAGTATTTTCCTCTTCTGATAGAGAATCTATAGACCGGATAGAAAATTTCACAATAATTATCAAGCGACCCAGGATCACTGTGAACTGGTGATTTCAACATTGTCTTCTCCTCCTTTCTACTTACAGTAGACTTCCCCTCGATTTTCTTAGTATCATAATTCTGCTCGGTTCTCGGAATCACCCAGATATTCGTATGAGTAATGTTCTCCGATAAGCTACCGTCACGTTGATGTATCGAATTCTGGAGTTGGAGGGGGTACAAGGCAGAGCAACTAGATTTATTTGCGGAAATTACCGCAGAATACAATCAGTTATTAATGATGAAGAATCTGGGTTGGGTGTTATTGGAAGACAGAAGACGGGTGAAGAGAGTGTTTTGATTGTATAAGGCGTATAATCGATATGATGCATGCATAGATATTAGTAGAAGGATTAGCAGTTATACTTGGAAGGGATGAGATGACCAAAATCATAACTGTCACTACAATTCAGGTGAAAGTGTGTGAGAAAATTTTCTTTTGTATGTAAGGGAGTTTGGGATTAGAATAATCACCAAGGAAAATAATGGACATTTTACCAAAAACACTGAAGGAATTTAAAATTGTGAGGGGCAGGGGCAGATGGGTAGTAAAAAACCATTACATGGGAACATGTAGCGTGTGTGCTCCATCGCAATTAAAATTAAATTTTTTAAAAAAATCTGTGTCTTGAAAGGACAAACTCATCTTCAGATCTGTACCCTATAAGAAAACCCATTGGTTTTTGTGTTCACTTCAATGTCATTCTATTAAACTCCTAAACAGTTGTAAATATATTTTAAATTACCTTGGCGTATCGTATTTTCCTATCACACCTGAGTTCATTATGCGTCATATTTGTTGCAATTATGACGTCGAATGAAGGCTCCCATTTATATTTTATTCTTGTTCACCTGAAAAAGTGTGCTTATCCCAGGTACGGTACTGCATTGTATAATTCCACTTTCCTTCTTGCCCTAAAGTGAAATTCTTTCAATCAGTTTCAAATACAATTTTTACTAACAACACTGAAACATTGAAGCACTTAGTTAAATTTTAACATAAGTTTAAGAAAACACAATATTTTTAATCGAGTCCGACACAACCAAACATATCTCTATCATATTCGTGAATTATCTTGTAAATCTGCCTTTTTCTTTCATCTGTTTCGTCTTCTCATTGCTTCTTTTATTTAATCCTTGTTAACTACTCGACTTCGGTCTCCGAAATTCTGAATCGATCTGTAAAATTGCTGCAATATTAGTTAGTATTATGTTTGATATATTTTCTATTTACGTTTACAATTATGCAAAACATTTTCAACTCCTTATGGGCGATGTCTTCTACGAATTACTTTGTTAATGTTAATGTGTGAGACCCTTTTTAGTATTCTTGGTCAAAAACATTTTACTCCTGCTTTCTTTGAGTGATACTTATGTTTAATCGCATCGACGTTTGTAATATGTGGCAGCGTTGAAGAAACTAAATATTACTTATTTCAGTTGTTTGTTTCCATTGATCTGTTTTACAGCTTGTCATTTGGGTTTCTGCAATGTGATGCATAGGAAAACCTTTCTATAATAGAAATAAGGTAAAAACCCAAAATGAAAATTGTTTGCAACTGTGTTTGATGATTTTACATTAGTAAAATTTCATGATATTCTAATCTTTCTTTTCTTACTTTTGCTTTTTAAGAAACCTTCTTTCAGGAGTAAGAAAAGGAGCAATTGTTTAAAGATTTCAGAAAATGAAAATCCTTGTTCACTGTTCTTCTCATTATATTTAGAACTTTAATACACAACAGAAATAATAATGATAAACTGGTACTGTATATTACCAGAAGAATAAGTAAATCTGTTGAAAAAAATATATTCAGGCAAAATTAATTTCTTGTCTTAACGCAATGGTTGGAAAACCACATAGGATTTTTAATTTAAGCTTTTTTCCTTCTTGTAGCTGAAATCTTAATTCCACAGTAATTTTTGGTATTGGAGATGGTGATATAAATATTGTTCTGTCGATGATTTGGTGACTATTCACCTTAATATCATAGTTTAAAAATATCAGACTGCTTCTTAGCACAACTCCGAGAGTCTCTTATATTACAATCTGTGATTTGATGACAGTTGAATAAAGAATCTCTCTGAGTGCTAACGGGTTACAAAAAAAATCGTTTAAGTTTTATTTATTAGACGTTTTATCGTTATATATCTTTTTTCTACATATCATTTGGTGTCTGTTGGTTTATTCTCTAAGGAAAACAATCAAAATTTTGAGGTAAACTAGCAAGCGAGAAATCGGATAGATGATAGTATTTTTTCAGCTGAGATTGTCAGCAGTTGGTACAAGTGGTAGGGGAATTCCGAGTTGTGTGAGGATTCCAGACAACTGTAGTTTCCTCCCTGAGGAAATCAAGTAAGTGGTAATACGTTTACCGTAACAAGATGTCACTCGCTCGCTAGATGTGTAGAGGTGCAAAACAGCTGAACCAATCCCTCGCCGAATACCACGCACCATTCCGGAGCGCTCTGCTCAAAATTTCAGTTCCCATTTAGCGAAACGCTATTTTGGTCTCCTGAAAAAAGGTGTAAGTCACGCAATGCGTTGCTATAGAAAAGGGTGGATGAAGAGTGATAAATAATTCTGGTGCCCAATAATATTTAATTTTTATTTTTTTAAAAAAAAAGGAGTTCAAAATTTGTGCTACAGTTCAAAACAACTAACTATAATCCTCAACCATCACCCTCTTGGGCATGAAAATTTCTTAGTATACTGTGGTGAGAACAATTTATAAATAAAATTCTAAGTTTTCATTTCGACACTTCCAATATCTGCATTCAGTGTGCTTGGTGTCTTTTGTTAAGTACTGCCTGAAGAGTTGCAAAAACGGTATAACCAACATTAACATTGCTCTGTGTATATTAAAATATTTTCTTAAACACATTAAAGTCAAAATTGAAACATCAGTGACATGTATGATAGCATGCTATATCCAGAATCAGTAAAAAACAATTGCAGGTTTCTTTTACTTTTACATATGTATCAAATCTAAATATTTATAAAAGTCTTTTTTTTCTAAACACTCATAAAATTAGAATTGTTACTCTAAGATATTTTAATTGCCTATACAGATACAACAGTCTAATTATTACAAATCATCACATTCGTTGATTTACACATACGCTAGAATACTGTACATCAGTTTTCGTGTTCACGGAGATACACGTCTACTTGATCCTAAAACTATAGTTTATCACATTATTATTTGTTTGTATATGGATTTATGAAAGCCGTATGTATTATTCATCCGTGGTTTGAATAACTCCTTTTTATTGCTATTCTATTGTAACCTGCACCATCGACCTTTTCACTGAAATTATAACTAAATTGTAAATTAAATAGAATTCAGAAAGTATTTGATAATTTTTATTAATGTGAACAAATACAAGATCTCTTGATTTACATTTAAAGGGCTCTTAACAATAAATACTAACCTTAACTAATTATCAAAATAATAACAATACATCCGTAAATTTATCACTTTTCCAAAATCAGGCACAATTAGCTTTCTCATCAATTTAGTTTTCAGTTAACTTCTTCGACAATAAATTTCTATAACATTGTATATACACTTATTTATTTAAAATAAACAACATGATTTTGAATATAAAATCATGAAACAAAGTTTAAACAAAGTTTAAGCCTCTTAACAGTAAGTCCATATAGGAACAAACGACTACGCTAGTAAAATATTAAATTGTTTGCTCGATATCCAACAGATGTTCGGTGCGTTCTATTGTTAAGCATAATCGAATAATGGAAAGGTAATATATCATGTTACAAAAATAGTTCAACAAACCCGAATCTCTTTCTGAAACAGCTTTTCTCCAAACTAATATTATTTATCAAGCCAAAGTTACAATCACTGGCGTAAGGAAGACTAATATTACTTGTCGATTTCGAAGGCAGGTCACAGATACTTAGATATTGAACATTTACTTTCAATATGAAGCAGATGTTGGTTAGTTACTGTAAATATGCTCGAACTCGTGTGTGGCATTTTCCACGTAAAAAATATAATGATTGTCGTTATGTTTCATTTCAAGACATCGAAGTAATTTTTCTACCGCCAAGAATTCAATTTTGCGTTAGCTCTGCTAATGGAACTGAATTCATCAAAAAATTTGTGGTGGCTTTACAATACATTAAAAGCTAATAATGCCATTAATTATTAGTCCTCTTTGGATAAAGCCTTCACGTGGATCAAATTCACTGATGGTCTGATAAAAGCATTTATCGAATTACGTTCATATTTACATGAAATTAATCTTGATTACTAATGTGAGTTTCTGTTGTTGTTTTGGTTGTTGTTGATGTTGTTGATGATGATAATGATGATGATTTTTTTTAAGACATTTATTAGAATTAGGCAGGTGGCATGGAAATATTGAGAATTATTTTAATCCAAATGTTCACGACAAACCACTGAATGTTTTAATCAACACACCTTGACACCTAATATAAAACCACATTTACACTTGTCTTACACGTAAAGTAACAAGTTTCTAGAGAAATACATAAAAAAAACTGTACCCATTTATGATAAAAAATTCACAAAGTTTCGAACAATAATTACTGAACTCTAGTGATAGATTTCAAACCACAGTCAATACTACCCTCGTACTCTTATTATCTGAATGTGAGTTCGGCCTGAATGGAATACTATCCCTCGAAAATAGGTGTGACTAATGACTTTTATAGCGAAGACGTTCCAGCACGAAATTTTAGGATTCAGCACATAGACATCAAATCAGACTAAAATAATGCAAAAATGATTTTATTAATTGTGGGTATCTAAACCTTAAACAGCAAAAACAATATAACAGAAAATATGTAGTTATAAAACAAAAAATTATGATCAGTGAAAATGATCAGAAAGTTCCTACTAATTACTGTTAAAATACATCAGAGTATACTGAAAAATACAATGAAACAATTAAGACACAATTAAAATGCTTTGAAATGTTCAACACTATTAAATACATGGCCTTTGCCGGTTATATTATACATTTTTATATAGCCGTTCATCATTCCACAACTACGTAATGTGCAGACGACAGTTTCATTTGAACAGATGTGTAAAATAGTGTTTGGTTAAATTTAAGCGTCAGCGGTGGATGAAGTGGACGTCCTAAAACAAACTCCGACCAGTGAAAATGGAACACATTGTTTGCGATGAATTTTGATACCAGTTGTGTATTCGTCTAGTGATTCGTGAAGTACTGAAATGTTTGGATATTTGGTTTGTCCTCGACTGCACAAATATTTGCGTTCCATAAGCGACAGGCACGACATATTCGGAACTGGAGGTGCTGTAAATTGTTTGCTGAAGCACTTGTGAAGGTGGGATCAATCCACGTATTGCTCAGCAGGATCGATAGATAAATGTCACAGCACAAAATATGATGTTCTGTTTTACTTCCTCGTTTTTGGAAAAGCGTTATATTTACTAGCTGGCTGTTACCCATAACTTCGTTCTCTTGGTATTTCATTTTGCAAAGTGTTGAGAGCTGAACTCAGTTCTCCTACGTAATTTATTCCTACGGGTGATGAATGTCGCGAAAATCGATGGGGTTAATTCTCTCGGATATGAGTTTAAGGATTGATGATAACGATTAGCACTCACAATAAAGATAGCAACATTTGGAGCTAAATTTTGATCATCGATAGAAAGGTGCTGGTAAATTAGAATTTTTCTGACAACATTCTTTACCCGCCCTTCGCTGGCGTGGGATGCTAGCCTTGTGGTATAACTATAAACAATGATAATGTCATGCGGTTTTAAGGATTTTCTTACCAGCTCAGTCCAACACTATCGTAGTCGTTCGATTTAGAGTAGACCGATTATTCTACCAGGTACCTACAAGGTGAAATTCAAACAACGGAGTTAGCCAGAGAAAATTTAAAACAGAGAAAAATATTAAAATTCCGAGTTTTTATATTTCATTCCCCAGGTGAAGACCATGGACCCTTTCAGCCAATATAGGAGAGATTGGGACAGGAGATCGGAAAGAGTTCGGCAATGGCCTTTTAAAGGACTCATTAACCTACAATAATTTCGGGAAACCATGGAAAACTTTTTTTTTTTAAAAAAAAATAGATGTTTGTGACCCCACGGCCTATACCATTGCTTTACTGTAGAGTTGATAACGGAAGTCATCTTTGTGGATACGCATTCAGGTGCGGATGTTCAGTGCTTGACATGCGTGGACGCGGAGGTGGAAAAATAAATTCATATCTATTTAGTTTTTAATATTTTATTAAAAAAACCTTAAAATCAAATAAGTTTATTTTTTATCACAAATTCAGCATTTTTTTTTCACAAGCAAAGTCTACTTCTATATAATACTGATATACTAATTGATTTTTTGCCTCATCTTTCAACAACCAAAAATGAGTATTTTTTCACAAGTTAATTAAATTATTTCCATAATTACGCATGCGTCAAAAAAGAAGAACACTCTTTGTCGTATGAATTTTTACGGAGTTCGCGGCTCGACTAATTCAAGCGTCAAGCATAATGCCACGTTACGGTACATCTCCGTGACGCCCACTCGCTTTTCTACTGCTCTAGCAGCCCATTCACAGTCCAACTTGTAGGACCTACGATGATCCAATTTTCCAATATAAGACTCTTGGTGGGCTGGGAAAGGGGTTACAGGGCTAAGTGTACGACATGTTGGATGTTGTTGGGCTCCTTGTAGTCCAACAAGCTATGACGTTGGATTATTATTTGAGGAAACAAGGACACTTGTTTGCAGCAAAAAAGCACGAGTGAAAAGAATTGCTTGAAACATTTTGTTGTGCCCCTTCTAGCAGCGTGATTTGGTGAGCGCGTCAAACGGTAGTTCTACACGGATATCCTTTAAGTAGGACCGTGAAATGGCCGCTTTACTTTACATACAAGTTCAAACATGTAAATTCGTCGCTTAGGTAATTACACCGTTTAGTTCATTGTTACATTTATTGCAAGATCTTAAAGGGAAAAAAATCATGCTGTTGTTAGCTAAACGACTATGAACTGAATCTCGTATAGAGCGAAAAGAATAATATATATTTCAATATAAACAAAACATCCACTATACATCCGCATTAAAAATTGCGCAAGTGGAGGTAGGATTTCACGCGAAAGTTCCTCGTATGCGGATGCGGAGCTCTGTTACATCCCAACCTCACTGGAAGCTACAGGCATCAGATTTCTTTTGCGCCTAATGGAGGGGGATTGGGAAAAGCAAAGGGAAAGAGTTCGAACATGGCTTTTTACATTAACCATCCCGGCATTCACCTAGAGTGATTTCTGGAAACCACAGAAAACCGAAATCATGATTATTTACTCAGCCGAAACAAGAGCCACCGCGATTACATAATGCAGGAGTGAGCCCGACCAAAATGAAAGATCCTTACTCTTGTAAAAATGCGGGTGTCGGCCAGCCGAAAAGGAAAAACCTCACCCTTAGACTCTGTTTCAAATAATACAATAGCATTTATATATAATCCAGTAACACTTAAATAAATACTAATTTGCAGACATTTTTATCTTAAACTTATTATTCCCGTGATTTTGTCCACGCGGAATTTGAAATTTATTTTGTTAATTCATTTATAAAAGAAATGTTGGCCCGTAGGAAAAAGAACAGAAGCAAAAAGGGTTTTTTCCCTTTTTCTTGTACTGCCTGTTCTCTATCTAAATTTGGATTGTATACAAATGTTTCGAGCACATCATTAGTATCCAACACTCCTTAAAACCATCAAGAATTGGAAAGCTTTTATGGTCGTGGACAAGCTACAGCTTTTGTGTAATAGGACTGTTGATAATATATCGATATATCGAAATATCGATATTATTTTTAAAAAATATCGATATTTATGAGTGATATTTTTTAGACCGATATATCGATATTTCGATACTGAAATCTGGATATCGGCTTCGATATTTTTAAAAATAATTTATCATTTTTCGTTTGCTCTGATTGACACAATGTCCCTCAAATTTCTGTTATGCGTAAAGATCAGCAAGCTTAAGTAAATGCTATAATTAATTTGGAAGTTACAAGTACCAAGTCTACTCCGATGATGAAAACAGTGTAGCCAAGGTATCGCTCGCCCAGCACGAATCGAACGCGAGCCCATTGTTTGATATGAGCGTGCGCATTTTACAGGGAAGTCCATCTTGAAATTAGTGGGAAGTGTAAATAGCAAATAGTTGCTAATATGCAAAAATTAGAGCTAAAAAAGTAAGACAGCTCAGAATAAGCTATCACATACAAAACATGAAACACCACAAAAAATCTTATGAAAAAATATTATGTAACTTGGCCTATGATAGCTAAACTTCTATCTAAATAAATGCCTCAACTGTATTGCTTATCAATCTCAAAAATACACAAAATAAGATTTGCTTCAAACCTCTTTCGAATTTATAAATTTTATTAATTTTTATGAAAATTATGACACTCATAATGGTCAAATTCTTTTTTTTTAATAAATCAACAACAACCAAGAGAAACCGTTCGACCGTGAAAACCTGATTAAGAACAAAATCACACGTCTGTTTGTCAGTGGACAACCTTATTTTTACAAGATTTGATTTTATGAAATTACATTTATGAAGGTATCGATATATCGATACTTTTTTCCGATATATCGACAGCCGATATTGATACTTTTTAAAATATCGATATATCGAAAATCCGACATTTTAAAAAATATCAACAGCCCTACTGTGTAAGCAATATTTGAAATAGCGCTGCCAGGATAGAGTGCAAAACGTATCTATATAAACTTAAACTACAACATAAATCATCATCATCTTCACCAGTCTCAGCATTAAAGCTGGTCGGTTGGGGGTTGTTGTCCTGGGACATTACCTCCCTCAGTCTTCTCTTGAGTGGTCTTCTCTTTACTTCTGGTTTGTCGTCTTGATGGCGTATTATTAATTGTTCCTTAGCGCTCCGTCAGCACCAATGGCCTGCTATGTTTGTCAGCGGCAGTTTCATATTCGCCGAGACAGCTGACCAGTGGATTGGCATAGTGATGTGCTGCACTGTAGAATTTATAGGCATGTTTCTGGAATCTGTCAATGAGCTTCTCTATTCCCGACGCCTCGTGGACTGCGGCGGTGGGGAAATGGTTGGGCAGATGTAGTGCCCGCTTCAGTGTTCTGTTCTGAAGCACCTGCAACTTTCTCAGGTGGCAATTAGCAGCGTACCCCCAGACGGGGCAAGCATATTCAATTAGCGGCCTAATCAAGGAGCAATAAATGGCAACTCCTAGGTGTGATGCCAACGAACTTTCCCGATTAAGTATAGAGTCAAGAGAATGGAGCCGAGCACTTACTCATTGCCTGATGTCCTTGACGTGAGCTCTCTATGTCAGCTTACAGTCAAGTGTTATACCAAGGTAGCGAGCAGTTGGTGCCCAGGGAATGGTTTTACCTTTGAGCTGAAGTTGCGGGTGAGGCAGTTGCTGACTACGGCGTCCTAGGCGTCGTGTCAGCATAATCGCTTGCGTTTGACAGGGTTTATACTTATCCACCATCTTCTGGCCCAGGCTATCGTCTGCTGAAGAGCTTCCTGCAATCGTCTCTTGGCGATGGCTCTGCTACGGCTGGATGTAAAGAATGCCGTATAGTCGGTGTACGTGGCTGTTTTCATATTCACAGGTGCTATAATGTCGGCTGTGTAGAGGGTATAAAGAACTGGTCCCAGCACTGAATCCTGTGGTACACCTGCACGAATGCGCCTTCGTGTTGACATGACATCACCAACCCTGGCGCAGAATGTGCGCCTTGACAGATAGCTGCGGATCAATTTCACGTAGGGTCCAGGCTAGCCCCATTCGTACAACTTGCAGAGCAGGCAAGTATGCCACACTGAGTCGAATGCACGGGCGATATCGAGCAACACCAAAACACAATAGCTTCTCTCGTTGAAGGCCCTTGTGGCTGTCTCTATAACACGCATCAACTGCTCCGTTGTGGAGTGCCCTTTACGGAACCCAAATTGATGATCGGGTATGACGCCTGCAGCCTGGATGTAGGTGTCAATACGCTTCAGCAAAATTCGCTCGAACACTTTGCTGAGCGAGGGTAGCAGGCTGATTGGCCGGTAATGCTGGGGAAAGTTTGGTTCTTTCCCAGCCTTATGAATACCGACCACGATGGCATGCTTCCATGCTCTCGGGAAAGTCTGATTTCGCAGGATGGTATTGAAGAGTCGCGTCAAGTAGTTGATGGCTTCTGGTGGTAGATTTCTGAGTGCTCGCTTGTCCACTTGGTCATGCCAGGTGCCTTTCGCGGATTCAACCCGGCAATGTAGCTAGCTACCTCCAGCGGTTCAATCTCAATGATGTCGTGGTCGTCATTGGCTGACATGTACCGTCGTAGTCGTTGACGTACTGCTGCGATGTGGCGGTCGTCAACGTCGTCATCGACGGGCTGGAAATGTTTCTAAAACCGTCAGCGAGCGCGTTATCCTTGTCTTCCGGTAGAAAAACAAGACCACGTTCGCCGTGGAGTGGTGGTATCGGCTTCCTCCGGTGGGTGAGTCGCCTAGTTTCGTTCCACATGCGGCCATCGTTTGGTCGCAGCATTGCAACACGTGCGGACCACTCACGATTTCTGTGTTCTACCAACGTTCCTTCAGCTCTCGCTGCAGTTGATTGAGGAGGTGGCGAGTGGCACGGTTCCTTGTTAGTTTCCACGCCTTGGCGATCCGATTTTTATTTCTGATCTGCTCAAGGAGGTGTGGTGGAAGCTGGCAGGAACGCTCTATGCGTGTATGAACCAGTAGTGTCGCAACTTTTGTAGCTTCATTTACAGTGTTGGTGAAAAATCTCAAAGCCTCCTCAACATTTCCTTCCACTGTACCGCTTTCCAGTTTAGTCGTTACGACTTCCCTAAACCGGTCACAGTCGGTCCGCTTCTAATCAGGAATTGGTTGATTCTTTGGCTGCCACTCCCCAACGTCGACCTCAAGTAGCACAGGAGAGTGGTTCGAAGATAGTCTGTTAAGGGTTGTTGCCGAGACAAAACCTGTGATTTCCTTTGTTATAACAATTTCAAGAACATCAGGCTGGCTTCCATTTGCAGGATGATGCGTTGGTTCATAAGGTGCCCATACGCATAGGTTGTGGCAGTGGGCCAGTCGTCTTAAGAGGTTACCAGCCGGATTAGCAGTTCTGCTATGCCAATCCTGGTGCTTTGCATTCATATCTCCGCCAATCAGGATTTTACCAGGAAGTGTGATAAGGGCGGGGATGTCTACTTCTTCAAGCACTGTGGTCGGTAGGCTGCGACGACGGTGATAGCGCCTGAGGATGTTTTCACCTGAACCGCGACAGCCTCTACCTGCTGAAGAGGAGGAAGAGGGACTTCACAGTGAGGAATAGCGCGTTTAATTTACAGCATAACACCCCCACCGGCCGTCAATCGGTCTTTCAGGTAGCAGCAGTAGTTTGGTGTTGCCGCCCGGAGGCAAGGCTTCAAGTGGGACTCGCTGACGAGGCAATTGTCCACATCTTCGTCCCGCAGAAATTGTCGAAACTCAAGTAATTGTCCATGAATGCCGTTAGCATTTCACACATAGAAAGTGAGGCTATGAATGTGTGGCCTCCTATACATCGTTGCGTTGCTGGGTAATGGTGGTGTTGGCAAGCGCCGACGTCACTGCAGCTGTGATGTCCGAAGACATTCTATCGAGCCGCGTTAGGAGGCTGACCATCATGCTGAGTATATTCTCAAGCATATTGACTAGTCTCCCGAGGTTTGTCCCTTTCGTCTCTGCTGCTTTATCTGGCAGCTGGCGTGGTAGACCTTGTCTTTTCTGACGTTTTGGCGGTACAATCTGCAACGCCATTGGTTGTTCGGACTTTGCATCTGGGCCTTGATCCACCGGCTGCGTCGAAGTGTTTTGGTGCTGTGGCTGTGGAGAAACATCAATCACAACTTTGGTTACTTCAGAGAAGGATAAGTCTGATTGCACTTTGGATGATGCCAGTTTCTTGCCCTTCTGCTTCTTCATTTTCTTCAATTTCTGTGGATTCGGTTTCGTTGATTTTGATATTTCACTGTTCTCCGACATTTGTTGTTGATTTGACTGCTGTTGTAGATGCCTCTGAGGAGCCTCTGTCCCCACTCATCCTTGACGATTGCGGGCTTGCTTATAGGCTGGACAGCCTTTCCAACTGGCAACGTGCTTTCCGTGGCAGTTTCCACAGATTGGTGGGTCACGGCCCTTCTGCATGTGGTAGTCTTTTGCGTCGTGTTGCCCCGCATACTTGACGCATACCGGGCGCATTTTGCAATTGCGTGCCACATGGCCAAACAACTAACAGTTGAAACATTGCTGCGGTCCAGCTGACGATCGCAGTTTCTCTGTCGATACTCTGAGGTGGAAGAGTTTTTGAACCTCAAATATTGTGCGATTTAAGGGCAGGTCTGGTAATACTACTAGGAAAAGCGGCATTTCATCGTTCCTGCCAGGATGACGAAGTTGAGCTACAGACCTCACTGCGTAGCCCATTTCTGTCAGCTCTTCTTTCAATGTCTCTGTTGGCAGAGTCCTGGGAATGCCACGAAACACCACTTTCAACAGTTTCACCGCTCCGGTCGGAAAAGTGTAGTACGGGATATTGCACTGTTGAAGGAGAGAAGTGACGGCCACAAAGTCTTCGGTAGTAGTAATGCTGAATTTGATTTTGTCACCACCTGCGGTTTTAGCAGCGAGTGGACTTTTGATGACATCTGCCACCCGATCATGAAGGGTCTTGTAGTTTTCTGCGAATTCCACTACTATAGGTGGAATGGAGTCGCATCTCGGCTCCTTTTGCGGCGTATCGTCGACAATCAAGGCAGTGAAACGGTTTTCTACCTCGATCGCAGCTGGGTCCAATGAAGGTGGGGGCTTTGCTGTCTTCTTTTGCATTATGAAACCTTCCTGGTCTGGCTGCCAATTCTGGTTCGAGAACGACGCCCTTTGACTCCATTCCGCCCGGAGACCGAGGCTGCAGTATTGTTAGCGGCTTCTTCTTTTGTACCTTGGCATTCTTTGGATTCTTGGCTGAACCAAGTTTCGTCACTGCCAGGCTGACTCCAGTAGATTTACGCGTCTCCTCCTTCCTGTAGTTGACGGCGCCTGGTTGTTTATTGTAAGTCCTCTCTGGTGGAGTAGTGGAACGCTTTCTTGGGTTTAAATCTTTGCTCACCGCGTACACGTCACCATGTATACGCTGAATGTTGAACACAGCGGCTGGTATAGCATCTTCATCCATTTCGATATCCTTATCCATTTGCTGATTCGTTGCACTTGTCACAACGTCCGCTGGCAAAGCCGAGTTCAATGAGGCGCTCGACGTGCATGGCGCTGAAGTGCAGAGCAGCCTTTCCTCGTCACCCATCCGTGCGATCCCTCTGGTCACTAGCTGATGGGTGGCCCAGCTTAATTCGCTGCCTGCAGTCGCGAATCAGTTATTCAACTTCGACACACAGGTAATTTCTTGTCACTTTCGTAAACAATACCTATCTTTAACAATCACACATTCACTCAAAAATGCACACACATAATCAATTATTTTCAAAAGTCATCACCAATAATCACACTCATCAATAAATCGAACATGTATAGGGAACTCACACACTAGTGCTACATACTATATGAACGTAATATATATATATATTTATTGTCATTTCATTCATCCCCTTAATGGAAGAGAGGCGTGCTGGCAGTACACATGTCGTGCTCTTCAGCCAAATGATAATATGGTTTACAATAGATTTTCGTAAAGGAATGTTTACACTTTTACAAAAATAATACAGTAGATTTGCATTTAGATGTTACATGATCAGAGTTGTAGTTTTGTACAATATTTTGTTTGCTTTTCTTGCAGATTTGTGGCTAGTAGGAGGCGATTTTGATTTCATTCACAGAGTGGGGTAAATTTTTGTTCTCTTCTCTTGTTGAGGTATGGTAGGTGGTCGGTCTCTGTGCTGGGTTAAAAAAAGGATATTTTGGAGGTGCAGTGTTGGTGGGATTTGTTTGTAACAGGAGGGGAGGTGAAGTGGTTCTTTAAGTAGGCGGTGAGTTATAGGATTTTTGTTTAAAAGGCTATTGATAGCATATTTTAGCCGGAGAGATTCTATGTCGATCAGTATGTGAGGAAAACGCATTCTGGTATACAGCTGTTGGGTAGGAGAAGGTAGGGATGGCGATCTGAGATCGATTAATCGAAGAATCGATCTTTTGGACCAAAAAAATCGATTTTTTAAATCGATTCATAGTACTGAATCGATCCAGTGAATCGATATTTCACCCGTGAAAATCGAATATGAAAGTCAGCGTTTAAACAAATAATTTAAACATTATTTATTGCAAGCAGTTGTGTACCTGAAGTAAGAACAAAAAAAAAATCAATTTATCGTCACTTTTACTCAACAGCAAACACGTATATCTGTACAGTGGGATCATCAGCACCTTGCGAGCGCCTTTTTTTTATTATTATTGCCGGCAACATCGAAAGTGATGAGTGGAACTGCAAGGATCCTATTAGAACGTTCACATTGTCACGACAGCATCCAAATCTCAAGGAAGATCACAACCTTTGTCTCTAGGATTAAATTCAACCACGGACGCTTCGCGAGCCACCTCTTTACGATTAATGCGGTCACCTCCCCGATTTGTGAATGTGATGGCATTAGTGTCGAGAACGTGGATCATATAATTTTTTGCCTGTGGACGCCGCTGGACAGAATCAACTGAATTAATAGAAGAGCTGACTAAGCACGGGGTGGAATTCCCTTCCAAGATGCAGACCCTTCTCCACGAAGATAGGGCGGAAATCTTCATGATTCTCTTCAATTTTGCAATAAGAAACAACATAGAAATATGACATTCACATTTATAAATCTCACATTACATTTAAAGGTAACTACTGTCCTTTTGAGATAACCAGTCTGCTGACTTCTGTACCAAAAGGCTGTATATTTTATACTGTGGCATAAGTGTACTGTACATGTAACCACTGGAACAAGTTAGAAAACTTGTACTTACCTGATGCGTATTATATATTGTATTTTAAGGGGTAAATATTTTATGTAAAAACGGTATCTTATGAATTTTATATTGTATTTTATTGCACTATTGTATCATATTGTATTATTGTGCTTTATATTATACTTATAGTTATATTGTATAATATTGTGTTATATTGAGCATGTGTTTTATGATGTCCAGTAGAGGAACGTATAACAAATTAAACCAGACGTCAGAACTAATCAAAATCCACATGTATAAATAACCAAATTGTAACTAAGCTGGCTGTATGGTTTGTACCAAAGGCCAAATAAACAAAAACCAAAAAAAATCCTATTAGACTGGACAGACTGTTGTTCCTGAAAAGCTTGGATATTAAGCACTGGGAACTGTAAACTATATCATTTCAAAACTGTTTTATGTAACCAACAAATTTGTGGCATAAATGTCTCTTTGTATACCTGATACTTTCATTTAGTTGCAAAACAAATTTTTAATTAGTTTAAAAATGATAAAAGATCGATTATTATAGTGTCCTTTTTGTTTTCCATGATTGGAATTGTATTAAAAGTATTAACACACAAAAAAAATATTCGAAAAAGATCGATTTTTAGAAAATCGATCTTTTAGACCTCGATTTTTTTGTGAATCGATTTATCAAACTTCGATTCGAATCGATTCAGAAATCGATCTTTTTCGGAGAGAATCGCCATCCCTAGGAGAAGGTAGTATTATTCGGTAGGCGATTCGGAGGGCGTGGCGTTCTATTATTTGGAGTCTATTGTAGAAGTGATCAGGGGCGGAGAACCATAAGAAGTGACCATAAGTTAGGATGGGGCGGGCAAATGCTGTGGACTATTAAAATTTAATTATACATAAATCACTCAGCTGAATCAATGAAGTATTGTGACCTTCTACATTTCGACTGCGAGAATAATTGCTCCAGAAGTATAGAAGAATAGATTCTAGAATAAAAAACCTATACGTTAACTGATGACATAAGTAATCACTTAGAAATATAAGCTTACAAAACTGATTAACTTTTGTAAATGACGTGAGTTATATACCCATTTTTTATTTAAAAAAAGAGTAGTAAAATAAGAGACATGATACAAATCTACCAAATTCAAGATTTCGTTTCGTAGTTTCCACTCAGGTTTATCAGCAACATCCATGTTTCATTTCACATATTCTAGTTCAAGGAAAAGTCTTATTTAGATTAAATTTTGTTTGCTTTGTTAAGACATGCGCATTATGCTGGAAGATATGAAGATTTTTGGGGGAGGTAATTAGAGGCGTAAGAGAACGGGAGGAGATGTCCCAATTAACAGGAAGAAATTTTGCCAAGTTCTTTTGAAGGAACTGCCTCATCATTTGCCTGGAGTGATTTCGAGATACCAAGGAGAACCTATATCTAGATTGCTGGATGGAGATTTTAACCAGCATCATCCAGAATGCCAGGTCATATATAAAGAACAGCTTTTCTGTACTGATAGAAAACTACTTCGGTTAAGTTTCAAAGTCAGAACCTATTCATACTTTGTAAATTAAGGTATTACAAAAAACATACAACTTTTTTGCTTAGTAAAATCTCACAATAGTCTGTAAACACGTTTAACTGCAAAATATTTTTGACAGAACAGTATAAATATTTTTGAGCTTAGTATGTGGAGTGGGTGGATTTAATTTAAGTATTTTGCTTATGCTCTTAATAGGTTTGTGGTATCACGACCTTATTTATCTTATGAAAAGCTTTTTACAGAAAAAACTGGAAAACAATGACCTCAATGACCTCAGTAGGTATTATTTCTTTCTATTTGCAGGTAAGGACAACTGCAGACTGGTGTTAAAAGAAGATATTTTTCTAACGATTATCGCAGTGGCAGCCCCAGTGTGGAAGCCTCATCTTCGATCGTGTTATGTACAGGTATTGGTTTTTCTAGCATAATAATTAAATGAGATACGTAGAATAGTACTGAAGTAATCGCTCAAACTAAATAGAAGTTGCCATCTCCCTAAAGATGTAAAAATTAATCAAATGTTTATTTTTGAGTAAAGGCTTGATATTTACTGCTGACGACACTCATTTGTAACCCTACGTGACTTTTCTCTCAGCCGTATAAAAATTTAATGGTGTATTTCTGATTGATGCATATACATGCAATAATTTCCGTTTTCACGGTAATTAAAAATAGTTCAGATTTATTAGCTTCATTCGGCGGTGTAAAACTTAAAGTAAACTATTTTTGCGCCGTCTGCAAGCTATAATAAATCAACTTCACATTCTGCGGCAAACGTATTGTAATAATGTCATTAGTGGGTGGTTCTATTTCAAAACTTGTTTGACGCACAGTATTGCGTCAGCAACAGGAACTACTTGATCTTATTCTATCAACATATTAACATTGAGTCCCGCACATGAACGTCTCAGGGGTTTACAAATTATAATAAAAATAGGTTATCAAAAGGTACTGAATTTATTTCACAAACCAAATGATCTTAGTTATAGCACATATACGGTCTTGCAGATGGTTAGACCTGTAGGCTCATTCAAACAAGTCCCCGGCTAAATGGAGCACTTACCCAAGGGTGTTTTAGGGGCCCTGATATGTTGCAAACTGTCGCACTGTTTGTGGCACATTACCGTGTCCGCGCACTGCCGGTGAAGGGAAGCGCACCTCAGACCCGCTGATGGCAGCGGTAGTCTCGTACGTCTGTCCGCTCACTTGGACTCTGAAACCAGTAGTGAGCCTTGTCTCCACTGCCAGTTTCGGGGCAGCATTCATGAAACAAAATAAACAATATCCCAGTGGGGTGTCCCTATTTTGCATAGGCTGGCTGTGTCCCTTTTGTTATCGACCGCGAGGAATACTCCGAAAGCTGGGTTGCTTGTCACTTGCCACCATATTTCTCAAAGCTTTTGTTCTCGCGGTAGACCCTTCGCACTGCCCCATTCATATTGGCGACCGCCCAGAGGGTGGGTTGACGAACGGCCAACAACGGCGGTAGTCCCACGCTGCATAGCTTGGGGAATGCGACTCATTACAGTATAAAGGTACGCGCACACTACAGCAGGCCGCATCGCATCGTATCGCATTGAGCGAAAATGCTGCAACGCACATCTGGACGCAGTGAGTCGCATTTCTTTTATTGTCACCGCCTTCGGTTCTCGACGATTATTCTGCCGCTTCTGCACTGCAACTGGACACAGCAGACTAAGGGCTCTTATTTTTATATATTCATTGAAGAAGAAGAAAATTAAGCAGAAAAGGCAGTGGATTTAATTTAAAAAGGAATTTTTCGCATTTCTTAGGCACATTAGATGACAAACATGTTGTAACAGTTCTACCGACTTGCGGTTCTCTTTATTTTTAATGTAGAAAAATGAATGTTTTTCATGGTTTTAATAGCTGTGTTATGTCGGTGTTATGTAATAAGATAAATGCTGAATTCATAACTTTTTGACTAACGATATTTGAATTGGGTTGCAGAAGGTAAGAACGACAATGACAACAAAGAAATTTCAATATTTGACTTACACAGGTTTCTAGGTTACATCAGAAATCATTAAGATTTGGAATAATTTCACAAAATATTTTTAAACAATTAGGTTAATTGGTAACACGAAGCTTTAGAAGCGGCATTCAAAGAAAGTGAAAGAAAATTATAATACACAAGTAAAATAAACAAAAAATAAAATACGAAACATGACATTACACCTGGTTGCTTTAACTAGTTTCCTATTTCCTCCCAAATATATATATATTTTTTTGTTATTATATTTTGCGTCTTGTAAATCATAAAACTCTTTGAAAGTCATCACTAATGAGATGCAGTAGTCTTTATCCATTACGTTTGAATAGTTTACGTTAAAACATACAAGCAAAGAAGAAGTGAGCATGAGCTAGAAATTTTATAATTTTTTCATCTTTATTAAAGTTCTTAAAGTAATTAAATGTTCAGATTGTAATTACTTATATTTCTTTTTCAAAAATCATCCACCATCCTGCGTGCAAATATGCAGCCAATTTTGTTGAAGTAATGCAGTTAATTCACAGAAATAAGAACATACAAGTTACAAAAGTCAGTGCTGTTGGAGCTCCTATCGCAAACCCGGTCGTGACTGAGCGCATCGAGGCGCACAGGCGGAAAAATACGCCTGGCCAAGCGAACCGGCCGTGCGACGCGGCCCGCCCCGCCCCGACTCGACCCGCCTCTGGTGTGCGTTACCCCATTAGAATCAATGTAAGCGATTACAGACGCATTTCTGCGATGCGACGCGACGCGATGCGGCCCGCCGTAGTGAGCGCGGACCTTAATACTTATTTATTCTGTTTTGCGGAAACATTATACTTCATACCAAGTTAAAACATGATTTAAAATTTTTTCACAGCATCATAAAATGATTAATGTCTGGTGATATTTGTATGTTGTAAACAATGGTTTTTATCTATCGAGAATATTAAGCTCTTCAATAGCAGGGCCGGCGTTAGGGAGGGGTAAGCAGGGCAAAAGTACCCCGGGCCCAAACCCCCAGAAGGGGGCCCGCCGACCAGGGTACCTAGCTAAATGGCAATCAAACGCAAGTTTTAAAAACCTGCACCTATGATTTTGAACGTTCTTGCAATAATTTTTTTAACTTTATACATAAAACCAAATTTTAAAGTAAAAAAAAAAAATCGTCAGGGGGTGAGGGGGGGGCCTTCGAACGTTTACCCGGGGCCCGAGAATCCTAGCGCCGGCCCTGTTCAATAGTATAACTTCTCATGCAAAGGGGACATAGTTTAGAGTCGTAACACTTATTTGGTCAATGACGATTAATATCCACAAAAACGACTTTCCGTTGTTATTTTTTATATTATGTCATTCATCTGAAAATGAGGTTTACCGATTTAAGTACAGCTAAGCGTGAACCAGAGTAAAATATGCTGCAAGAATTTCGGGTTCGTTTATACCCTACAGGGTAACTTTGGCTCAGCAGCGACATAATCAAACACGAGCAAACGACTAGAGACTTCTCAATAATATTGCCGTCTATTGTGTCTGGTGCGAACTGTGATTGTTACTTCAATTCTCTGGTCAAATTGATACTTTTTATTGATTTGGGTTAATGTTACGCCGCAGGACTAGAGCAACCAGAAGTTGCTGAAGATAACATAAGTTACGCCTGTATAAGAAACTGCTACTTCTTTAAAATATTGTCTTACAAATTGTGCTTGTTTAACTTAAATAAAATCGGTGAAGGTAGTAGAAGGCCATAAAAAAAAAAAGAAAAAAAAATATGGATTTAGAATTTCAAAGACAGTATGAGTTCCTGTGCTATAACATTCTCCGGAAAAAAAATCATAAAAAATCATGTTATATTAACTGTTGCAGATATTAATTATTTCAGTCTTCCTTTTTTTTTTTTTTTTTTGTAACTGCTTTACGTCTCTTTTTAACATCGAGGTCTTTAGAGACGGGAAAGGATGTGGGGCAAGGATGGGGGCAAGGAATGGGAAGGAATTCGGCCATGGCCTTTTAAAGGAAGCATCCCGGCATTTGCCTGGAGTGATTTGGGGAAGCCATGGAAAACCCAAATCTGGATGCCCGGACGGGGATTCGAACCGCCGTCCTCCCGAATGCGAGGCGAGAACGCTAACTGTTACACCGCTCCCGCTCGGTCCATTCTTCCTACAACCAATTCAGCTTCGTAGTTTTTTCGTAAATTACCAGATGATTTAACGTTCCATATTTTAAAATTAAAGCTAACAATGAGTACAAAGATGTATTTCCCTTTAAAATCTTTTTAACTCTTATTCCATGCGTACCTAAGTAACTGTATTACCGACTTATTACAAACTTCGTTTCCCTTAGTAAACCAATAAATATTTACTTTATCCATGATATAAGGACTTTGTGAAAGTCTGTAACTGTTTTACTATAATATGGTATCCAAATAATTTTCTGTGTCGCAGAAAATTATTTGCATACCTTATTAAACCAATAAATATTTATTAATAATGTTATCACTGAGGATAGGTCTTCAGTGTAGTAAATCTGTTGAGACGAAAGCTCTAAGCTATGCGCCTTTGCCACAAACTTGAAGTTATGATGAGAAAATATTTATAAAAACTGAGAGTCTTTGTGAAAACGGAGAGACAACTTCATCTGCAACAACACGGCCCCAATTACGGTGCGTGACACATGACTGAAAACTCGGGCGACGGTGTGCAGGGCCGAATTTTAATCCTGAGCGTCCTAAATTACCCAAGTTTGCCGGCGGCAGCTGTAGCCAGGAGGACGACGAAGCACATAATTTTCTTTCAGACCTTAACTGTCGGCGCCGAGCGAGTGCTGAATAATTTCAGACGGCCAACAAACGTCCCTCCGAGAGCAGAGGAGGCTGTTCCCGCCGAGGGAAGTGTTGAACCGTTTCGTCCAGTGGCTCAGAGTCGACACTGGTCCACTGCCACCTAATTTAATAGCAGTCTCCTCCAGATTTAAATTGATAATTCAGTTTAGTTCCTCGTAAAATACGCTGAAACTGGCCGCCGAGCCGCGTGATGCATGGATACAATCTATCTATATAAGAGGTCACTTTGGCCACTATTTTATTGTGTCCCTAATGCTGACTTAACGCTCTCGTCCTTCTTTATTACACTGCTGCCAGAGATGTCACTGAAAATTTGAAGTTATGTGCATTATTTAATAACAATTCTATTTAGTTAAGTAAGTGCGTAGAAATGAATCACCGGAACACTGGAAAAGAAAAAATATTGCGTTTAAATCAGCATATTAATATTATTAGTTGATTTTTGTTTATTATATTCAGTCGATGTAGATGTTTTTAATTCATATTCTCTCCAGATGTATCACTGTTACAGAAAACTAAGTTATGAGCGTAATTTAATAACAATTATATTTAGTTAAATAACAGCCAGGAAAAGAAATGCCAAACGCCGCGTTCAAACCATTATTTTCGACGGGTTTACAAGGTATTTATCTTTATATATAAAGATGAATGTATGTTTGTTTGTTTGTTTGTTTGTTGTTTATTTGTTTGTTTGTTGGTTTGTTTGTTCTATATACAAATCCACAGTTTTCATCCGATCTCGATGAAACTTTGCACACTTATCCTTTGAAACAAGGAGAAAAATACTGTCTATATTTGGTTGAAAGATTATCTGTATAAATAACACATGTTGTTTCATAACTTCGAAATACGGCGATAGGCAGACACGTTGGATGTGGACGTCTCCAGACCGTGTTTTCGTGTAGTGAACTGGCAGCTCAATGGCTAAAGAGCTTGCTTACAAACGTCGTGGTCTCCGGTTCAAATCTCCGTAAAGGCTACGATTTTTAAAAATTGTTTTTCATCGTAAGAGTCAGGCCTGGGCCGTAGGTTATTTGGATTGAATGTTAAACTGTAGATATTATAAAGTTAGGGGTGCAATGCGAGGCAAATCGTAGGTAGTCTTCCAATTTTGTAGGTGTACACTTTTTTATGTTATAATGATCCCTCAGTTTCGCAGTCAGTGTGTGAGTGTGAACCACAGTAATACTAATATAAATACGGAAGTGAGTCTCTGTCTTTTTGTTACGTTTTGACGACTATATGGCTATATCGTTGTGATGGAATTTTATAAGGAAAGCTGTATGAAGGGCACAGGATATTTTTTCCAGTATGATTAACAGTTGTAGCCACGAAATTTTGAAATCTTACCGAATAGTGACAGAAATAAGTTGGAAATTGATTCTCTTCAAGAGGCAGGTTCGACGGTAGAATGATATAGTGATAGCTTTCCTGTCATATTATGCCGACTCGATATTGTTTGGGACCAATCCTTCGTTACCAACAACTTTTTATATTTAATTCTGGCAAAAAAAATCTTAATCCACGCGTACGAAGTCGCGGGTACGAGGCTAGTATTCGATATAAATGTTTCCGCTATATTCTTTGTCACTGTTATAGTAAACTAGATGAAATTAATTTCCACAACTCTGCGTTCAAACCGTCATTCTTGACGGGCCTAGAAGCTTGTAATGCTAATAATTAGTCATCAGAGGTCAGTTACTTAACTATCGAGAATTATATAAAATATCCAGTATTATTACAAAGACAAAATAATCCTGTTTTAGTTACTTCACGAGCATAATTTCTAAAGGCTCATAGCGGCATAGTACACACAATTTTTATAAAAAAGAAACCTTGAAAAAAATAATTTAAAATAATTTAGAAACACATGAAAGGCAGAGATGAGAAATTTTCATCAAGTATAAGCGTTAATAGGTGAAATAAAATTTCCAAAGATAATAAGAAATGTGTGAAACAAGCACTCGACGTCCGAAAATACTTCAAGCTGGACTATTGTCCCCCCTCCTCCCTCAAGGAGCAACTATCTCAGAGGTATCCCAAAGAGTACTGAAAATTGGTAAGGCTACACTAAAGGATAATACTAAGCAGAAATTTTAGTAAATTAAAACTTGAAAGATTAATTATATTTCATTACATTTCATGTTTTTTTTTCTCCCTCTCGTTACAGCCACTGTGAACTGCGCACACACTGTTTTCGCAGGTAGTTGGTGTTAATGCATAGAAAGGGGGAGGGTGAGAGACATGGAACCATATTTGCTAGATCTTAAGAGTGGAAAGTTTGTATTACCACCTATCTGCGAACATATAGCTTGTTTTATGGTGATGAGTGTATTTTTTTTATATGAAGTGTGTTCTTTATGAAGCGAAGATTGTGGACCGTTACAGTAATCGGCTAAGTGATTGCAGACTCGCAATGAGGACGCGGGATCCACGATTCGCACCTGGTTCTGCTGTACTTCCCAGTTCCAGTGTGGTGGCGCCTTAATGCGTGCAGCTACACTCTTAGGTTTTCATCTTTTTACTGTCTATATTTTTGGATAGCACAATGTAATTTCTTTGTCGATGTTTCTGAAGCATTTCTTCACCCTATTGCACAGCTAAGGACTTTGATAACTTAGATGCTTTCTATAAAATCCACATAAATACTGAATAGTAATGTGTCGTCTAATATCGATTGAGAAATGCTCTTCAGGTGGGTAATTTGAGAAAAATACTGCCCACTGCAGATATGGAACAAATCTTTGAAAACTATGACTGAAAAAAATGATGAAAGAATAGTTTTGAGACAAATATATTGGTACTAAGGAAGCATAAATAAATAATAAATTAAAAAGGCATTGTATCTGTAAATTGGGCCAAGACAATTGAAAAATAGTCTCGAAATAAATTAAGAACATATAAACTTCAATGGGTTGCAATAAAAAAAGTAGATACAGTAGTAATCAACTCTCCGCACGATAAAAGAAAACTATAAAATTCTACTTAGCTTTACAAAAAAATATTGTTTATAGGGATCCATACATAACGGCAAACGAAACCCTCTTGAAATAGAATAAGTTGACTATCTATAATTTACTCACGCTAAAACCAAAAATAATATTTAAACGTTTTTAAAATCACAATTTTTATAATTTAGGGTAATAAAAAAGGTAGAGCTCTCTTTTGATAAATGTACAATACGAAAGGGAAGCCCTGGCTTATATGCGTGATTGCAGGCAGGACACAGTGGGTGAAGTTATGGTCAGATTGGTTGTAGTCAGCGGCAGATAAACGCCGAACTGTGCCCAACTTTGTAATTAGTGGAGGGAATATAGAGCGCACGCCAGCAGCCGTTGGCATGTCGCTGAAATGAAGTTTCACATATGAACAATGATGCCGTAGATTACATTTTAGAGGTTAGCCTACACCATGAGAGGGGGGTGGGGGTAATAGCAGCCTTGTTTATAGAGCATTATGAGGCGTAAATCTGTAATGACTTTTACGAAGGGGGCATTGTTTGTATTCGAGAAATCAGCTGGAATTTGGATGGTCAAGCTGGGAGTAACATCACTTATCTCACACCCAAACGTTATGTTATGTGGAGACAGTAAACTTGGACTTTACCTATAGTGTCTTTAGGAAGAATAAGCCTAAACTATATATACACTATTGTTTGTGAAAATTGTAACACCAAGGGGGATACATATGATTATAATGAAATTTTTTCCACAGATTACGGACGTTACAATGCAAAAATAATTAGAATTACAGAATTGTACATATACTTTGACCTTAAGAATTCTGTTGGGTGTGAAGCTCCCTAAAGACGTCGTGGCACGGAATCAAGGAGAGCCTGGATAAGCTGCTGGGGACCACAGTACTACGCGATTTTTAGGAGCGTCCACAAAACACCTACAGTGGATGCAGGAGGACCAGAACTAAAAAGTTGCTGGCCGACCAAATCCCAGACACGTTCATTATACTGGGACTTGTGAAGCAAAGGTGCAGGCCAGGGAAGCAGTGGCATCGGTCGTTCTTTGAAGTTGGTTTGCACAGTCTTTGCCACGTGTTTCCGAGCTTTATTATGCTGAAATATGGCAAGTGGAACTGCCTGAAAGGGAGATGTGTAAGAGGCAGCAGCGAGTAGACAAGAAAATAGGACTACGATTGTGATTATTATTGTTGGAGTGAATCAGTGATTACTGCCGGAATAAGAAAGCCATTATTACTTTCAGTAAGAGACGACACTGAACTGCTCGTTGCTGGACAGTATGAGTAAAGAGAAGTGTCGTTACTCAAAAGTCAAATACGGCGAGGTAGACTATTCAAAGGTCAAGAAATTCGTTAACTAGACAATGATTGATTTTGGTCATGCATGTGGATTTGCCATGCGGTTGCCTTTATTAAGTGCGAAAATAGGTCATCGCGCATACACGAGAGGAACTCATCCTTCCATAACCATATTTTACTGAGCTATTCGTCTACCAAGATCCTCCCCCGCCTCGTAATTGGATCCTTCCAAATTTCCTCCCATTCTGGCAGAAATCTGTTCACAGCTAGAGGGAATGGTGAGGTATAGAGGTATAGAGAGCCCAATGGGAGCAACGCAGACCCGGTGCCACCACGAATCAGGCCGAAGACCCTTCCAAAACCTGCCTGTACTGCAAACCCCCAATGCCGTCCTTGTGACTCCTCACCACGGCATACCGGTGGAGCCCAAAGAGCCCGAGCACCCAACCGGGCACGCTACTGACTCACGGCTCAACCCTCCCCACAGCTCCAATGGACGAGCGCATAGGCATCCTGTGGAGAAAGGGTTCCCCGCATTCAACCGACGCATCAAGTCATCACTGAAGGATGCGTGTTTTCTTAGCTGTGCTTCACCGCACGACACTTTGAAATCGGATCCACCGACGCGAAATTTAGTAGACACTGACAACAACGATTTCCGCCACCCATGACATTGTGCGTGGATGATTGTCCCACAGAAAATTTATCAGCATAGTCTCTGCAGGTCAGACTAAGTTTATTATTATGTTATTTGATTCAATTGTGCTTTTTATTCGAAAATTCAGTACCTGGACCATAAAGTGAGAGACACATTTTATAGGAAGCTTCAACTAAGCATAAAAGCGGTAACAATCAGGCCCGACATTCGGATTCGAATCCCCATCCGGCCATCCAGATTTCGACGATCTATGGTTTCCAAACTCAATCCAGACGAATGCTGTGATGGTTTTTTGCAAAAGGACAGGAGCAAATTACTTCTTGTTACTTCTCCCATCCTCTCCCTCCTCTATAGACATTGACGAAAAATGAAACCCGAAGAAGAAGAAGAGGACACCCTTGTAGCAAAGAGTGCACCGATTCGCGATGCTTGAAATCTTTGTCATCAGCTCTCAGTAATGGCTTATTAGCACAATTTCTTGCCTCAGCTGCCACTGATCGTCTTCCAAAACAAGTCTAATATTTTAAAAATCGATAACATGATCGATCAGAGACGCATGTCACGCAGCGGCCTATTCATCAGTATTGTTTGGCTGAAATTTTAATATATGTGGCTTTACGACCTGTGACAGAGTTTCTATTTGTCACCTATTCCGCCTTTGTAGTGGCTGAACATACAATTTATCGTGAAATCCAAACAACGTAACGCCCTGGTGTACCTCATATAATCAAACACAGCTCTTTAAAAAATCCCAGTTTTTCAGGATATGAACGCGGTACTGTGAATTTTGAGAGCTAGCGACTTCATTTAACCACTAAGCTTAACTGCTCATTGTTTGCCTTATAGTGGCAAATACGTTTTTGGGTGCACTCTTTGCTACGTAATTAGCAGTTGACGGCCCAATGCGCACTCGTACGGGAAGCGTGACGGCTTCGATCTTCTCACTGGCCAGTCTGACCGAACGTTCCAGACTACCAAACATTCCATAATGCCGAATTTGCTAGATGTGGATTATGTTTCATAGAGTGTAAGCAATACGTCACAGCGCAGTTCTACCGCGGAAGTATTTCGAGCGAAAAGTTGGAATTTTACACTCGGACAGGACAGAAACCATTGGGAAACTTAGAGTGCATTTTCATTTCACTTTATGTTCGGACAATTTTTGCTTAGACGCCTCTTTAACCCTGAGGTCATTAGGAACGGGACATGACTGACAGAATGAGTTGGGTAGAATTTCAGCCACGGCTTCTGGAAGGAGATACCCCGGCATTCAGAAAACGATAGAAAACCTCAATCTATATGGCAGAATGGGGATCCAAACCTTTGTCCTTCTGAATATTAGGCCCTGGCGTTAGTATTCATGCACCATGCTCGTTACACATTTTTTATCCATTCTTGTGAAGTGGAGTAGTGGTAAACAAGGTTCCTGACTGTACAGAGTACCTCTAGAGTACTATAAGTTCTCGCACGTTGTGCCAGCTGTGTTTGCGCTACTTCTGCAATCCCACGGGAGTAACCTGCAGATGGCGCGCGCCCACCCTGCGGATTAAGACGACAACTTTGCATATTAATATTAATGCCACGCAGTCGCCATCCCTTCCCCCACCCTGCCTTTCAGCCTGCCCCGAGATAGAATATATACATACACAAAACTTAATTGAACTTTCCCGGGCATTATGAAGAATAATAATATCTTTATTATACGTTTAATGGCGGGCAACAGAAACGAGGAGTAATATAAATGTTAATTAACTGAAATTTAATTGAACTCTGTTTCTTTTTGGCCTCCTTATCTCCTTCTATATCTCTTTCGTCTTGGCGGAGTAGCAGTAGTCGAGTTGACAGGAGAAAAGCTAAACAGAATTAAAGAGATGTTAAAGATTTTAATCAGTCTCAGTATTCATAGTCCCGTGAAGACGAAATGGAAGATTTCCTTTACTCTTAATCTGATTCTCGGCAGCACTTAAAGATTTGAACTGAATTGAGCGTGCTAAGATTGATGGCCAAGATTAGCAATTAATGCGCCCGTAATAAAAGGCTGCAAGGTTTTCTTAAGTGTGAAACAGTTTATAACCTGTAAACCTTATAGCCTGGATTTAAGTTTACTCGTCTAACTTTATAATAAAATGTAGGCTGTGAGTAACAATGTGCGAAGTTTATCTTCATAATTTCTTCTGTTTACATTTTTTTTTTAGTTTTTTTTTTTTTTTTTTAGTTTTTTTTTTTTTAATGAAAGCCGGAATTCTTGAGGATATATTCTTGATTTGAAATGTATATAATTAAAGTTAAAGAATTTATAATTAATGTGCCTGCACCAACAGCTTTAAAGAGTAAGACTTAATTAAAAATAAAATCCTTAATAATGTGAAGAGGGTACAGGTTTTTCATTCTTCATCTTAAGTTACATGGAAAGTTCAATATATGTCGACACGTATAAATAATGCCCACAGCTAAGCTCAGACGGGAGAGGTGTATAGAAAGTTTGGTATATAACAACAAAACTTTTGAATTCAGACGCGCATGCAGGAAACGAAAAAGGAAGATTTTATGACAAAACAGTGGCGTACCTTTCTTTTCTTATTCATTCATTCTTTGATAATATACAAGGCAGTAAATACAATTATACGAATTATTTTTCTTCCTTATTTCTTACCCTTTTTTACTCAAGTTACGGTAATGATATTTTCGTTGTTACCAAAGTATAACCTAATCAAATTCTATACTTAGTGATATAATTCTATACTTCATGGGGGTTAGGATAATACATATACAAAAATCATCTCTACGTATTAATGTGGATAATCTGGCAGTGGTCTCTTAAGGGCAGCTAGGAACAGGAAGGAATTCGACCATGGCCTTTTGAAGTAACCATTCTGGAATTCTGCAAGAGTTTCATCGATGAACCATTGAAAACAGAAGTATGGATGCCTGGACGGGGTTTCGAATCCGCGTCCCCCGAAGGAAGTTTCCAATGAGGCAAAACTGCCAAACATTATACGATAAATGGTGATTGAAATAGGACTTTTTTTATGTTTTTTATGTTGTTTCGAAATACCTACACCAGGACAACACAGCTGGTGAGGTTGATTTTCATCTTGGACCAAAATAAAAAAAAAAATCACTCGTTTTGCTACACCATAAGACACGCGGAAATTATTTTTCATTGATAAAATAAGCTCGCTCTGTTATTAATTTATTTTTTAGCTTGGAATAGAATGAAAAAATGTCATTGCTATAGTTGTGCATATATTGCTATCGAATTAATGGAAACTGGATTAGATTAGTTATAGCGGCATACGAATACATTCGCATAGTACCACGAAAACTTGTCAGTGATTTTACGTTCCTTCCTATGGATTGTAATGTAATGGTAATTCGTAGTAGGGAGAGGCGGGTAGGTTGCTGGAAATTTATTATTAATAACGGACGCAATAATGCTAGAATTATTAAAGAACATAAAGGTAAAAGTGAACATTAACATTAAGGTATAATTAGTTAAAGTATTTGGGAGTACTTAGAAAAGGTAGAGTAGGTATAGTTACATGTTTTTGGAAGGAAGTTATAACCAGCTGGCATCTGCAGGCCCATCTTAGGTAACGCTCTGACGTCAGAAACTGGGGCCTAAGACTGGGCTGGAGCCGATCAACCTTGCAAAACAAATTCTGGTCCTGTGACAGACAGGGATAGCTTAGTGTCTCTGGCAAAGATGCTACATCAGAACCCCACAGAGCCGTAAGATAAGTGTGGTACCGCCGGTTAGATTTTCGTCGACGAAGAAAGTCACGATTGGTGGTGACTGAATGGCCGTTGTCTTCAAACCCCTAGCGGTTAACGTTCTGACCTCGCATTCGGGAGGACGCCGGTTCGAATCCCCGTCCGGTCACCCAGATTTGGATTTTCCATGGTTTCCCCAAATACCTCCAGGTGAATAACGGTACGCTTCCTTTAAAAGGTCATGGCCGAATTCCTTCCCGTTCCTTGTATCCAGTTCCATCCCGCCTCTAATGAGCTCGACCTCGATTCTTGTATGAGGCGTAAGACCATAAGTAAGTAAGTAAAAAAAAAACCTTCTTGACTTACCTTCTTGTGTCGCCAGAATTTTGGATAGAACAGTATGAGGGTGTCTGAAAGTCATCGTGTCTTCAGCCAGTAACCAATGAAGTAAGACAGATCTTTCTTTCTCTCTGCAGTGTTTGCTATCTCGCGTGCATTGTGTTACAATCCCCCCCCCCCAAAAAAAAAAAATACACCTTGTTAAATATGGTAGGAAGTCTGAATAAAATACGTAGTGGTATTAGGTATTCCTCAAGGACTGTTAGCATAAGTAAGAAGAATGTTTAAGGAACACAATGCTTCCGTACTGATAAAGTTTATACTGTGATTAGAATAAACAAGGATCTCTAAAACGTTACATTTATTATTGTAATGCTCCCCCCATATTTCATTTTTACTTATTTTCGGAAGTGTGTGTGCAGGCTCTAGCACAACCACTCTTCGGTAGTGAAATCCAGTAGCGTAATCGAACACTCTTGACGGAATTAAAGTGTATTTGAGCTGCAAAGCATAAGTTGGCTGCAGTTAAAGTAGGCTTAAGTTAAAGCAAGAATATTAAAAATAGAATAAATCCCACAAAAACAATTATTGTAAAAATAGGCAAAATCTTGTGATTGTGTAGTGACAAGTGTTCTGAACCAAGCCTTTACTTTACAGTGTGTATTCACTTTCTGAAACAGAATGGCGTCATGGATCGTTTATTTGGGGGGAAAAAAATCCGGTGACTTTGTCATTATACGTGTCGTCTTTTCGTAAACCAATATAAATACCTTAAATGTGTTGCTTTAGCAAACTTACAAATAAATAAAAACTAAGACTTCTAGTTTGACAAGTCTTAGGATAAATCGCATACATTATGCCTTCTATTTCAGTAAAAATTATCACATTCATAATGGCCAAGTCATCAGATTTTTTTAAATTCTAAATAAACGATCTATAACACGGAGAAAAAGTAGAGACCTGGCTCAGAACAAGATCTCATAACCTTTTGTCACTACACAGTCATCAGACTTAACCTATTTTTACAAGAATTGTTTTTGTGGGCTATGATTTCTTTTTGTAAGTTGATAGCTTATTCTGAAACGTCGCTCAGATATAATGATTCCATCTGAAAATCAGATAATAAGTACATTTCAAAATTGAAGTCATTTATATACGTTACCAAAAATGTCCCGCTCTCTGACAACAATGGGTGTGCGCCGTAGCCAAGCAATACAGATTGCCGCTGGTTTAACTACAACACATAAGTAAATAACGAGTAACTCCCAAACTAAGAATAGGAACACAGAAAAATTTAAGATGTTAGCTAAACGTTCTGATATATATGCATTAAAGAAATCTCAGGCATGTAGCTTCATCCCAAACAGAGTAATTAATCTGCAAATATGTGCCAGAATTTTTCACGTTTGGAATTGTAATTAAATACGAGGAAAAAAACAAACAATAGACTTATTAATTTAGAGATGAAACCATATGTGTGCACCAAATTATTAGTTTATAGGAATACTTTGAATACATTGGAATCTTGGTGACAAGGGATCGTGGTCCAAAAAAAAAAAAAAAAAAATTCGATAATTCCCAAACTGAGGAGAGGAAGAAAGTAAAACTTAACACATTTGTTAAACTTAGTAAGCTTCATCTATTGTGAAAATCTGAGGTATTAAAGTTACTAGAGTAGAAAGCGATTTCACGTTAGGGACACATAAGGGGAAGAAAATTACAATTTCTGACTTTTCTTATAATATGAGGGTAGAATTTTGTCTGTGTACCAAATTTCAGCTTTCTTCAACAGCGGGAATTACAATCGAACTAATAACAGTAACGAAATAGAATTTAGTGTGTTTGTTAAGATAGCTGATATCTATGTATAATTGGAATTTGAGACATGTAGCATCAATAAAACCGAAGAAATTGAGGTACAAACATGGCCCGAATTGCTTTGAGAAAAGGGTAGGCGGTGCCCCCGTTGAGTCGGCGAGTGCAAAAAGCCAAGAAAGGAACAGTCACCGAGAGAGGTTACAGGATACTATGATTGGCATCAAGAATGTGTTTAGAAATGGCCGCCGAATGTACTGCCATCACTATTGCATACGGTAAATTTCGTATGGTAATATGGTTAAGGTACCTTTCTTTTTGCTTTGATATGCATTCTCTCGAAAGTCGTCAGGAAAGTGCAAAACAAATTTCGGACGAAAAACAAAATAGCATCAGTTAAAAACCGAATCCAACGTAAGTGAAACATTGCACTTACGATTTTTGCTTCTCCGCGTTAATACTTCGATTTAGAATAAGAAGGGTAAAGGATTTCTACACACACCAAAGTCTACCCGCGCGAAACAGCAAGCAAATGTTAGTCCTTAAATAAGAGAAAAACGTTAGAAAATAAACTTACAAATTAATATTTCTGGAAGCTTCCACGAAAAATATAAAAGACTTTCAACCCTTCGGCAAATTCCGCCAATGTTTTCATCTCACAATTCTATCTCTAACAGAGTTGGACTCTGTCAATGTCCCCATAGCTATCAGCAACGTCCGTTTTGAAGCTAATACTTCGGTCTTAACCTAAAGTGTTTAGTTTTGAAGAGCTTGAATCAATACTCAAACACTACTTAATGCACGAAAAAACTGACCAGCTGGAAATTGGTTATTAACGATCTTTCTCTTGTAACTTCCTACACTTCGCACTAACATCTGAGATTTCACACTTTCTGCAAATAATGAGTATAATTTTAAACCATACGATGTCGTCGTATCCAAGGAAACGTACGGATTGTATTGACGGTTTGATTCGTTACCTCGGAAATGCTCACCTCCCATTATTGGCAGGGTATAAAAGGAGGCGAACGCAAGCTCTAAATGCAGTGTAGACACAAACGGGACGAAGCAACAGGCACTAGCAGGTGAGTTGTACATTTGAGGAGGGTCTTGAAAATTATTGGGAATTTAGGGGGGCTTAATGGGGATGGCGAAGGAGGACAGTACGGCAGCAGAGGCAGAATCTAAAGAGTGATACGAGAGGTCTTCGGCAACGGCAGAGGAAAGAGAAACAGCATCGGCGTCAATAGTGTCAACAGAAGAGCATCTCGAAATGGGATTCACGGTGTACGAGGGGGTACCCAAAAAAAAGGGATTTTTTTTAAAAAAGCCACATATTTTCAATTTTTTTACAAAACAACCTTATCCCCTTCAAAATACTATTCATTACAACTAATGCATTTGTCCCACCGGTGCTTCCATTGTTCGAAACATTTTTCGTAGTCATCTTTAGCAATGGCTGACAGATCCTCTTTCGTTTTTTTTTCTTTTTTCTTGTCCCCTTCAATGTTGTGAAATCGGTGTCCTTTCATGTCCCTTTTCATGTGTGGAAATAAGAAAAAGTCGCACGGAGTCAGGCCAGATGAGGGGCAGCGGAATCATGCCATTTTTAGCAGCTGTGAGTGCAGGTGAATTGTCGTAATGGAAGAACCAGTCTCCTGTCTGCCACAAATCGGGTCTTTTTACACGCTTTATATTAGCTTGACTTGTATGTATGTATGAATGTAACGGAATTTTACAACTCCACTTTGACCCACTTCCTGATGTCCGAGCTGGTGAAATTTGGCACACATATTACCGGTGACAATACAAGAATTTCATAGCTATATCCTGCTATTCTCATTACTTTGACAGTAACAAAAGAAAAATGGTTGAATGTCGTGAAATTTTGCAATTTAATTTTAACCCAATTCCAGATATCCGAATTGTTTGAAATTTTGCTGATGTATTGATAACTGATTACAATACAATAATTTTTATAGCTATATCTTGATATTATCATTACTTTGACAGTACAAACAGAAAAAATTTGCACACGTTTTAAGAACTGTTGACAATACAGCAGTCTCTTAGCAACGTCCTGCTATTCTCGTTACTTTGACCATCTCCAGTTTCCCGGGTGTGATTTACGAGCCTTGGTTGCTGATGACGATCGTCTTCCACTGTCTCCTATCCAGAAAGGTTTCTCTGTCTGCAGTCACTTAACGTGATGTTGAATAGTAAGTATTCGAAACATTACTTCGTACTATTATAGAAGAGTAGTCTTCCACATTTACCCTGCTATTGGACCTCTGGCTGAGCTGCCATTTAATTGTATTTAAAACGTGGAAGTAATAATTAAAAATGAAACTACAACACAAAGATAAAGAGAGATTGGCGAAGAAAAGCCAACAGTAGGAAACATACTTTTGAAACTATCTGAACTAAAAAGTTAAAAATAAAATTGTAGTTTAAAAAACTAAAAACACGCTTTCGTAGTAATGTGAACTAAAAGGTTAAAAATAAATATAAAGATTTTGTTTAACAGTGATGGGACGTCCCACAATACAGGATAAATTAATTTTTTTGAATAAGCTTAAAGAATAAAGTCACTGATTACAAAATTAACTTTAATGTAAAAAAAAGCGTGGGGTGCTCTCTACACAACTTTTGACAATGACTCTACCTTTACAAACAGCGAACGACAAAAAATATAAGACAACTTATATAGCACCCCATGCTTTTTTACATTAAAGTTAATTTTGTAATCAGTGACTTTATTCTTTAAGCTTATTCAAAAAAAAAAATTTATCCTGTATTGTGGGACGTCCCATCACTGTTAAACAAAATCTTTATATTTAAAGATTATTTTTAACCTTTTAGTTCACATTACTACGAAAGCGTGTTTTTAGTTTTTTAAACTACAATTTTTTTTTTGCGAACATCAAGATTCAAGATAACTCACTTCTCTCTGATAGTTGATTAATTGTCTGTTGACGGTCTGAGAGGCTCTCGAATTTTTTCAACATTTTCTTCGATTCGGCCAGTTTATGGACGTCCATAACAAGGTTGGTCATCAATAGAGATGTCGCTATTTTTAAATCGAGCGAACTACTCGTACACTTGATTTTTTTCCATTGCGTCATCTTTGAAAGCTTTTTTCAACATTAAAACAGTTTCAGCAGCATTTTTGCTGAGAAGAAAACAAAATTTCACAGCTGCAGGTTGTTCACTTATACTTGGCATTATGAAAAACGAAACAATAACAAAACAGCGCTAGCAAAAACAATCATTGCAGATTAACAGAACAAACCAGGTCGACAACACAGGCGGCACTGAACTGACAATGAGTTGCGGTATAAACGGTTAGCGGTAGAAACGCGTACTACACAAGCTCCGCGAACGGCAATGCTATTCCTGTTATTTTTTGGTACCCCCTCGTATACTGCTCCTACGGATTCCTTTGCCCACCAGTGGTTTCTGGGCGGTTTTTCCACATTCGACAAGGCAAATGCCGGGCTGATACTCCGATTCCTACTCATAAATTTTGAAAAAGTTATACATCTGTTACTTAAAATATGCCAAAAAACTATTAAATGTATCTCTCTTTAAGTTATTTACAGTAGGGCCTAGTTGTAGTAACAAACGTGCAACATGATTTAATGGTTGTTTTTAGAGAGACCTAACACCACTGATGCAATCAATGAACGATGGTGTTATGAAAAGTTAACAATTTATATCATCAGTCTCCAAATACTTTCTTCATACGACCTGCTGTAAATGTATCTTAAAATTGAGGTATATCGTCCGTCTGCTGTAGAAGGCCGACAACTTTTAGGACCAGTTTATTTCGTTCCATTTTAAATCACAGACACAAGAAGACCTTGCACACACCTTCCACTATGAAGGAGTAGAATTCTATAAAAATTCAAAGTTTGTAGAGTGAAGACGAAACTGCAGCTGTTATCTCTACGTTACTAATAATTAATAATGTCCAGAGAACTGGAATTACGATATATGTGCGGCGTGAGTGAAATAATGTCAGTGTGGAGATCAGTAGCTGTGGTGTAGTTACAGATTCTAGCGGAAAGATCTAAAAGTGACAATGATCTCAGTGTAACATGTTTAGTTCACGTTAAAAGAAATCGGTAGAATTAAAATTGTTCTTATTTCTCCGTCGTTCAAAGATGAATTCGTACCTACTTAAATACTGAATGTAGTAGTTGTACTCACTGCCATACTCAGTATGCTGTAGTGGTTAGCAGGAGATGGGGCATGGAGGAACCAAGGATCACTGCCATGCACTGGCTTCCTTGGATTCTTCTGGCCCTTACGGAGGACAATTGTGCCTCATCTAGATTCAGATGGAGAAGTAAATTCAGTAAAATGGTGAAATGATAAGTATATAACTGTTGTTAGAGTGCTGTTAATTATCAGTCCCTCCATTAACTGCGCCAAAATATTAGTAAAAGTTCTCTAGCAATCAACAACGGAAGACCAGCGTACGGTCCTTATTTTAAAACCTTAATTTTTCATTCCGTAGACACTACTATCTAAGGATTTATTTCTGTGTTAAGGTCTGTTACTATAAGAGTCGGCTTTCTTACTATAGACCACTTGTCATTGTAACAGACTGGAGGTCTGTTGGTTCAGTAGTTTAGGCGTCTCACTGGAGATCGCGTTTGAATCCCTGGCTCGGTGGGTATTTTTGTAGGCCTTTCACCAACCTCTGGCACAGCTTGATATGTAATGTGAAGTACCCAAGATTCTAATTCCAAGTTAAATTGTAGGTCCCCTGTACCCGGTAGAATTACCGGGTTAGGGTAGGCGGCTATGATAGGCCCAGATAAGAATCCTGCCATCATGTCAATACGACCACACGAGCTTACTTTTACTGCAACTGGCAGTAGTTCCACTCGGGGTATTTGAGGCTTCTATTGGCGTTTTGGGCATAAAATCTCTAACTCCTTTAAGGTTACTAGCACCCATTACTCTCGTCGTTCACTAAAGTTCTTCCAGACGAATTGGTATCAACTATGTCCTATGTGTACTAACTGTGTTGTGGCTTTAGGATCCGTCAAAAACGAGGTCATTAGCAAGCCCCTGTTTCAATAATGCGTTGCGACAGGTGTCATTCTGTCATCGCACTTAGATCCCTAATGACTTTGATTGGCAGCAATTCTTAGAAATGGGAGGACGCTCACAAACGCCACAAATAGTATAAGCAGATAAAACTATTGTCCTCTAACAAGGGTGGATTTTAGAAAGTCGCAAGTAGCATTTGTATTTGTTACCTAATTATTGCATTTGTTGATTAGTTTTATCATTAAACTATATGAATATTCGTAGTGATCCCCACCAATAACACAAAATGCAAACGTAAAAATTAAATAAATATAGACTTGTACGTGATAATTACTGGTAAATTATGGAACGAACTTGAAATTTTACAATATTGCATTTCGCAAGACAATTATTTAGGGAAAGGAGGATTTTCCTCTTAGTCTTGAGTAGGCTGTCGTAGTACATTTTGATATTCTAAAAAGGAACTGAAAGCAGCACCATTACTCTGCTAGTCATCTAAGTTTGTACTGTATGCATGTTAGATTATACTGTTTAAAAACTGCATACATTTTAGAACCACTGATTGGTGATTCGTGGGAACCAATGAGCCAATGCTATGATATTAATCTGGTACTGAAAGCCAGCATGAATACCACTTAATATTAGTGAAAACACCTTTGTACTGATTCAAAGGTATAGTAATCTATCCAAATCAAATCCAAAGCAATGTAGAGATTCAAACAGAATAATAAAAACAGTGACCTTCGTCTTTTGTATTAATTAATAACTAGACGACCCGTGCGAAAATTTCGCGAATAAAATGCGATGAATAGTGAGGTTGAATATAATGTCACCAAGTTCAGTCATTACTCTTCATACACCTACTTCATTTATCGATTTTGGTTAGAAATCCAGGGAGACAAATGGCTCGAACAAAAAAAGTATTTTAGAAATATTGACATTTTTGCGCTTTATGGGTCGAATTACGAAAAATTCCTTTCTTAGAATATAATGTTACCACGGCGGAAACCTTAGTCTTTAATACGATATGTCATTTACCTATATCGATTAGATATCAAGGGAAATATAAGGCTCGTGACACAAAAATACGTTGTAGAACAATTTATACTTTTTCCCTTTAATAGTTGAATTCCAAACACTTCTTTCTTAAAATATGATGTCAGCAAAGCTGAGACATTATTCCTCACAATCGTACTTGATTTATCGATTTTGGATAGATATCAAGGGAGATAAGTGGCTCGAGACACAAAAAACGCATTTTAGAAAAATTGACTTTTTTGCCTTTTATGGGTCGAATTACGAAAAATTCCTTTCTTAAAATATAATGTTACCATGGCGGAGACCTTATTCTTTAATATGATACCTCATTTATCTATATCGGTTATATATCAAGGGAGATAAATCGCTCGTGACACAAAAATCGGTTATAGAAAAATTTATACTTTTTTCCTTTAACGGTTGAATTCCAAAAACATTCTTTCTTAAAATATGATGTCACAAAGCTGAGAAATTACTCCTCATAATCATACCTCATTTATCGATTTTGGTTAGATATCCAGGGCGATAAATGGCTCGAGATACAAAAATCGCATTTTAGAAAAAGTGACATTTTTGCCTTTTATAGGTCGAATTACGAACAATTCCTTTGTTAAAATATAATGTTACCATGGCGGAGACCTTATTCTTTAATATGATACCTCATTTATCTATATCGGTTAGATATTAAGGGAGATAAATTGCTCTTGACACAAAAACGCATTGCAAAAATATTGATACTTTTGCCCTTTAAGGGTCGAATTCCGAAAACTTTTTTGCTTAATATATGACGTCACTAAAACGGAGATCTTAATCTTTAAAACGATACTTCATAAAACGGTTTCAGATAGGTATCCAGGGAGATAACTGACTCGTAACACAGAAAACAGCATTTTAGAAAAATTTACATTTTTGCCCTTTAAGGGTCGAATTCCGAAAACTTTCTTGCTTAAAATACGATTTAACCAAAGTGGAGACCATAAGATTTAAAATGACACCTCATTCATTGATTTCGGTTAAGTATGAAGGAAGATATAGGCTTGTGACAAAAAAATACCTTATAGAAATAATATATATGATTGTCTTAAATATTTAATAATATAAGTACTCAATCTTATGCACTATAATTTTTACTAGAACTTAAATTTTGAGTTCTCTCAGAACTATGTAACTCGCGAGTGACTGGTCGCAACAGTCAGTAAATCCATAAATCAAAAAATTAAAAATCATATCACCCATTTAAACAAAAATTCATCTTACTAATGGAGACGGGTTCAACAACAATTAACATGTACGATACAAAGGTTTATTACGATTGAATGAAATTTAAGTAATAATAGGATCGAATACAGTCAATCACCCTTTCTTTCTCCCTCAAATTGATGGAATTATTTAACAAAGGGTAATAGAATTTATTTAAATAATTATATAATTGCATATTATTACTTGTAGTTCGAGTTATCTCCTGCACTTCCTGCGTTTGGTTTTCTTAATTCTTTAATGCTTTATAATGTGTACATGGTTTTAAGTTACCTCCATTTTTTTTTCAGTTATCTTTCCACTACTTTTATTTGCAATATTGAATAAGTGCGTTTGTATTAGTCCGGATGGTTTAGACATGATGAAAATTGATTATTAAAAATGTCTTACATTAGTTGTAAAAACAAATACTAACGTAAGTGATGCAGTTTCGTTAATTTGCCCAAAGTAAAAGCTCAGAAATGACTAAAGCTTTCAGATATTATTTTGCAATTGATAACAACGGAAGTACATTAACACCGATATTGAAAATCATACTTTTATACGTAATCATCGAATTTATGGATGGGAGTGTCTTTCTTTATTGTACATGTGTTCTACGGCTCTTCGAAACAAAGAACAGAAGATCATTTCTCAATTACTTTCTGCTCAAGAAAGATACCGGCGAAATTTGAAGGCATATTCAGGTACTAGCCAAAACTAAACGCCCATTTTCTCCGAAATGAAACGCTCCGAGTTGGCTTTGCAACCGGACAAATAAACATTGCCAAATCTACATTACTTTATTTACTTATGCTGCCAGAATATTACAGCTGTGGGAGTTAACTACAAGTTTACTGTCAAGAAGTTGTTTTAGACCGCCGTTCTAGCACAGAAGCCTCAGGGCCACATTCTACTTGTTGGGTAACTCTCCCATTTCCGCTTCTTCCCTCCCTCTCTCCACATACACACTTCTCTTCTCCACCCCCCTCCAACGACTTTGCAAACGGTCTGCCACCGCAACGGAGTTTACAGCAGACGGCAGCGTGTCCCTGAGGATTACTGCTACTCTCGCGCCGAAACTACACAGGCCTGGCAGGCAGGCTGCGTTGATAGGGGTCTTTGTCCCAGTGACAGTTTTGCCAATAGCACGCGTGTTGGCAGTAGGCCGGGTCTGTGCCGCGGTTTGATGTTTTGACTTTGAGCTGCCTCAGTGCACCGCCCCACGTCCGTCAGCCGCCTCCAGAGAGCACCGGGGGCGTGGCGAGCGCCTCCCGGGTGCCGCTGTTTGCCGTTGTCAGCAGATTGCAAGCTGCTTTTCCCCCCGGACACAGTATTCAGCGAATTTGTTTTTGCTATCTCATGCGTGTCAGTGTACTAGACTGCAGACTGGCGTTGTCACAATAATAAAAGAAAAAACAGTTTGTTAACAGAGTCTCTGGGCTGTGTAGCAAACTGTCGGACTGTTGTGTATTAGTTCTGTTACATATAATATATTTATTTTAATTGAGATTTTACGATTTCTCGACCTCGGTTTCGTTAGAGTCGCGAGTGGATGAGGAGCGGGGGAAGAGAGGGAGGAACAGGACAGGGAGTAAAGATTTTACTTAATTTGAGACTTAATTTGTGTCATATCTCGCTGTACATTTCGCCTTTTAAGACGGACAGTCATAGCAGGAAATTAATGAATCTTCCCTTCTTTGACACCTACACAGTTACAAGTTTTAACGATCGATATAAAACAGCTTTCGTCCACTTTACCTCAAACATTTTTGCCATTTAATCTTCGAGCTACTTCGCTTTCGGGAGATCACGGGTTCGAATCCCCATCCGGGTATCCAGAGTTTGGTTGTCCATTGTTTCCCCATATCACACCAGGCAAATGCTGGGATGCTTCCTTCAAAAGGCAATGCTGAATTCCTTCCCGTTACTTGTCCCCAATCCTATCCCGCCTCTAATGACCTCGACGTAGACGAGGCGAAAAGTCACAAGTAAAAAAAAATCTCATATGGTGTATTTCGTTAGCTTACTGAAAGTTTTTTTATTGCTTTACGTCTCGTTGACGTCGAGGTCATTATAGGCGGGATAGGATTGGGGAGAAGGAACAGGAAGGAATTCGGCCATGGCCTTTTGAAGGAAATATCCCAGCATTTGCCTGGTGTGATTTGGAGAAACCATAAGTACAAAAATAAAAATAAAAAATCGAACAACTTCTCAGAACAGCGATGACTAGTTGACTACCACAGTGCGTATTAACTTAAAGTTATCTTTTGATAGAAGCTTCTCGAGTTTCATCTGGACTGATTTCGGAAAACCATGGAAAACATAAAACTGGATGGCCAGATGATCTGATGATGTGGAAAGTATCACAGCCTTGCTCTCTTTTTTTAAGATAGTTTACTATCAGACTGACTGGCTTTATACCTCATCGACGTCGAGATCATTAGAGGCTAGATGAGATTGGGTGCAAGGAACGGGAAGGAATTCGGCCATATCCCTTCTGAAGGAAGCATCCCGGCACTAGCCCGGAGTGATATGGTGAAACCATGGAAAACCCAAATCTGGATGCGCGGACGGTGATTCGAACCGCCATCCTCCAGAATGCGAGACCACGCCTTGCTCTTGCTGATTTCAGTATCTTCTAACTGTTATTAGTGACGGGATTTCAGTGAATAGTTTCCGAAGACGTTAAGGCTAATCCCTAATCTTGGGAAAAGATGGTGAAGAAGGAAAACTACTGTTTCTCCGTGATCTGATTCAAGCATTTTATTAAAAAATGTTAGTAGTACTTAGCTCATATTGGCATTCACTAATAACGATTTTGCACAATCAATGTAAACTTTTGATCTGAACCAATAAGGTCCGAAATGCCAAGATGGCCTCGTAGTCTCTAGGGCAGCAACGAGATGGACGATTGGGCCATAAATCCCTATGAAGGCGATCACTTTCGGAACGGCTTTCCAGTTCCACTCAGTCTGTTTTCAAATGAGAGAAAATCTGCAAGAATATGAAGTTTAACCACATCTAATCATTTTCCGTTCCGTAATCTCAAATGGTAACACGGAGCTGTAGTTCAGCGAATCCCACCCTAAGTATCAATAGAACAGTAATCTGCACCATTACCTTCAATATACAAAAGACTTGGTCTGTGATAAGTGCGTACCTCTGACAGTTATTATGTTTGTACCACATATGAATGTGCAGTTCTTACGGCCATGCTTATTGACATAAAATAAATGTGTTTTTTTTTTCAGTTGTCATTTTGCAACTCTAGAAAGCTCCTTGTAAAAATTCTTTTAGTAGGACCGAGCGTGGTGGTGTAACGGATAGCGTTCTGGCCTCGCATTCGGGAGGACGGCGGTTCGAATCCCCGTCCGGGCATCCAGATTTGGGTTTTCCATGGTTTCCCCAAATCACTCCAGGTGAATGCCGGGATGCTTCCTTCAAAAGGCCATGGCTGAATTCCTCCCCATTCCTTGCCCCCATCCTTTCCCGTCTCTAAAGACCACGTTGTTAAAAAGGGACGTTAAACTGTTACAAAAAAAAAAAAAAATCTTTTAGTAGTACCGTATCATTTAAGAGCGTAATGTTATATTGGGTTGAGCTGTTAGTTATGCCCATTCTCTTCTCGTCAAATTTTATTAGAGGGATGTTGCGACTATCCCACTAGCTTTGCATGTACTACTGTTTCATTCATTAACCAAGTTCCATTGATCGTGCTAGCAGTAAATATCTTTAGAGATTGTTTTGTCATACTACCGAGAATTGCTATCAAAACTCTTCAACACTTTCTTTATCCTTGTACAGATAATTTCTAGATAAATTTGACATAGCTTGCTAATAATTTCCCAATCATTCAATATAGATTAACAAATACTTTACAAAAATTCTACACAAGAAATTTAATCACTATACAAAACACCTCACTTGAAAAGACTAAAAATTGTATCAGGAAAAAATAGTCACTCTACATTTTGTAATAGGCCAGCAAAATTTTAATGGCTAAACATTTACCAAGAGCTGTTTCCTACATCAGGAGAGGCTAAATGCTGGAAAATAGCTGAAAATTAGATCACTCTGAAATCTTGGGTCAGAAGTACGCTTTGTAATAAGCGTTTTTTTTTTTTTTTTTTTTACTTATTGCTTTACACCTCGTCGACGGCTAAGGTCATTAGAGGCGGGATGGGACTGGGAACAATGAACGGGAAAGAATTCGGCCATGGCCTTTTTGAAGGAAGCATCCCGGCATTCGCCTAGAGTTATTTGGGGAAACCATGGAAAACCCAAATCTGGATGCCCGGACGGGGATTCGAACTCGCGTCCTCCCGAATGCGAGGCCAGAACTGTAATAAGCGGTGTGACTCACTGGTTAAGCAGTCTGACTGTAAATTTAAATACCCCCACCCAGTTCCTATCCCTGTCTCGGTTGTGATTTTCAAAGGCTCCAAACCCGACCTTCACATTTATCCCAGCTTGCTGTGTAATGTGAAGTACTCCAGAACGCTTCTGTGGTTCGGATGGCACATTAAACCTCGGCACCATTAATCCAATATGATTACCGAGTTAGGTTAGACAGGCTACGGCAGTGAGGGACTGTGCATCAAATAAAAACCCTGTCATCAGATTATTACGTCCACGTGAGTCTTACCTTCACTCTCTCTTCGGAATAGTCGATCAAAATCTTTGTCTGGCCACTGCACACTGAACTACCAACCCAAATCTTGTAATTCTACATTTTTTTGACCGGTAAGAACGAGTACAGGCCGTCAACGGGCTAATCAGCCAGTGTTTGAGAAAGTAACTGTTTCAAGTTGGCACACTTCCTTTCTCCCACCTTAGCTTGACCTGCACGACGGTCAATCTGCTCTGAAGGAAACATAAAGCAAGATAGCTACATCCAAAACATTTAAATTGCCTACAGTTACTATTTCAATTTTTCTCATTCTTCAACGTGAGATGAATATTTGAAAGTACTGTAGTTAAAATTTGATATAGAAATTGTAGCCTTTTAGGTTTATTTTCTGAGATTCGTCGTTGACATCCAAACACGAGAAAAAAGAAATGTGACCAGTATTGATTATACGTCTGCGCACATTCCATACATAAATCAGACAACTCGTAGACCGTTGTTAAAGGTCGTTTATTACTGTCCATTTCTCAGACATGATGGGATTATTAATTTAGTCTCCTGACTAATGAATGTCTTCTGATAATAATTACAGGATATAAATCACAGAGGAATATTTAAAACACGGGAAATTAAAACGCAGACCATTAGCTTGCTTTGCCGAATACGTGATACATTTCAGATTCGTGTCATACTTGATTAAATTTTGTGTTCCGGATAAGTTTATGAATATGATCCTAGAGGTTTGGTGGTACTGTAAGTCACTCCAAAATGAAACATAAAACTTAAAAAAATCTTATTTTTTATAAAATTATATATAATTCATTATAAAACCAACCTTAAGTGACAAATTATTCACTGTAACAAAAAACTAAATTTAAGTATCAGCAATAATTCCTATATGCTCCAAAATGAAACGGAAAACTTAGAAAAAAATCTTGTTTTTTATAAAATTATATATATTTCTTTTTAAACCAACCATAAGTGACAAAGATATTCACTGTAACAAACAAACTAAATTCAAGCATTAGTCATAATTCCTATATGCTCCGAAATGAAACGGAAAAGTTAGTTCTTTATAAAACCAACCTTAAGTGAAAAAGATATTCACTATAACGTACAAACTAAATTCAAGTATTAGCAATATTCCTATGTTCATAATGAGCTGTACGATAACGTTTCTGATATTGTGGAAATAAATTACGTGACCCGCTTTTTAATTACATTTAGTAAAACTAATTGAATTATGTGAATCCGGATATGACTCTGTTTATAATATCGAAGGTAATTTTAACGATTAAACCTCTTACCTGTTTCTTAGACGCTAAAACTTTAAATTACATTAGTTCACAAATTTTCCATGATATCTTAGCATCGTCAGTAACGACTTCCTCATAAGCCGTAACGAACAATCTATTCCCGTTGTCGATTAAAGGCACATTCTGGAAAAGGAACAGAACTGAAATAACCCAAAGCATTTATAAAGGAATTATACCGGCCTTCATGTGGACTGAATTGGAGAAAGCAGGAAAATACGAAATCTTTAGGGCCAGACCTGAAATCAAACGTATTACCATCCCTCCAGTTCATCCATGCACAAAGCCCCTTATAGACCAGACACTTTTCCTGTTTTCCCATTACAGAAGGGGTTTACAATTTACATCCACAGTAAATCATTGCTTCTTATAAATTAACTATATACAAAGTTAGATATTTATCAAGGGTAAGGAGGGAGGGGGAGGTATAATAAACGATGGTTCTGAATTTCTTATGCTCTATCTTAATTTTTGTTTTGTGTGCTGTGTAATTTTTTGACTTGGAAATTTGGGACTGCCTATAAACGAAAATCGGATGTTAGCAGTCATATATATCTGTGAGCCGATCAAGTACTGGAGGAAAGGAACGAAAATCCGAAATATGCATTACCGGACGGGGATCGTTTACCTGCTTTATCCTAAATGATAAGCTCGAGCGTCAACCACCAATCCTCCCGGCTCCACGAGTAACTGCTAACGTCATCTACCGAGCCAATCAGGAAACTTTTAATTTTACATAATATGCTAAATAACAATTGCTAACTATCTGATCATGTGATACAACGGTCTTACATAGAAGAGAAAAGCTTCAATGTTAAGTAGGAACTTATTAATGGACGTAATAAAGCGGGTACAATTAGCGACCTTAAAACTGTAGAGTGAAGTATAAATTAATAAATGTATATTTGGAATGTTTTGAGAGGGAGAATATCACGAGAATGTATAGGTACATATATTTGAAACTTACGCACAACGTAGTGGTCATTTGGGATCCACATTCTGACGCCACAAGTCAGACTGACTGTTGCTCTCAACTGAACGGTAGTCAGTCATTCTACGAAAACAAAATCTGATCCTTTGAGAGAGGGAGGTAGGCTAATGTGTCCGGTTTATGAACATGAAATCCCATTTGGAAGAGGTGGTAAGCCAAATGGGAGGTTACAACCATCTCAATTTTTGAAGCAATGTATCCATTAGCAAAAACAAAGACAAAAAAAATAAAAAAATAGCGAAAGAAGTATTGGCTCTGCATTAGTTACTATTTTATTCCAAAACTGGATTAAAGGTCCAAATGTTGAAAGAAAATTGGGAAAGAACAGTATCATTGAAATGTAATTTATAGCACCAGTAAAGTAGATCTGTTTCGTGATCTTCGGGGTTGTGGATACAGAGCGGATAAAAAGTAGAAAGTCTTTGCCGGAAAACCGAAAGAACACATTGCTCTATGGGCTGTAGAAATAATGGCAGGATGTCAAAGCTAGAAGACTAACAAGATATAGGTGTTAGAAATGGAATCGGTTATTAAAGTAAATAACTCTCCAAATCAGCTACCACTATCGTGGGAGTTGGTCAATGCTGTGGCCACCTAGATCCATGCATACTGATCGTTGTTGACCAGCTCGTTAAGTCTCTGCTTGAAACTCTATAGTCGCTGTTTGACTTTCATTAGACAGAACGGTGAACTACTACGCTAGCCTGTCGTCCTACCAATCCACGAACTTCGAAACCTCGTTAAATCAAAACTCCAAGCATTGAGAAAGGAGTCGTCAAAATTTATTGATCTGAGTCAAGAGTAAAATGAAATCCTTGATTGAAAATAACTTTCCATTATCTAACACTTCTTCCTCAATATATTATCCGCGCTTTTTGATGTTTAACCCCTTTGTATCATTCAGCTAATGTCATATTTTCGTTAATCGAATCGCAGATAAACGTATCGTACAGCACCACTAGGCTCAATTTTTTAGCAGGTGGAATTTAAACAATCATCTTATTACCTTAATATTACTATTATCAGAGATAATAAGAATTTACCAGCTGTGAGTGTTTCTATATAAATGAACACATGATGTTGATATCTTGCTTAGAATCTGAAATAAATGGTACATGTGACTAAAAAAACAAACCTGTAGTCAGATTTGTTACTTTTTTCACATGCACCAACAAAGAGTTTCTTTAAAACTTTGTGGCTATTATAATCTCTCTATATTTGTATTAATATTCTTTTATTTCATGAAATAACAAGTTTATTTAGTACGCAACATCTGAAAGCATTTTAAAACTTTTTTTAATACATCGAAAAATTACTGATCCTGCCCTACATGTGCTACATCTGCTTCCGAGCCGCATTTATCATTGTTTTTAATTTATTCATACATAATCACTTAGAAAAATACGACAAATTGAGTTAACAGCGGCACTGGCTACCCTTTCTCGAAGCGATTTGTGCCACTATTGGACCCCAATTTCTTCGGGATACGTGATGTACTGTAAACTTAAATATTTTTTCTACTTTTGAATCCGTACTTAATGCTACTTCATGAGTAACATTTTCTCAAATTGAGCGTGATGCTGCTAGGAGACAGGTTCCTTCCTATGCCTGTTACCATATGTTTCATTTACCTTACACCTTTTGTTTATTCCAGTTTGCAACAGTGTGCTGTTTCTTTTGTCGGAGAACGTTGTTAGTCAAGCGTTAAAATCAAAACATCTGCTTACATTGAATTATATTTAAAAAGAGAGCAAAGAAAGGAAACTCAAGTAATGTTCTTCCGCAGATGTCTTTATGCTCTTTTCCAACTATGGATCAAATTTTTTCGTATCATCCGGCACAAATGATACATCTCGAACACGGTAATCAGCAACACATGGAGCAACTATAGCTCTTGTCATTCTGAGTAACTTTCCTTCAAGATCAGACCGAGCGTGGTGGGTGAGGGGTAACGCTAAGTCTCGGATACGGGAGGACGCTGGTTCGAATCCGGCCATCCAGATATGGGTTTTCCATTGTTTCCCAAATCACCCCAGCCGTATTCCGGGATGGTTCCTTCAAAAGTAAATGGCTGAATTAATTCCCATTCCTTGTCCTCATCCTTTTTCCGCCTCTAATGACCTCGCCATCAATAAGGCGTAAAACCATAACAAAAAAAAAAAAAAAAAAAACCTTGAAGTTTCGTTTCAGTATTTAGAAAAAGTTTCCATTTTACTGGCAGTATCATTGTGCATACGCACTTCGATATTCCTTTGCTAAATTCCTACCTCCAATTTTGTTATATGTGAACATGTAATGTTAAGAAGACTCTGTTTTCAATATATTTACAAACAATGTGGGAACCTTCTCAGTAGACTTATGTAGCTTCATGTTTCTGATTGAAGCCTATACCTACTGTGTTGCGTAAACACATATTTTTATCATCATATTTATCTGCCCTAAGGCAAGTTTTTCACATAGCCGCTTTCCACCTTCCCTTCCACATGGAGAGTTATTCCATGGACAGTTAGGGAAATATTAATGTGGGAGTGTCTCATTACTTTCACATACATTGAAGGAACGGCCTAAAAACGGCAATCAGGGCTACCAGCACCATGACTGGATCCTAGAACCGTTGTACCTGCCCGATCCAGTGTAGTGCGCTGGAACACTGGCTGGTAAATAGGATAAAAAAACAAAGAATTAGACGTGGCAGGGAAAGTGGGCAGGTGCATTTGTTTTTATTTATGGCTTTACGCCTCGTCAATGTCGATGTCATTAGAGGAGGGATAGGACTGGGGGCAAGGAACGGGAACGAATTTGGCGATGGCCTTTTGAAGGAAGCAACCCGGCATTCGCCTGGAGTGATATGACCGTACGAGGATTCGAACCGTCGTCCTCCCGAATGCGAGGCCAGAGCCTTAACCGCTCACCCATTACGCTCGGTCGGCAGGTGCAAAACATTCAGCAACCCTTTCTCTTAATGTTTCAGCTACTATAGGAGTGTGTTTGTTAATACGATACTTTTGATTACTAGAATCAAAAATTTTCATTTTCATATTTGATAACAAAATAAGGAGACATGAACAAAATTTCGTCAAATATTTTAGTTATAAAAAAAAAAAAAAAGTGCTAAGTTAGTAATTGTCATAGAAGAAAATACAGTTCTACCTCAGAAATATCTCAGCTTTAGGACTGCAGGTGCCCTTTGAATTGCTACATGGTCACCTTCATGTTTGTATGCCTGACAGCGAATGACAGATTTTTCAAATGATATGACTCGAGTAATAATGATCTGAGCTACAAAAATTTTGCGGATAATTTTTAATGCCACAGATGTAAACTCCAGATTGTTTGCCACAAATGTTTTAATTTATGAACCTTAGCTTTCCATCTTTATTGACTAACAGTTTATTATCGACACAATTCACTACCGTGCTATTTCTATCGACAGGGATCACAAATTTTGCTATTCTAACAGCTGTTGTCATCCAAGACGACAGTTCTTCTCCAGAAAATGGTCCCAACTGTTTGCCTACATTTTCATGTCTGGAGATATCGTACTATAATTTCAGTATTTTTAAGCTACAGAATTTCAATATTAATAAATAAATTACGCCAAAGCAATTGACTTTTTTGTACTTATTGGTCTCTCATACGCGTTTCACTTCTTTTGCAGAAGCATCTTCAGCGGGTTTTTTTCTGTTAATTACGTACAAAAGTTGTAAGCAGGTTATGTTGTGATTGGTACAGTGGAATGAATTATTATCTAACTTATAATCTACTTTCATTTTGTGGCCTATTGCATTTCTTTTAGCTCCATTCTCAGCATCAGTGCTTTTGCATTTTTGGTGAGAAATTTGAATAGCAAGAAAATGTTTTTTATGAAAGAACTGTAAATGAATGTTCTCCACCGTGAAGGCATTGTTTTACTTTAAAGGTTATTCAAACGATAAAAGGCAAAAAATATTCATTTTAATTGCAACCATAGATAGGTTTATTTATCACAATCGCGTTTCATGTTTCAATCGCCTTTGGTATCATTTTCTGAGAAAGTGGCAAAAGAATTTTATAGACAATCGTCTTGCTAAAATGTTAGTTTTATAATTAAAGGTCTTTAAAATCCATTGTTTTAGAACAGTTCGGTTCTCAGCAAAGGCATATTATAGTAGTGAAAGCTGTTTCAGGGAAAAGTAATAATTACTTTCTTCATGGAATCTTGCGACCGATAGAGAGCAATCCGTTAGGGATGGGCAGTTATTATCAAAAGTTGGACATTATGTTCTATTATGAATGTAATTCATTTTTTCTGGTTTCGTCAAGATGAATGTATTTCCGTTTTATATATATATATTTCTGCTATATATATTGTTCGTGATACTTAAGTCGTTCCGCTAACATTTTGTCATGCTGCAAAATTTAAAATAGTAACATGAGACGTAAACAAGTTCTAAAGTTACCAAATATGTTTTTCGTACAACAAGTTTGAATTTGAAAATAACAAGGTTCTGAATAAAAAGTGCTTCTATACAAAATGAAGTTTAGATATGGCAACGATATTTTTTATATACGAACAAGTAGAGTAAGAAAAAAAATATTTTACACAATTTACCGGACGTGTTGTTTTGATTTAACCGCCAGGATTTTCTGCTAAAGTTTTTCTCTCGGATACGTTTAGTTATGATTTCACTGATGTGAAAGCTCTATTGAGCTCGAAAGTCTGTTTCATTTCTACTTGTACTGAATTAAATCAATTTCTAATTACTCGTTTGGGAATGACACAGCATCATAAAAAGAACATCAGGCCATTGACAGTGCTCTTTTATGTAATTCTGTGCCCAGCGGAGAGAGAGCAAGCGGGAGTATTTGGAAGTGCACAGACAGCTTTATGATTCGTAATGCATGCTCTTTGAAGCTTCCTGCTGGCAGAGCCGACACGAAAATGAAATCACAGAGGGATTAATTTCTACAGCAGAACTCTGGGAATATATTCGTCTTGACTCGTTGATACGATTAGAATTAGTATTATAGTTCTTCTTTCTTTCTTCTGTGGCATCTTGTGGAAATAATTTTGCCGCATTAAACACATTTATTTTGCCAAGGATTGATTGTTGTTCCTCTTTCATGATTTTCAGTGTACTGTAGCAGCCAATAAAAATATTTTTGCTGCATCAAAAACACTTATTTTGTAAAACATTATGATCATTTGTACAAACAAAAGTTAATGCATATTTAAAGGTAAATAATTTACAATATACTAAGCGAATTACAGTGGCATAAATAAATGTATTTTTCAGTATTTGGTACGACCGACATTGCAATTTAAGTCTTTTATCATATTACTGCACTTGGTTTATGATTGGTATTGTACTATACATTCATCTCCTTGAAGTGAAAACAAAATGCATGTATTCATATTCCCAGCATGATTTCCTTGTAAAGAACATAGAAGTAATTAAAATCTTTAATTATTATTGGCAAGTTAGATTAATAATTGTGTAGCTGATGCTGGGAACGTGGATGATTTGTGACAGTTTAAATCATATTATTTTTAATTCCGGAGTTTAAAACTTCCATTAAGAACAGTGGAAAACCATGTTATACTAACTTTACTATTTTTATTGTGTACCAAGAATAACCGTGTCTCTATTTTTACTAGAACCAAATAGTTTTAAAAAGTATTAAAAGAGAAAGTAGGTGGACTTACATTGCAACAAAAGATTTCACCTAGAGATAGATCCATTTAGGAAAAATCATGTCTGCATCGTAAACTTTTTTGGGAATAATAATGATGATTGTGGTATTATTTTCCACGAGACCCCAAATATAATTAGGTCATTAAAGTCACACAGTTTTAATTGTGCAAGCAATACGGTTTTCTACTAATACTGTTGGAAAATCGGAAGTTTTGAAGATTCACATGAACAAAATAAGCAAAGTAAGCTACACCATATGGGAAGAGCTGTTAATCTTATATATATATACGTGTGTTTCCCTATATTTCACGTTTCAGCCATTTTACTACCTAGCACAAATCACTGGTGTTTGTGTGTGGCGATAGCATGGAGTTTCCTATCTTGCACAACGTTGGCCAAATGCCGATAGCTGTGCGGGAGTGGGAGTTATGGTGGTTGAAGTTGGTGGATGCAAGGAATTTTCATATTTCGACCAAATACGTGCGTGTCTATATACTTCTCTTTCCTGCCACAACTACATGGCACAGACCATTGGTGTTTGTGTGTGGTAGTAGAATCGAGTCTCCCATCGTGCACTATGGTGGTTATATGTCGGTAGCTATGGGGGTGTGGGAGTTATGGTGGCTGAAAGTGGTCGACCTGGGGCACTTTCATATTTCAACTAAAGACGGATGTATGCCTATGTATCACTTTCAGCCAAAACTACCTAGCGCAGATCACTGGTGTTTGTATGTGGAAGTAGCACAGAATCACTGATCGTGTATAACGTTGGCCGATTTTCGATAGTTGTGGTAGTATGGGAGATATGCTGGTTGAAAGAGGCAGATCAAGGATATTTTCGTATTTTAACCAAAGAAATGTGTCCGTATATGTCACTTTGCTGCCTCAACTACACAGCGCAAATCACTGGTAATTGTGTGTGGTAGTAGCATCGAGTCTCTGATCGTGCACTATGGTGGTTAGATGTCGGTAGCTATGGGAGTTTTGGAGATATTGTGGTTAAAAGTCGTCGACTAAAGACGTATGTGTCTTTATGTATCACTTTTCAGCCAAAACTGTCCAGTACAGTTCACTGGTGTTTGTGTGTGGTAGTAGCGTAGTTAACGATCGTGAACAACATTGGCCGATTTTCGATAGCTGTGGGTGTGTGGGAGATATGATGGTTGAAAGTGGTCGATAAAGGATATTTTCATATTTGGATCAAAGACATGTGTGTCAGTATATTTCAGCTTAGTTGCCACAACTGTATAGCGCAGACTACTGGACTTGTGTGTGGTAGTAGCATGTAGTCACCGATCGTGCACAACGCTGGCCGATTTTCGATAGCTGTTGGAGTGTTCCTCAACTACACAGCGCAGACCATTGGTGATTGTTTGCGGTAGTGACCTTGAGACTCCATCGTGCACCATGGTTGTTAGATGTCGGTAGCTATATGGGTGTGAGAGATATAGTGGTTGAAAGTGGTCGACGTAGGGTATTTTCCTATTTCTACCAAAGACGTGTGTGTCCCTATATATTTCGCATTGTAGCCATAAATACCTTACGTAGATCTCTGAAGTTTGTAGTTGGTATTAGCCTCGAGTCTCCCATTGTGCACTATGGTGGTTACATGTCGGTAGCTGTCAATTATAACTCTTTACAATCACGAACGAAGACGTGGGCATCAGCTAGTGATATCTGAAAATTACACCGGAACCGAATCGGGGATCTTTTCATCCTCGGTCAAACAAGTAATCAACGAGGTCGATTTAAATTGTTTTGGCGATGAATACAGAAAAGCGGGTAAATTAACAAAAAAATCATTACTATGACCATGATTGCTACCGCTATCAATTTTACCTAGCTAGGAGTGATTTCCATTGATGCTGGTATCAGGAACTTTTATTTTTTGATACATGGAAACGAATTGTTGAAATTGTTGCAAATAAATAATTGGTTTAACGTCAATACAGCTGAACGATCAACCAGAAGGAATGGGGAAACATTTCAGTATGATTCAATTACAAAACACAATGATACTCATTTTCCTAATAATTCTGTGAGGTTAATTTAAATTGAAAGCAATTTAGCACTGCGGCAATAAACCCAGTGGAACACAAATACAACTTTTCGGATTTATTAATAATAACCGACAAACAACGAATTGGTCTGTTGTCAAAAGTAATAAATAACATGACAAATGCGAATCGAGCTTCGTGCAACCAGGGTTCCGAACATTAATTACTTAAAAAGATATCTTGCACGTGGCAGGTAATAAGATAGTCACTTGGCACAATCATCAGTGTCCGACACGTCTTCAAATTTGGCAGCGGACTCTGCTTCACGGTTCCGAACGTCACTCCACGTTGCAGTTCGAACCACAGTTTCAGAAAACCTTATTATAGGTAGGTAATTAAGCATTGCAGTTAAGATCACTTTTCTATAAGATAGCATAAATACTGGCTAAAAAAAAAACTCAAAATTAAAACTTTCGTTTTGTCGAAACATAAAAATCTATATTGGATTATGTGTTTTCAGTACTTGTTTTTTAAATACAGGATATGTATTGGAGACAAGATTTAAGTTCCTTGGTGATACTGGGTTTGAGGTAGATCTGGTAAAAGAAATGTTATAGAATCGACTACTCTGACGGAAACTGACGCCTATGTTTTTAAATGAAAAAAGTAGAAAAGAAAATAGTTCTCTACATAACGAGTCTAAACATCTACACAGCATGTTGTGGAAATCAAAAATATTTTATTATATTTTTATAAAAACCCTCCAGAACACAATTTTACATAATTTTATTTTTTCTTCAAAAAGTGAAAGAATAAAATTAGAAAATTTAATGTCTTATTCCATTTAGAGGCCTGTGATAGGCGAAGGAATAGAGAAAGAATCCTCAGCAATAGGGCTGAGCTTGCCATTATTACAGAACTTTTAAAAGCCTCCAGCTCGTGACTTTTATCTTATGTTGATCTACGTTAAAACATGTAGAGTTACAGTTATGGATTAATCGTAGCCCCATGTTACGCCAGCAAAAATTCATGACACATTACCTCGTAATTGGCTTGAGCTTACTGAAGTGGTGTTTCTATTGCCAAATCACAGATAAAAAAATCATTATACTGTACCTTTTATAATAAATAAATTAATTTTCCTATTACTAAAATTTTACTTAATAAGTATAAAATGAAAGGGAATTAACTTTTTTTTATTTATCACAATGAAAACACTGATTTATTTCAACAGTTTCATAATTGGTAGAGAAGCAGATCAAACAGTTTTCTGGGAACAATATATGAATCAACACATGACGCTTATTGGGTCTAAGTTGATTTTGTTAAACAGCACAGATTATCAAGGAAGTTATCTCACGTGATTGATGAACTGGTTTTCGTTATACCGGTACTCGTACGCTGACCCTGAGTACTTTCTTTTGGATGTCAGCTGGATTCACTACATCATTCGTCATATTTGATATGCAATAATAGTAATGTTTACATTAACCTCTCTCTCCCTTTCTCGTTATAAATTGATGGGTTTAACCTTTGTTTTTTAATAGTGTGGCCATAGTTAACGCTTGAGTTTTTAATAGTTCCATTCACTAAGCAATTGCTTTCGGAGAGGGATTTTTCCATTTATGAGATATTGATTTGTGTATCAAAGGTATCACGTAATTTCTATCAAATCTAAGGGAAATTTTAAAAGCAAGCCCATTGAACGATACTGCAATGAATCTATAATATCTGTGAAATACTAGAACTACGAGCGATGTGATGACAGATACCAACATTTGGTGCTAGAGAATCAATAAGTACTCCCCTCTGAAAATTACACCAGTATTGTACCGAAACTTTCGTTCTGGCCTCACATTCGGGAGGACGCGGGTTCTAATCACCGTCCGGGCATCCAGATTTGAGTTTTCCATGGTTTCCCCAAATCACTCCATGAGAATGCTTCCTACAAAAAAGGTCATGGCCGATTCCTTCCCATTCCTTTGTCCCAGGCCCATCCCGCCTCTAATGACCTGAGCCGTCAACGAGGCGTAAAGCCGTAAGAAAAAAAGAATAAAAACCCGAAACTTTCAGACAAATAATCAAATTACGCAGGCCGATATGCAGCGAAATATTTTTTATTGATAGTATAATGACTGCTAGAAGGACGAAAGTATTTAAAGCTTCATTGCGCGCATTGTTAATTATTTTAAATCTATCAATTCGACTGTTGGAAAGCGTATATTTTCCGACAACTGTAGTTGTTTTTGCTTATTTAGAAACTTAGCATCGGAATGGTATGGCCATTTAGCTACTATACAATATATCCTTAATGTAAAATATGACACTGCGATAAAGTAATATAATAATTGAAGACTAAAACAGTTCAAAATCATATCTTAGGTACTACGCCCTCATCTTTAATTGAAAATGATATTAAAAAACTAAATAGCAAAATAATCAATCCCATTTATGTTACTCCATGTAGCACCGAATGTTCTGTTTTCCCACTACTCCCCCATTCACAATATGCACAGCGAGTGCACGCGGTTAGCAAATCATTTGATTCAAGCCATCGTCACAGCGAGCTGTAATCGTAAAGGATTCTGTGAACTTATCCGTCTATTGCAGCTAAATAAAAAACTTCGTTTTTTGGCAGACGCGTTTCGATTTATTTAATCATCTTCGGTGCCCTAGAACAGTTTTATTTACATTCTTTGATCTTGTTTAAAATATGTTTATAATTCTAATCTGTTAATAAGTGCAATGAATGTTACATTCTACTTACAGTTTTTGTTTCTTGTTTTTACATCGAAGTCAGGGGAAGTTCCATTTCAGTGCTTTTTCTAATGCTTTTTGTGTGTTCCGCACATACACTGTGGTGTGTTTATATTCGCACAAACTGTCTTCATTTGTTTACGCGTAAACAATAGTGCGTTTCTAAAAATGAAGACAGTTTGTGCGAATATAAACACACCACAGTGTATGTGCGGAACACACAAAAAGCAATAGAAAAAGCACTGAAATGGAACTTCCCTTGACTTCGATGTAAAAACAAGAAACAAAAACTGTAAGTAGAATGTAATATTCATTGCACTTATTAACAGATAAGAATTATAAACATATTTTAAACAAGATCAAAGAATGTAAATAAAACTGTTCTAGGGCACCGAAGATGATTAAATAAATCGAAACGCGTCTGCCAAAAAACGAAGTTTTTTATTTAGCTGCAATAGACGGATAAGTTCACAGAATCCTTATTAATAGCAGCTAAGGAAAAAGGTCTGAATCTCAACATGTACTCGTAAATGTTATGTTCTATACAGAACCTAAGGCAGGGTGCTGGGTCTGTCTCGGCAGTACCACCTCCTGGTTGATATAAGGTTTTCAACATCGTGTAATCTGAGACTGCATCTGTTAGCGTGCCTCAAGAAAAGGGGAGAACCATTAATCTTCCGCGACGCCCAATACGTCAAAGGAGGTCAACAAACGGCAGCTCTGCCACGTGCGAAAATTACCCCTCGATAGCGAGCCCGGTCGAAGAGGAAAACATGCTGACGCTAAGGAACGCCAACAATTTAATCAATAACGATTTTTGTTATTGGTGGTGGTGCCTTGCTGGGTATCGATAAATCTAAACTTGATTTTTAATACTATTTAATCTACTAATTTAGTATTTCCAGTATCGTAAGTCCAAAACAACACTATGTTATCTGAGATTATGTAAATCTGAAACATTTCTTCAGTTTTTTTCAACTAGCCTGAAGGTCTTCGGACTCATGAAATTTCGTTTCAGAAACTGTAGAAATATGATAGCAAACAAGTAGTTTTTAACATCACTCTCAAAATAAATTTTTCTTCTTTTTGACTGGTATTTAGCGTTGCAGCTATCTCAAGTGCATATTAATCTTTCCCAGTGTAACTGGTAATCAAACATATAGAGACGATACAGGAAAGACACAAAACTCAATTAAAATCACCAATGAGCTTGACCTGACTAGAATGTTTGTGAGCTTATCCTTAACTCAGGCCCCGAAGCTATACCAGAGGTGTGGGCCCTTTAAGATCTGTACACCACTGGGCAATAACTGTGATGCGGGCCCTATATATATAGCAATATCGATTACTTATAAATAAACCTTTTAACGCAAAATATAGAATAATGTAATGATAATAAAATTTACGACGTTAAATTACTGAAGAATCGAAATTTCGTGACATGCTTTCTGCAACGTTTCCGAGATTGAAGTGAACAATGTTAGCAAGTGATGCCCACGCGTTCAATTTGTTGACTGATGATCGATAGATAAGGTGTTGCTATTTTAGTGCTGTTGTAGCAACCAGACACCCTCAGAAAAAGACCTCAAAATTACAAACTGAAAAGTTTTAGTAGCAATATGAAACAGTAGTCTACATATTAAGATAAAACAAAAGAATAGAGATGATTAACATTACCGAATCAAGCAATAGAGAAAGATTAAAAACACAATATTGATTATATTAATTCATAAAATAACGCCAATGCAACTGTATTATGTAGGTTTATTGCCGTACGCGTTTCGCCTCTCCTCGAGGAATCATCAGCTACGAATCTATTTTAAAGTTTACATTTGATTTACACACTTATTTGACATAACGCTAAATTTATACATTTTCTTATTATTTACACTTACTATTTACATTAGTGGATTTCAGGATAGTAACCACACATCTTTGCTTTCTCTCCAAAGCATGTTTCAATTACAGCCATTTGTCTTTGCTGTTGTGTACACGATATAAACATTGCGTCTTCTACAATTCGTTTGTTTTTGGTGGCCGTCTTATTTTCTTACTGTCAAAGGTGGTGATGCTCTGACGGCGCCGGATTTGAATTTGCGTTGGAGATTTTATATCTAATTATATGTAAGTGTGTGGGTGTATGTATTTGTTAGGTTTATTTCTTTATTGTAGGGTTATTGTATGTTTACCAGTTTGAACAGTGTTTGGTTTGTTAAGTTTATGTGGTCATTCAGTACCTGCTTGCCATTTTTTATTGCTTTTTGTATGTGGTAGTTTTCTTGTAGAGTGAGGGTATTGTGTCTGTAATTGTTGATTGTGAGTATTTGCATGTCTTTGTTAATGTCTGTTGGTAAGTGATCGTTTTCTATTAGATGTTCGGCGAATGTGGAGTGGTTACTGTACTTTAGTGCCCTCATGTGTTCTTTGTATCTGGTTTTAAACTGTCTTCTTGTCTGTCCTATGTATATTGCATCACAATTGTGACATGTCAGTTGATATATGCCTGAGTTTTGATAGTTGTCTCTGTCTAAGTGGGTATTTAACTGTTAAATACCCCCTCGAGGAGAGGCGAAACGCGTACGGCAATAAACCTACATAATGCAGTTGCATTGGCGTTATTTTATGAATTAATTTACTGAGCAACTGCGGAAAAATGGCCTTCAACAACATTACAATATTGATTATTCACAACGTATGTCAACAGGATGACAGCGACAAATATATATATATATATATATATTATTAATTTTTGTTATTGCATGTGGTGCGGGTCTCTAGGCTACAGCCTAGGTAACGTATGCCTAAATGCGGTCCTGCCTGAAGTGGTAGCCATATGTAAGCAATCCTAACATTGGATGATCGGGTGTTATTTAGAGGAGATCGGATCAGATTCTCATCCTTCAACACATGCAGGCCGTTAGGTCGGTTAAATAAATTGAGAGGTATTTTGACATAGTCAGGAAATGAAAACCTCACTGTTATAGTAGAAATATTATTCAATTTAATTAATAACGTTCAGAGACACAGCTTCTAAGACTATGATGCATTGACACTAGCTATTTTAGCTTGTGTACGAAAAGGTTGTGCTCACGACATACAACCACCTCCAAGAGGCACGACACACACACTGCCATCAACCCTGTCTTGCTACAATGCTAGCGCCCAACCAACAATCGCTGTCGGACATCTGAGCTGCCAGCGTCAAAGAATGTTACACAACTCAGATAAAAACAGTATGCTACCCCGGCTACTAAACAAACTACAGGCTGTGGAAAACCCATCGTTATTACGAATTGAGTTCCAAACATTAGTACAATTATTTATGATACTTATATCTAATAATTGTTACATATTTCAGTATTAATAACAAACTAACAACAAAAAATGATTCGGGGGTGGGGTGGGGAGGGGTTAGTGATAATGTTACATGTTGTACTTCGAATATGGTAGTCAAAAGTCGATTTGAATGTCTGTCTGTAGTTCCAATGCTATTGAGGATAGCGAGAAACAAATTTTCATATATTTTCCTTGTCATCGGAGAGCTTTCGCATAAAAATATTATATATTTTCTAAACATGCGAGGCCAGCTACTCTGTATATCATCATTCGTGGATAATACGTAGGTGCCTATAGCACCAGTTTTTTTTATTTTTTTTTATTTTTATTTTTTAAAACTACTCACAGCATGCATCCATCCATATTAAGTCTCTTTCAAAAGAAGCAACACTAAAAAGTTTGCAATAGTTAGAAATCCCAAAAAGTTTTGTTTTCAGGATAACTAGTTAAAACAATATTTATAAATTTTCAGAAGGAATTCGAATCTGTACTACACAACCGCCTTTTAGCGAAGATTCTGAAGAACGTTATATAGTAACAGATTTTTTGCAAATGGATACGAATTTTTCTAACTGACCGGTCGCAGTGTGTCATTGTTTATGAAGAAGTCTCTACTAATCTAGATGTTACATCAGGCGTTCCTCAAGAAAGTGTAATAAGACCACATCTTTCCATAATTTTTATAAACGATCTCGGAGACAACGTTAATAGTAGTTTGAGATTGTGTGCTGATGTTGTCATCAACAGGGAAGTAAGGAATACACCCGATTGCCAAATCAACGTGATCTGGACAAGATTTCAGCTTGGTGTGGTCAACGGCAACTAAACTGCAAAAACTGCAAAGCAATGTGTATAACTAGTGAAAAAAATCAGGAGTACAAACTAACAGTTCAGTTATTGACATCGTTAATTCCGCTTAACGGTACAAAGTTACATCAAACTAAACCTGCAAATGACTGCAGTAGTAGTTAAAGCTAATTCTGTTCTGCCGTTCTTGGGTCGAATTTTGAAGAATTGTAAAGCCCATACTAAGCAGAAATAATACAAAACACGACCACATTTTGACAACTGTTGTATCGTTTGAGAGTCAAATCGTAAATGATTGATTCACGGGATAGAGAAATGCATTTCTATTCGTAATTGTTTATCACAGACCTTATCAAAGCATCACAGTATTGATACTTAGATTCGGCTGGGATTGTATGCCAGACAGACGACGCAGGTTTCGTTTATTGGCAAACGTGCGAACATCACAATTCATTTACGAGTGCGAAGGGATAATTTCTCCACCAATTACAGAAGGAAAAAAATATGTTAGAGAAATAAAGCGCCGTACTAATGCTGTAATTAATTCTTCCTTCTCTCATACTATCGGGTCTGGAATGAAAAGAGTTCCTTTTGGTGAAAACCACCCTATGCCATCACCAACTTCGTTGACCACAGCGTATAGATGTAGATGTAGCAGCAAGGCAATGCGAATAAGTAATAAAAAGAATCAGTTTGCTCACGAGTACAAAGTAAACAATTCAGTTGTTGACACGGTTGATTCCCTGAAGTATCTGGGGGTAATAGTACAAAGTAACATGAAATGGGGCTTGCACATAACTTCCGTCGTAGGCAAAGCTAATTCTAAATTACGATTCATTTGTCGTATTCTGAGGAATTGTAATGCTCATACATAGGAAATAGCGTATAAAACACTAGTGCGTATGCATTTGTATTTCTGTTGTGGATTTTGGGATCCGTATCGCAAGGGCCTGATTGACTCATTGGAGAGGGTACAGAGGAGAGCCTCTCGATTTGTGACTGGTTGCTACAGCCCTTATGAAAGCGTCACAGAATTGATACACAGCTTGAGCTGAGATCGTTTGGAAGACAGACGACGTCATTTGCGTTTGAATTTATTGGAGAATATGCGAAATTATATGACCTACGAATGCAGTGAGATACTTCGTCCGCCAACCTATTTAAGTCGCAATGACCGGAGAGATAAGATTCGAGAAATAAGATGCGGTACTGATGCTTTTATGTATTCTTTCTTTCCTCGTGCTATTCGGGATTTGAATGCACAGAATTAAGATGGGTGCTTATCACCCTCTGCCACCCACAATGTTTATGAATTGCAGAGTTTGGATGTAGATGTAGAAGTAGAAACTAATATCTTAATAAACTCTTTGTTCCCCTGGCTGTGATAGTGCTTTAACTCTAATGCATGTGGCCTTCTACGACCCTCACTCTGAATTTCAAATATTTTTTTTACGGCATAATCTTCGATTTCTGTCTAGACACTGCATAAGAATTTTCATTCCCCTTAATCTAAACATTGAAATGTTTTGTAACCAGCCTTGCTTAGTAACATGTTGTGACTTTTTCGGCCCAAGTCCTTAGTTGCTATGATAACTGTTTTGTGAGTTGTTTCTGACTTGCAACTACATAAATGCTTTTGACGACATACGTGTTTTTCCTTTATTCAAGGCATCTTCAGTGCCATAGATAAACATATATACACACATATATATATAATGATGTTGTTTGATTTTGTACAGTTTTCTGAAAATATTAAATAGGTACTTACAGTTTTTATATGTGCATTAACACGCGCAAGTTCGTGTTTCCATACCAGCTACTCTTTTTCCACTATCACTGCTGTCCAAAGTTTGTGTAGGTTGCACTCTAGGTGATTTCACCGGTCACGAACTGTATATAAAGTTTTTTGTTCGTTTACTTCGAGTGTCGTACGGAAAGTGATTATAACGTCGCGAAATAATTACATATAGAATTTATTGAGTGCAGTTTCGAGATCAACCGTTCGCGTGATTAGTACGTTCGGGGATTACCGAGTGTAAATCCCACAGTGTAGCCAAAATATGGCAGACCCCCCGGACACAGGTCAAACGAGTAATACGGGACTAGAAGCGTGCTACGCTAATAACATCAACGTCCAGTCAGTGAATTATATGCCGAATGAAGTTATACAATCACAAGTAGTATCTCTTACAAGTGATCAGCGATTCATGCTGAAACACACAGAAGGCCTACAGCAGCAACATCCCCATCTGCAACAACAGCAGCAGCAACAACAACAGCAGCAGAAGAGGCAACAACAGCAGCAGAACCTGCAGCAGCAACAACAGCAACAGCATTTTTCTGAAATGGAAGAAGGATCAGGCAGTAATACATCGCAAGGTCCATGCTCTTCTATCAGTACTGCACTGGATCACACAGCCGACACTGCCATGGGTGAGTCGATCTAGCCAGCCAAACGACTTTGCTTACAATCACGAGTGGTAGAACAGGATTGGGTTACGCCAGTACAAATAGAGCATACGGAGGAAGTGGTCATGCGCGATCCAGTGGGGACTGTCGAAAATACTCTTCCTCCAGCTCCGGTAGCAGATCATTTCGTCCATATTAACACTCAGTCTGAGTCAACTCTAACCTACCGCAGCAAAGGCAACAGATATAGCCGTACAGATTGTGGACCATATTATGTTTTTGTGGAGAGCTTAGATAGAAACGTGGGTAATTTACATCCGATGGCAATTGGTAAACTAATATTTAAGTATAATAATGACTTTAAAAGGGATGTAATCAACATCACACGCAATGGGAAAAATCGTCTCAAAATAGAAACGAACACTGCAGGCTCTGCCAACCTAATAGTGCAGCTAGACATCTTCAAAGAAAAACGTTTAGAAGCTTATATCCCAAGTTTCCTGATACATAAACAGGGCATCCTAAGAAACGTTGATACTACTTTAAGTGAGAAGGAGATTTTGGAAGAAATAGTATCCCCATTTCCGGTGGTACGCATTAAAAGATTCACCAGAAGGTCGCAATCAGATCCAGAGTGTGTGATACCAATTCCAGTCTGCTTGGTATCTTTCCGGTCGCAGAAATTACCTTCCCATGTGTCCATACTTGGAACTCGCTGTACTGTCGAACCTTATGTTCCTCCTGTAACTCAGTGTGGTATTTGTTTACGCTTGGGACATCGACAGGGACAATGTAGATCACGTGAGGTTCGATGCAACAGGTGTGCAGGCCCTCACTTGGAGGCCAACTGCAACAGTCCTACAACGGTGTGTTGCGCGCTTTGTGCAGGCCAACATTATGCCTCTGATAGAAACTGTCCGGTATATCTTCGGCACCGTCAAACGAAACTAGCAACAGCGCATGGAACAAGCGCATCGTTCACCGACAGAGAACATCAAACTCGAGGCTATGCCCAGGTAGCATCAATTCCACCAAACGTAAGCAGCCATACAGAGTTTCCGCCTTAATCGGCACCACATCCACAAAGTCCGAACGCTCCTCAGTTGATACAACATGCAAACATCTTTCGTCCACAAATCCAGCAATTACAACAAACACAGCAGACGCAACCTTCTTCACCAGTACAGCAACCAGTGGTTCAGGGCAACGTCTCTGTGCCCAGAGGGCACCCCATGCATACGCCCAGGAGGCACCTCCTTCCAACCCAGCTTTCCCTCCGGTTCACCAACGGCTGTTTATCCCCCAGCAGTTACCTATCTGTCCCATTACTCATAACCCTTACCCACCAAGCCCTCACAATATCCCAGCTCACACTCCAACACGGACTGACTTCCTTATAGAAGAAATATTTCAACTGATCATGTCCATTATTACTTCGCCCCAATCAACACTTATCGGAAACCCTCTTGCCATCCGTGAGTCATTATTTGCTCTGTTAATAGGTTCAATGGCTTTTCGAATACTACAGTGGAATGCTAGATCGGCCATCGCCAACAAGGAAAGTTTAGAATATGAGCTCCATCATAAAGATAGCAGCAATTTCCGAGACGTGGTTTAGAGAATCATCAACAGTGCGCTTTAGGAACTACGCCACAATCCGTTCGGATCGGATGGATGGAAAAGGAGGAGCAGCTCTCCTCATTCATAATACACTTCCCTTCAAAGCAGTAAACGTTACGGAGGTGTTAGATCATGACATCCAAATTGTCGCCGCAAGAATTAAAACTACTACACTAGAGTTCACTTGCGTCTCCGTCTATTGCAAGCCTCTCAGGACCATATCACAGGAGACGTGGAATAAACTCTTAAATCTCCTAAACCCACCTCTACTTATATGCGGAGACCTTAATGCCCACAGCACTGCATGGGGATGTGCCTTTACTGATAGACAAGGACATAATGTCTTAGAGATATGTAACGAGTACGGCCTATCTATCCTTAATAACGGATCACATACACTCGTTCCCTCTTTATACCACCGTCCATCGGCAGTAGATATCACACTGTGTTCTCCGTCCATAGCCACCATTGCTCATTGGTCTACATCAAAAGACTCACTCGGCCAACCACTACCCAGTAATTATAGACATCGACCATTCCTCTCCAAGCGGCCCTCAACCAATCTCGTCAAGCAAGTGGAATATTAACGCTGCTAATTGGATACTATATGCAGAGGCAATACTGAAAGAGGTACGCAATTTTCAACACAGCGATTCAGCGATGGACGACTATAATCTCTTCATAGAAGCCCTGGAGCGCGCAGCCTTCAGCTCTATTCCTCTTAAGAGAACCGCGTACAGAAGAAGAGTACTCCAACCGTATGGTGGAACACAGACTGTTCTAGGCATGTCGCTCTCCGACTTGCTGCTCTGCGGGAATACCGAAACCACCCATCCCAAGACACGTTTCTCCGGTATCAGCAGGTGTCTGCCCGCACTAAGCGGTTCCTAAAAATGACAAAAAGACAGTCTTGGCAAGAATTCTGCTCCTCCTTGAACAGGCAGACCAAAATAGAAGAGGTATGGCAACGTATAAAAGTCCTGCGCAACAGAAAATATAGCCCGCAAGAACGCTCCGATGGCTGGAGGATTTTGCTGATAGAATTGCTCCAACTTCTACAGCCCCTCCTCCATATAACTTCACTGAAGAAGACTCAACCATTTTCTGTGCACTCCTTTCACCCTTAACGAACTTCGAGCAGCCCTCAAGAACTCCAGCAACACCTCACCAGGCACAGATGACATAAGATATCCCATGCTACAGCATTTACCTGAAGAAGCCCTAAACCTCTTCCTCAATATCATTAATAATCTATGGTTAAGAAAGCTGATACCGGAAACTTGGAAGACTCAGATAATAGTCCCGGTATTGAAACCTGGAAAAGTTCCAGGAGTTGTTACATCCTACCGTCCGGTAGCCTTATCCTCCTGCATAGGCAAAACCGTGGAAAGGATGATGAAAAACAGACTAGAATGGTGGCTGGAAGCTCAATCCCTGTTACCCACCACACAATACGGGTGCCGCAAAGGAAGGAGTACCTATGACAACCACAGCATCCTAGTTACGGCGATTCAGTCAACCTTTATGGAAAACCAATACCTTACGGCGTTGTTCATGGACATAGCCGCGGCTTACGACAACGTCCAAATACCAATCCTGATTGATAAGCTCATAGCACTAGGCCTCCCCCAGAACTTTATAGCCGTAATTTATCAACTACTACGAACAAGAAAGCTGTTCTTCAGATTTAAACACGTGCTATTAGGTCCACGACTTACCCAACAAGGACTCCCGCAGGGAGCGGTATTAAGCCCACTATTGTACGCTTTATATGTGCGGGACCTGGAGAAAATTCTTCCACCCGAGGTGCAGATCATTCAATATGTCGATGATGTATGTATATTCGCCTCTGCAGCTACTATCGCGATAACCAAGCTCATCCTTAAACAAGCCATCCTCATAGTTATCCACTGGCTCCAGCAACACGGACTAGAATTCTCGACTAGCAAATCCACTGCTGTCATATTTACAAGAAGAAGAATGCACCCCCCGATCTACAATCTAGTTTTGGGTACATGCAGCGTACTGGTCAAATCGAATGTCAAATTCCTCGGCCTAGTCTACGACTCACGATTAACCTGGGCAGCACACGCTCACCAACTCATCCCTGAACTAGAACAAGGACTCAACATTTTACGAACCCTGACACGAGTATGGTGGGGAGCCCACCCATCGATATTACTAATATTGTACCGTGCTATAATCCGATCTAAAATTGAATACGGGAGCATGTTCTATTTCAGTGGCAACAAAAGGAACATAGATAAAGTGGAGAGCATACAGAATCAATGTCTCCGCACATGTCTGGGGACTATGAAATCAACACCGATAAATGCCCTCTACCTGGTAGCCGCAGAAATGACCCTGAAATTCCGAACCCAGTTACTAGCTAACAAATTTTTACTAGCTCGAATACAAGATAAAAATTCAACTACTCTCCAACAAATCACCAACCTTCAGCAGCTGGTTGAAGAACAAGGACCTCGCTCTTACAATCAAAGATACCCACTGCTACAAAGCCTCGTTCTTCTGACAACTTTCCTCCCCGAACGGCCATTGCAGGAAGCAGCAACAATACACGAGATTCCCTACCAAGAATGCGTGAGGCCAATGTCGGTAAGCTGTATTCCGGCACACCTGAGATCCGGCCAGCCAATTCAGCAATTTTGTCAGGGGTATTTAACAGAGCATTGGCCAACTTCAATCCATATCTACACTGATGGATCGAAGATACCTTCTCAGGGAGTAGGGTGCGCCATCTACTGTCCTGAGACGCTGCACGAGCAAAAATTCAGGCTACCAAATCATCTTCCAGTTTATTCAGCTGAAGCGGTCGCTATTATTCAAGCTCTTTCATATGCGAGAGAGTTTCCTCGGCGAAACGTCTTAATCTTAACGGACTCTCTCAGTGTACTCCGTACTTTAACAACTCCGGCCATCCTACACCGCTCCAATGTATATCACATTAGCATAATACAGAAAACCTATGAACTTGCGCAAGCGGGTTCCTCTGTGAACTATATATGGATCCCGGCCCATACTGGTATAATATTTAATGAACGTGCAGATCAGTTAGCCAAGGAAGCATGTAATTCGGGCCAAGTTCTCATCCCTCCATTCAACACCAAAGAATACCATGCAGCAATATCCAATCACATACATCAACAATGGGCCATGCTCTGGGAGGAAACAAAGAGGCTCAAAGGACGGCAATACGCAAAGATACAGCCACAACCACCTCGTCGACCTTGGTTCACAAATTGGAACACGCAACGCAACTTCATAACATCCATCACTCGTATGAGGTTTAACCATGGTGCATTTCGGGAACATCTATATCGCATCCACGTAGCAGAGACACCGCTCTGCCCATGTGACGGGCAATCAATGCAAGACCTCAACCATATGTTCTTCAGATGCCGCCTATACCGACAGCAGCAGCAATCATTCATCAACTCGCTAGTAAGAGCAGGACAGCCGCTCCCAACAAGTATCACCGGACTACTTGCATCTAACAACAGGAAAATATACACCATTATTAGAGACTTTATAAAAAGTGCAGAAATATACATTTAATGTAATAACACATGTAATATACACGTAATGTAATGTAATGAAACAAAACGAGTGTTTATGTACATTAAGCTGGCTGTATGGTATACCAAATCCTAAAGCCAATAAATAAAAAAAAAAAAAAAAGTTTTTTGTTGTTGTTGACATCCAAAAGACATGAGCCAAAGATTATGTATTGTCGAACTATTTCTTATTTTGAATCTGTGGTCATTAGCTGTATCTGTTCTGAATAATGACCACAGATTCAAAATAAGAAATAATTCGACAATACATAATCTTTGGCTCACGACTTTTGGATGTCAACAACAACAAAAAATATTATATACAGTTCGTGGCCGGTGAAATCATCTAGAGTGCAACCTACACAAACTTTGGACAGTAGTGATAGTGGAAAAAGAGTAGCTGGTATGGAAACACGAACTTGGGCGTGTTAATGCACATATAAAAACTGTAAGTACCTATTTAATATTTTCAGAAAACCGTACAAAAATCAAACAACATCATTGTATATATACGTGTATATATGTTTATCTATGGCACTGAAGATGCCTTGAATAAAGGCGAAACGCGTATGCCGTCAAAAGCATTTTATTTAGTTGCAAGTCAGAAACAACCCACAAAACTTGCTTAGTAAGTATATTAAATTTTAATTACACCGTTTTTTTGCAGTAATTTAAATGCTATACGTATAGCTGACAAGCCTCTTTTCTTGCCGCTAATCACTTAGCCACCGCGCTGTCTCAGGCCCTGCTGAGCCGTATGCCAGCCGCTGGCTATCAGACCGTTCACGCTTCATTGTGCCCGCCGGAAGAGGGTCGAGATGAGCTCCAAATGACCCGGTGGAGGCAACGCCCCGCCTCCAGTCGATAACGCCTTCACCCAGTCAGCACTCGCTTTCTACCTGTCAGCAACGATTTCAGATTTTCAACAGACTAAGATATTGATGCCATTTCGATTTAAAACAACTTTGGCTAGATCGCAAGTGTATTGATTAAGATGCTTGTGCTCTTGGCTTCTTCCATTTAACAGCTCCGGGTCTCCTTTCCCACCAAACCGCAAGATGTGTCCGGCCACCTCAGAAATTAATCACTCTCAACTGGTTCGATGCAATCTTCTATCTCTTCCAATCGTGCGCTAACTTTTCCTTATCAACATACCCCTTACAAACTACTTTCCCAATTATTTGCTTCCTATATTCTAATCTCTATTTTCCTCTAAAGCCGTTACCTCCTTTAACAATTTAACCAATACCGCATGTCTTAAGATATGACCCACCATTTTGTCTCTTCTTTCTGTAAACTCTTCCTCAAAATTTCCATTCAATTTTCACAGCTCTTTTACAGCACCAAATTTCAAACGCTTCAATTTTCCTTTTTTCTTCTCTGCCATAAAGTGCTATGCTCCATATATAGATTTTTAATAGGTTCTTTCTTAGTCTTAGATCAATATTCGAAACTATTTTCTCTTTACCGTAAAGTATTTTTTTTATTACTACTCTGCTTTTAAAATAATGCCTACTATCAATTTAAATTTTACTTCCTAAGTAACAATATTCACTTACTTCTCCTACTGTGTCGGATCTTATTTTTATTTTAATCTACTATTGTTGCTCTCATTTCTGCAACATTTCATCACTTTCGTCTTGCTTCGGTTTAAATTTAGCCCAAAATCTTCCCTCAGTATTTTTTCATGTCATTCGGTAACTTCTCAATCTCCTCAGCATGATATACTAAATGGACAATGTCATTAGCGAATCGTACTATATTGATTTTTTCCCTTTGACAATTATACCACATTAAAATTTTTCTTTAACTGTTAGTTTCTCTATTGCTTCCTCTAAAGTTAAATATTATGGCGACATACCACAGCATTGTCTTACATCCTTTTTTACTAATACATTACATTCTTGATCACTTCCCCCAAGTCGGGGGCACTTGGCACTTACTTCATTGTTACGGAACCTTTTCGCGTTAACTAAATAATTTTCGTGATTTTGCGCCAAATTACACCAGGATCAGTTTGATTGTGTTTCTGTGATCAGTGACCACCACAGATAGATAAGGAGCCAGCAAGACGTGGTAAATGAGTATACAGCGTCATTGAGCCATAACTGCAATCAAATTTCATTCTATTCTGTGAAGTCAGTTCTTGCTTTGCTATGTTGGTTTTGTCTCCGTTCATGGATGGTTTTATGTTCATTCTGATATATTTCTACTGTTTTGCACAATAATTACACGAAGGAGTGTCTAGTATCATCGTTGCTACAATTTTTTTATTTATTTATTTATATTGTGTTATAGAATAGCGTAGCACCTACCATAGTATTTATTCCGAACCCTTATTTCCAATTTTCCAATTTATTACTTGATGAATAGATGATCAAAACTCCGTTTTTTTAAAAATTATACTTGAATTTTGTTCTGGACGTAAGTTTTTTTTTATTAACTGCTTTACGTCTCTCAACAGCGAGGTCTTTAGAGACGGGAAAGGATAGGGGGCAAGGATTGGGGCAAGGAATGGGAAGGAATTCGGTCATGGCGTTTTGGAGGAAGCATCCCGGTATTTGCTTGGAGTGATTTGGGAAACCATGGAAAACCCAAATCTGGATGCCCGGATGGGGATTCGAACCGCCGTCCTCCCGAATGCGAGGCCAGAGCGCTAACCTTTACACCACCACACTCGGTATGGACGTAAGTCTGACTGGAGTTATTAAAACTTATCACATTGCATGAATGTTGGTTACATATTTAAATTAACAATGCGATTGAACGTATTCAATGAATGTTAGTAAGCTTTATATATTTTATCAGTTACAATAGCCTGACAGCATCTGCTACCATATATATTTTTGCCCATATATCAAATTTATTACAAGATGCAAATATGATCAAAATTCTTGTTGAATTTTGTTCTGAATGTAATGTTTACAAATGGGTACGTATCTACATACGTATGTACAAATGCCATAGGCACACATAAATACGTACGTCCGTCTACACACTCATAAATGTTAATTCTTTATTTGAATACGAGTTCTATCGTTGCTACAATGTAAACACTTGCAGCTGAGTCAATAGAAGGAAATGCCAATTCGAAACAGAAAATAAAAACAAGTATCTTTGCTGTTCCAAATAACACAGAAATGTTACATATCGGTCATAGAAGTTACACATTAGAAAATATGAAAAATGTCCTGTCGAATCAATTAATTCGAAAATTTAGTTCAAACCTTAAAAGTAAGCACCGCGGTAAGTTTTCCCTCTGCATGTCCACTGTACATGACATTTATACCCGACTTTATGTCGAGCAAGCGGCGACGCAATTGTACAGGCGGCCGGAGTATCCCTCGCCGTTATCAGGTCGCTTAACGCAGCAGCGGACACGACTGCTGGGGGGAATTCATTCGCTGCTGCTACAAAGGACGCGGGCCGAATTGCTACGTGTTGCGAAGCAGTGGCGTCGCGTTTATCGGCCATTAGGAGCGCGCGTAACGCCCGTGTTTATACCTGAGGGCCGGCGACGCCGTTAACCGTAATGCAGCGCCGTAACTCGTGATGATTAGTCCCTCCTCCACTGTGCAGATACCGCGGGCTCTTATATAATGAAGAGGCAGCTGCCGTAGAGCCCCGCGACCAGATTAACCCTAGAAAAATACACAGTTGCAGCAGTACTGAGACAAAAAACTGGAGAATAGGTCCAACACCACAACGGTATCCTAACGTTACGGTTAATTTGATGGTCCACACCGTATCTCTTGAAGGTACAACTCAGACTCCACACTGAAATCTCAGTGCTTGCACTTGTTTGCGTCTCACATAGAGTAACTCTCAAGTTCCTTCGTTTGAGACGCATTAACACCGATACTGAATTATCTGATAAGGAAATTCTGTGGCTGCTCCTGGACCGAGGAGTAAATTCGTTGTGGCGCGTGACGCGGCTGTGCTGACGCTTTATAGTACGCTTACGCTTGGACGACACGCAATTGCGCAAAAAGCGACACATATTTCAGCATGCATCGATACGCAATTGCTCACAAGAACACTTTGTCATACTAAAAAAAAAAAAAAGATGTTTTTAAAAGAAAATTTATCGTTTTTTTAAAGACTAACTGCCGGACAATTATACCTAAGAATGATAAGTGACGTTTAGAATAGCGTTATATGTTGCTGGAGCCTAGTGGAAACTGTCCTCAAAGTTTCAACAAATGGTACAAAAAAAAAAAAAAAAAAAAAATTCTTTAAATTATTGATTACTAGCTACTACCCGCGACCTCGTAGGTGTTGTAACGATTCGCTAAGCTCCCTGTTACATATCACTTTTTATTGTATATAAAGTAAAGGATTATAATATTTTTCCATTTCTTGGGATGTCCACTGTATGTTCGAAAGATGCGCTTTAAAGTGTGAGAGGCAAGAATTTTACGCTTCAGTGAAGGGCAGTCTGGCTGGCGCCTTTTGGGCAGAATGTTAAGAGGATTAGGGATTTCTGTCGGGCAACCGGTAAACAGAATTCCTTCCTCCCGAAGGAGACATCGGCTCCCGAGATTTGCCGAAACTTAACGTGACCAAGAGAAGCACAGATTCACATGACGTCAGATGGTCAGCCAATCACAGGGAACATAGCACTAAGATTCGGGGAATTTTATGTTCTATGTCGTCTTCGAGCCACAAGAGGCGGAGTCAGAGTTTACCTCCGTGGCGGCAGAAAAAGACGAGCTTCCTTCCTGACTTCCTTCCAGTCGGAAGGGCAGCCAGGATCATTCCATTCCGGAGCCCAGACGAGTCACTGGCGACTTGGGGTCCATGTGTGCTGGGCTGACTTGTGTCCTGGAGACCATCTGAGGCACTTCCTACTTGCGACTTGCCGCATACTGGCGTGGCCAGTTAAGGGTGGTCATCTCCGCCCAGCGCTACCTGCCGTGGAACGGTAATGTGTTTCTACGAAGCCATTCAGCCTGCAACTTCCGTGAAACTGTACCCTTAAGCGCATCTGAGATAAAAGGTCCTTGCTCTGATCTGATAAAACCACTGTCAAATGCAGGTTAATCATTCGTGGCGTCCCAACCTATTAAAATTCATTACTGTTTGATATCATCATAACTGGTAACATACTTTGTATTAGAATAATGGTGAGATTTTTAAAGTACAACTATACTTGTTTGCTTGCTTTTAAAGGGCTCATTGTACGTCTGAGCGTTGCTTAGAAAATTGCACAACCTCTTGTTTATTAACGTAATGGTAAATACGCTCAGATTTGTAGATGCCATTGTAAAAATCTTTATTAAAATGTCTTTTTGTGACAGTTTTTCAAATCCCATTCTCATTTGAATAATTTACACTATGATATTCAATTATAGTATCCTGTATAGCGTAATTAATTAAGAATTAATTAATAATTCTCCCCCCCCCTCCGGTGATACGCTACATTGCTAAAATTGGATAAAATCCAAATATGTACAATGTAACAACTTGTGTCTGTACATGAAATTTGTAAGCAGATCATACATGAACTGACTGCGAGAGAAATAAAGCCTGAGTGAACGATATAACATTGCAGATACTTACACATGCTATCACTTTGTCACCGTTCGGTTAGTTCCCAATATTTCATGACAGGAATGTTATTTATCCCGAAAAAAAAAAACTTCCTTTCGTCTTCCTAACGATACGAGTATTTTCTCGTCACATTTCATCAAGATTGGTTTAGCCGTTTAGTCGTGAAAACATAAACAGACAGAGTTACTTTAACATTTATAATATCAGTGTAGATTTGTTAAACTACTTGATGCATCCCTCTTCAGACTTTAATGAATTCTTGTTATTCGTTCCACAGTTTCCTTACTTACTTACTTACTTGTGGATTAGGTTGCCTAAAGGAAAGAAGTTTTTCAACATTTTCAGTTATAATTTTTGTTTTTGTTAGTCTTGCGCATAGTAGTTTGCGACTGGGAGCGTTCAGTTTAGTTCGCAGCTTCTTGCGAACTAGGTCGCTCTTTTAGTTCGTTAGCTCCCATCTCGAATTCCAGAAAGACAGATCGCTCGTTCACTTGTGTATCGCTAATGCACGTGTTCTTTTGTTTTGCTATCGTACTTGTCGTTATCGGTGGTTGTCATTCAGTGGTTGATGGAGTCAAAGCGTGTTTTGTTTTCATATGACGCGTTAAATTTCCGTTTGAGCCCCTTGTAATACTTATTAATGTTAAAAAGTGGTTACATTTTACTTTTTTTATCTGTGTCTGTGTCCACAAGGAAGTGTGACTCCCTTTTGATGACATCGTAATAAATAACCAAAAACAAAACATATTAGCCCTATAGTTAAAATCATATACATTACATTACTTCACATCATAGCATTCTAGAAGTCATATAATATTTTGACAGTCGTTCTACATTACAAATATAGGGTAGTTAGCAGTGTATTATTACTATAAAACAGAATTCGCCGCACCAGGCCAAAACTTTACATTTTTGCCCCTAACCATACACTCGTACCCTCCTCTAACTGAAACGAACTATGAGAAACTCATGTACAGTGAGTGGTGTGACTAGCTAAGGCGGCACCGATCTTTCGCTCACCCTCGCTATTAGAAGTCGGTCTTCGGAAAAAGGATCGAACGTACTAATAAGCTAGGGACCTAGAGATCTGAGAACTAGTTCGCGTAGTTCGACTGTGGGAGCCCTCTTCTGAATTAGTTCTTTCGCGAAGTTCACAAAACTATTTTCTGTGTTAGGGATATCAGGCGTATCACAACAATGTATTATAGCTTTCTGCAGCTTACTACATATGGATCATTTTACATACAGCTATTTGTCTTTACGAATTACATTTGTTGTCACTTGACACTGTTGTTCGGTATGACAACTGCTAAACATTACATTCACGAGAAAAAATACCTCCAGAAATGGTATTTAGTTGAGTAAAGAGAGCGTATTTAATTTTTATAAAGAAAGTTAGCTCCACATATTTTCGGAGCATCCCTGGAAAAAGAGACACTATTTCTACACTTTTATCGTTCGTCCCACCTGACAGGCGCTTTGTAGTTAAACAATGAAGCTTTCTCATTCGCCAATACAAGATCAACTGGGGCTTAATGTACTTTTTCGTTACAGAGAGGGAAACACTTCACTTAGTTTGAATAATAGCCTTGTTTTGCCTGCTGACTAAACTTTTTATTTTTTTTACAATGATAGGTATTTCAGTGTTCTCATTGTATAAGTGTTAAGCTGAACAAATTCCACCTAGGCTGCTTGTCATTCTTTATTTCACTATGCACTGTCGTTTCCCTACCAACCGAACTCCAACTGCTTCGTCCGCAACTCGAAGACTAGTTGGATCGTCCAGAAGGAGGTATACTAAGTCATTGTGTCAGAAGTACGACGGCCAGTTCATTTCTTGTGGGGCCTACAGTTTAACGTGGAATCCGAATCATGGAACTTCCTGGCGTAACTCATAAGATCAAACACAACTCTCAAAATTCTTGGTCCTACAGGGATTTGATCCAGGGACGCATCACCAAGTACGTACAATAGCGTGCACACAACATCCATGTAAGTTTGTCCGGTATATTGCGTCAGGCTGCCCCTACGGAAGCTTATGCTGATTTAATTAAGTGGAACACTGCGCCTCAGGGCTGCTGTCGCCGGCAGGGGCACCTGAGGTATTAACATGCAGATGAACGCCGGGGATCTGCACTTTATGGTGCGCCGCTCCGCTAATTGGAGAGCGTCAGCGTCGCCTCTCGTCGTCCAATCATAGCTGTCACAATGGTAGCCGTCACGTGACACTCTGCGCTTAATGTTTAATGCGGCTCATTTGTCGCTTGTCGACTACCTGCTAATACCCTCGGACACACGCGCGTGATATGACCGACAGACACCCCACGGGGAGCCACAACAGTGCCCACCACTGTGCAGGTTGGCCTCGGGCGTCTCAGATGACTCCTGACTCTTGGATTACAAATTTCGTAAACACTCTGTCTTTCGAAGCGATGGTGTCATAGCTATTAATCAAACGCCGAAGATACTACACAAAAAAATGAAATACCAAAAACAGTATATGGAAGCAACCAGATATAAATCATTTTTGATTGCGCAGGGAGGGATGAAGTGTACTCTACATACCAGCAACGTAATTGGAAATCAGTGGCTGTTTTAATAACGTGATTTGAAGCATACTTTTATCTAAAATTCGGTTGGTTGATCAAATTATTGTTTGATTCGTAATATAAATCACACAACAGTATTGACGGACGGGTAGTTGTGATTAAGTTCGTTAATTTTAGTTATTGAATGATTAATAATAATTTGCCATCTCCTCTCAAAAACTATTAGTTCCCTCAAATTTTCTTTTGATTTGTGTAGGGAATATATATATTTAGCCCAGTATAAACGCTTTCAGTTTCGTAAAATAATAATAATAGTATATCGGAAGACATTCTTAAGCCCAGGATAGAGGCCTCAGACAAGATTTGAATATGTATCACAATAATTCCTCCTATTGTTAGAATCTGCACTAAATTTCAAGGCATATTACGATACAATCTCAACAAAACGGTGATCCCAACAATATTTTTTACTACCCCTTACACGCCGCCGCCATTACGCGTAGTACATTTACACCCTGATAATCTCAGTAGTCTTAGTAAGCAGCCTCGTGTGATGTCCATAGCTATTTTAGGAAATGTCCGCAACTCATTCACTTTCTTACAAAATTTATTTAGTTTTGAAAACATTGATCTAATCCATTCGAAATTCAAATAATCGTCACCTCATCAGTGTTTAAGGGAATATACAGTTGTAGAGCACCAAAATTTAAATACAGTTTTATGAGAAATTATGTATATTAACGCAAAAATAAACTTATTTCTATTAAATTACGTTTCAATGTAACTAATTTTAGACGAATTATTGACTCTGTTAACAGTTTCACTCTAAAATAGAAGAGAATATAACACATCTGCTTCACTCTATTTTATAGAATTAAGATCAGCAGCATCCGAAAATAATGTATGTAACTATTGTTTTAGTAATTTTAGCAGAGGAGCATTTGCTCACCGTATTTCCCACTAAATTAGTTGAAATAATTACAATTAACACCATAACCCTTCATCCTGCTTACATTTATCGGAACGTAATCTGAGAGACAAAGTATCGCTCTCCCTACATTAAAATAAAGCTCCATAAACCCACATATCAGTATCATCAACAGCGTTCAGTTTATGGAATTTTCTGAATACTATATTTTTATGAATACGAGAATAATTTTAAAACTGTTAAGCTGAAGTTGCATTAACGTACGTAGACCTACTTCCTTTATGTTTCTCAATCGTTGTAAAGGTATTTAGATTCTCACTTATAACAATTTAAAATTTAATTTCCTTGCACAAACTTTATCCATTAATAATTCCATATTTAAGGTAGCATCTAAAAAGTTCATAATATTCAACACATTTAAACTGACAGAGAAGAATTACTCTCTAGCTTTCTTGTTGCTAAAATAATAACAAGACATCTTTCTGGAAAAGGCTTCCATCACACAAGTCACAGTCCAATGAACATACATAAAACCATATTTTAATTCAGGTAAAAGTCTAAAAATTGAACATTTATTTCTTAGGACGAATATTTATCGTAATGCTTTCTAACAATTATTCCGAGATACTAAAGAACTGAACATAAAGAGGTGAAATATTAATTTTGCCAACACAACAGAGTTAACCATCAACCTGCTAGATGAACTATTTCACTCTTGTCCAGACACTATTCGGTACCGAAAAGTTCATAGACGGCAGCTGCTTTTCCTACAAAGTAAAGAGCAGTGAACCCCAGCCATTCATTCGACGATACTTAACCAACTATTGAGGTAATTAATTAAATTTTAATCTTGTGCTTTCTCAATAACATTATCTCTCCATCATGAGTATGAAGCTTTTTATGCAATACCGTACAGACAGCGTACTATGTAGCTTCAGATGATATAAATTGTTGCAGTGAATGTTTTAACTACCAAAATCTTCTATAAAACATATAGTGAAAAACATTGAAAATAATCAAGACATTTGCAAAATTAACAGTGGTCGCCATGGACACTATTTTTTTACTAAGACAAAATTTTCCAATTTACCAGAAAAATTAGATTTATCGATGTGTCTGCAGCCTTTTCTTACCACTTGTGCAAACACCGATGGTGTGGGACAAGGTGACATCGGATACATGACGCTTTTACATCTACGTTCCAAATAGGACGTTTTTGTAAATTCTTTAGATTACATTTTGTGAATGCACTACAGGAAAATCGTATCTGTAATAATCCATGTGACATCGTGTCTCTCAGCTATTATTGACTGTTTCGATTCGTCTATACAAATAATAGCAAAATATATTTTTGTATCTCACTAAAGAAACAATTTTCTGTAGTTTTTCCGGTTATTTTAATGCCACATTAGCGTTGCTCTATATCCTAGTTTTCAGATCTATAAGACATCCTATATGTTGTATGTGACTAATTATACCATCCTTTTATTAAGATGATTATTAAATATTTGTACACAAAATAACACATTTAAACTGAATCACATTCAAATAACTAAACAAGAATCCGCTAATAGAATATTTCAGGAAGGAACTTATTTATGCACATTAAAATAAGAAGAAATCAAAATCTCTCAAAAGAGAGGATTGAGTATTTTTTTGTACTACCTCAGGTGAAGTAAACTTAAGTTAATTAGACTTCATTTTTTCTGAAATTTTCCGATATTATTCCAAGTTTAGTTTTTTTTAGATCTGCGTCAGATTGTATTACGTGTTTGTAATTTTTATCAAATTTTTGGGTAATTTGTAGTAAATCTTGGATACTAATCAAGTAACATGAGTTAGTAGGAACTTAGGCAATTATTCATCTTAGTTTATACTAGAGATATCATCACATAATGGAACTTTTGGAACAATTGAGAATCAGGCGTTGCTCCTTAAATATTTATGGAATCTATTCCAATAACTATTCACTTCTCAGTTGATTCAAATACCACCTTCGTGAAAGTGAAATATTTATTGTAATTTCTTTGATTAGAAACAAGTAATTCATTTTAATTGTGTTGTTGATTGCAAAATAGTTTCTCGTCATCATTCTCATTTTGTGGAATTACTAATTTCTGCAACTAGCCACTACGTCATTTCTCCCAATACCATTGTACGAACAGTTCTCAGATTTAATTTAACAGCAATGGAGCGCACGCTTCGGTGAAATTTTCCCTACACACCGATCTTTCCCCCCCCCCCTACCCTTTCCTGTATCCTTCTACATTTTCCCTCTACGAATTTCAACTTTAAATTCATTCAAAGAGTTTAGTAAATTATTCATCATTTCTCTTGGTAACTTATTCCAATCCCAGAAACCCTTACCTAAAAAATATAATCTTCCTACAGCCTTGTGCCTGAAGTCGAGTGTCAGCTTGTGGCAGGGGCGGATCCAGGGGGGGGGGGGCTAGGGGGCTCAAGCCCCCCCCCCCAAAAGTATGTTGGTCCACCCCTCACATTGTAGTTTTGAGACTTTTTTTTTTTTTTTTTTTTAGCTCTACTGATTTGAGGCCCGAGGAGGCTATAAATACTACCTTTTTCCCGACTCAAGCCACCCCCAAAGCCAAAATCCACTGAAGGCAAGCCCTCTGAACCAAAATTCACTCAAGCCAAGCCCCCCCCAAACCAAAGTCAGCTCAAGCCCCCCCCAAAACAAAATCCTGGATCCGCCCCTGGCTTGTGGTCATGGTCATCTTTACTTTTCCATGCATTACTTTTCATTCTTACACCAATATCTTTCCATGCCTCATCACCACTATACGCCTTGTACACTCCGATGATCCTCTTCACCCTGCTCCTGTCTTCCAATGAATCCCTTTCCAGCTCCTTTATCATAAGTGTTACTGATTGCATTCTGCGGTAATTTTCATAAACAAATCTAGTAGCCATTCTTTGCACCCTTTCCAACTCCTGTATTTGACACCAAAAATGTGAGTCCCATACTGCACTAACATATTCAAATAATGGACTGACCAAAGTTTTGTGACCCAGTTCCTTTACTTCTCGTGTACAACGCTTCATCACTCTCTCCAACAAGAACAGAATTTTGAATCCTTTTCCTACTACCAGTCCAATGTGTCCTGCCCAGTTAAGCTTGTCATCAAATTTAATGCCAAGATATTTATATTTCAAGTCTTCAACAAGCAATTCTTTCCCCACATTATATTCATAAGTGTGTATATAATAAGCTGACTCTTCCTTTATCTTTATCCCATGTTTACCAACCCAACCAGATGTCCCGTCCAGATCATCCTGCAGCTGTTTACGGTCCTGGGCCGTTTCGATCCTTTAATATAGCATAATGCTATTTTCAAAATGCACTAACAGTGATCGCTTTCCCCAAATCTCTCCAGTTAAATGCCGAGACGGTTCCTTCAAGAAGCAATGAATGAATTTTCTTCCCGTTCCTTCTCCTCAGTCCTCTCCCGCCTCTATTGAATTTAACGTTGACGAGGTGTAAAGCACGATTTATGGGGGAATAAGCAGGGATCGCTGGATTTGTTCTATAATTTCAAAAAGAGAACCACACTTCAATGCTACGTAAACTACTTTCGTATCCATTTGTAATCATTCCTCCCAGCTGAAGGCTGGGAGGCGGGCTGCTGGAGAATAATGGAGGTCCTTTTCAGCCTCTACACTACAGGGAGGGAGGGGGATGGAGGTCGGCCGTGACCTTCAAGGGAACCATCCCAGCATTTGCCTCAAAGGACTACGGGAAACCTAGGAAAACGGCAATCATGAATGCCGGACGGGATTTGAACCCCGTCCTCTTCAATGATAGGTAGGAGAGCGATTTCACTCTCCTCCTACCTGGATGTTGGAATCCATATCTAACTACCTAATTATTTAAAAACTATCATTGTAAAAACAAATGCGACAAATGCTAAAAATTGTTTCTGAATGGCCTTGTTAATGACAGCTAATTATACTGTAACATATTGTGTTAATGGAAGAGTTTGTAACTATTGGAATAATTTTTATAATTCTGGGAAAAAATTGGTTACATGAACTTTATTTTATTTTATTTTGCGTATGAAGCTGTATGACATTTAGAACATTCAACAACAATTATACTGTATTCAATGAGCAATCTTATTTCAAAGTAAACACGCATATATACGTTGAGCTCAGCGGACAATGCCCGCCGCCGCGCCGGCCACTGAGACAGGATCTCTAGTCGCAGTGACGTCGAGGAGCTCCAGCCAAGCCACCGAGGCCAAATTTAAGTCTTCCAGACTACCAGGAAAGGCACGCAGTGGACAGTCCTGTACAATGTGCGACACAGTTTGTAAAACCTCACCGCAGTCATAGTACGGAGAATCTACCCAGCCCCAGGTGTGGAGAGTTGAAGTTCTTCCCTTACCACATCTAATCCGATTTAATTTACACCAAATTGACCGCGGTAAGCTGAATCCTGGTAGTAGGTTACATGAACTAATAAGAAGATTGATGATGTTACAAAATCTGATACAGTCAAATACTTTAGTTTAAATCAAAATCCGACGTAGTAAATCTTAAGTACTAATATGAGATAACATGATTACCGTTTAAGCTTCTAATATAAACGGAGTAAATCTAATTATCGTGAAAAATTTATACCAAAATGAAAGCGAACAATATCGTAATCCATAAAGGAACCGATGACAAGATTTTATTCAGCTAACCATAGCAGCAGTACCAAAAATTAGAAACAACAGCTTAGTTCCTGTGATTCGTCAATTACGAATTCTGTTTAGAGGAACAGCGCTGTGGTAACATAAGCTCGGCGAGGCACAGCGTCAGCTGTGGATATCGACAAAATGCCAGTCCTAAATAGCCGGTACCGGCCGCCAGAGACAGGTGTCAGAGACGCTTACCCGTGGCCCGCTGCGAGGTCGGGCGAGCCACTTCAATCTCCTGGCCGCGCACACACAGAGGGGCTTCTGCACCGACGCGACAACAGAATTATTATATCAGTGTTGCTGCAGAGCGGCAGGACACTAATAATGAGAGTGAACAGACTAGCATCAAACATACAACATTGAATTTGTGTGAAGTGTTTATAAATGATGTCACTACGCTGTATAGTAATATACTTCGCGGGATCATAATATGCCTCCAAGCCATATTACTTTCGAAATGCTTACTCGTAATCTGATTGAAGTCCGTTGACTGTCTCGTAACATTACCCAGTTGATTGCTGTTAAATTGGTCGCTAAACGATTATTCATGCGCTACAATTAATAGGAGAAAGCTTGAGAGGCACGTTCACTTCACATTTACTGAAGAAACACATTCTGAATTGTACATTGGATTCGTCTCCGTAATGGCCAAGGTACAATAACGGACATAATTTGTGCAGCTACCTGTAGCTACTTCTTATTTACCAACAGGGAGAGTCCTAAACCCTTACAATGACGTCACTGCCAATTCCAGTACTTCAAACAACTACGCAAATAAATGATTATTGTGAAGAGCAATTAAATTTTTCTTAATAGTACTTATAATTGGATGGTGATACTTTTAAAAGGAATTATAAACAATTTTGATATTGCTTTGAACATGATACACAATTTATAAATCAATAAAACATGCCGAAATGTGATTTAATACACATATCACATGCCTTTAATTTTTATAGCTCTACGGCTTGTCGACGTCGAGGTCATTAGAGTCTTTTTTTTTTGCTTTGGCTTTACGTCTCGTCGACAGCGAGGTCATTAGAGGCGGGATGGTATTGGGGTAAGGAACGGAAAGGAATTCGGAGATGGCCTTTTTGAAGGAAGCATCTCGGCATTCGCCTGGAGTGATTTGGGGAAACCATGTAAAACTCAAATCTGGATGCCGGGACCGGGATTCGAACCGGCGTCCTCCAAAATGTGAGGCCATAGCGTTAAGAGTCACAAGAGTATTTGGAACAAGGAATAGGAGGGAATTTAGGACAAGGTCTTTTCAAGAAACCACCCTAACATTAGGTTGGTGTGATTTCGGGAAATCACAGAAAACTGAAATCTCAATGGACAGACGGGGATTTATTAAAAATGTTAAGTAACTAAATGAGTTAAACACACTTACAAAGTCTTAAATATTCATTAAGAGTCATTTCTTGTAATATACAGAACAAAATACCGTACATTAACATACAGTATCACGTAACTGCAATAAATACAATCATCTTCTTTATTATACATAGATTCAATTAGTTGAAGAAAGAATCAATAGAAGGTTAAAAGATTATAATAATATTTCAAACTGCTAGTATCTTTAAAATCTATTAATGCCACTTACTTATAATGATCTCTGTCATTCTCTTAACGTCAATGGAAATGGTTGTAATAAGTCGTGTCACACTTTCCCGCGGCCGATAAATGCAACCTCCGATAGTTCACTAATACCTTTTTATCCACTTCTGAATTACAATAATCTTAATTACGTCTTGATCAATTAAATGTGACACGATATGAAGTTGACAGCGAAAAACTATGATAGAAGAGTCCTGATCCATCTAGACAGACACATTTTATTTACAGCTTCATGCATGCTCTACTAAAATGGTGGAAGAGCCCTTAGGAATGTGGATATTATGTAAATACACAACCAACGTGTTCCCTATCATAATTTTGATGCACGTATCTCGCTTCTAAACTTTAGAGATTAAAAAGAAAGTTCTAAATACAATTATTTACAGCTATACAGAAATGTTGTTTTTCTGCAAGTATTAACTACTAATAGTTCATTTAAGGCTTGTCTTTCTTTGGTCACTGACTAGAACATGACGTTCCATTATTTCCTTTACGTAAATTAGGTATTTGCTAGACCCTGGACGCATCTTAATTTGTTGAGTTTAGAAAGTGAAATGTGCGCGGCGTATGGGTTTAAAATGTAGCAAAATGTATTTTGTTTCGGCTACACAAAAGGGACGCATACTCACAGACGTTAAAAGGTTTCTGAACGCGTCTGACTCTGAATATATGACCATACGGGAGCACACGTTGCTGTGATTTTTCACTGCAGGAAACAGATTTTATCGTATAACTATTTTTCACGTTACGAGAGGTGCTGCACAACAGTAGCAGGCTGTGAGGGTTTATTCATAGTGACACGCATGCCGGCGGAATTTTACGACTGTCCTACCGTTTATCTAAACACATGTTCCAGGATATATTACTACATCGATTTCTGTATCCCGAAAGGCCGATATCCTCAATCACGTTTACTGCAAAGCTGTTCCGTTTTCCTCTCTCTTTAGCGAAATAAATGCTGTATGTGAAAAGCAGGAGGTCGTCCCAAATATTTATACTTTTTAAAAGGTCTTGGAAAGTGGGGGACGATTTGAATCAGTTATCTTCGAAAATGGTTTTTGTAGTTACCATTTTTATATTCTCATCCGTTTTGGAGACAGAATGTTCGAATATGGCATAGAAATTGTTACTTTCATTCAGACGACATGTTCGGAGCTTGATGGATTAGCAGTAACACTGGGAGGAGGAGGTGGATTCGAATACCCGTCCGGTCCGGATTTTCCATGGTTTCCCCAAATCACTCCCGGCAAATTCCGGCATGCTTTTTTCAAAAGGCCATGACCTAATTCCTTACCGTTCCTTGCCCCTAATTGCTGGCGACCTTTATTGACCTCGAAGTTGACGATGCATGAAAAAGTACGAGGTACACGCTATGTTGATTAAGAACAAAAATGCTAAACGAATACACGAACACTCGCCTACACAAGAGACAGTGGTCTCTTTTCACTGTGAATTAATTTGTTTTTTCGGAAGCAGGTGATGTAAGAACAGCAAGTATGTTGGCCGTAATATTAGGCGAAACATAGCTTCAGCTATCAAAATATATAACCGAAGTTACTACTGCAGACGTGTTTCATCTCCATTTGTTTTAGAGCATTTATTTGAATGTACGCGCGTAAACTGCAATTTAGCTGAATATATTAAAGCGATATCACACGGCAAGGAGACTGTTCCTATCGTATAACCCACTCTAGTAAGTACTGTACATGTTACTCACAATGAAAAACATGTATTCTTGAAGCTAAGGTGAATTAAGCTAACTAAATATTACATTAACTTTTCACAAGAATGATCGAAATTAAGTAAACAGACAATGTAAAAATAAGGAAGAAGTTTTGTGATGAATCTTCGTGGGCTTACTTTTGTAATGCTTCAAAGAGAGGAAGTGCTATGTAATACAGACTAAAATATATAACTTGCTGTTTTGTAATGGGGGTACTATGTATTGAAAAATATGGAGGAACACGACAAACCAGTCTAGAGACTAATGAAAGGGTAAAAACGAAATCTATTCTACACAAATCTTATATCAGAAGTATGGTAGCCAAAAGACAAACAAACAGATAAACTACAATTTCGAACATTTTTGACAAATTATTTCTGATCACAGGTATCAGCTTGTATGGATGACGATCTATCAGAAACAGAAATAGATTTTGCTATATATAAACTCCTCAAAAATCACTGTGTTTGTTTAAAGTATAATAGAATCCCCAAACATTAACATAAATCTTAATATCGAGAACTAAATAAACTTCGTTTTCTGCTCGTTGAAATAAATTTTGGAGACTTTTGTGCCATCAAATAGCTGAGTTCCAAGAAAATGTCATTACGCTTCGTCGTATGAAAAGAAATAAAGTTGTGAGATTTCTCAGAAATTCGCCATCGGCCGAACTGCAAATAAATACATTTCTCTGAAATTCGCATATAACCTTTCTGCTTGTTGCAGTAGGAGAGAATAATGTTTAACTTTGATGTGAAATTAAAGTTGATTGCCAACGAATCAATAAACTCACTCTGCAAAAATGACTTTCTCAGTCATATCAAAACCTACTTCACGTCTAAACCACGGGGCAAGAGGAAACATCGGCATTTGAGAATACAAGCATTCTATACTTAATCTATACAACCACACCAACTTCCAGCTGCTTAGTAGTTGTTGTTTTCATTTTTTGTTATTATATAATATCCTGTTTACAGCTAATGTTATTAAGCCATTTTTATTCAATGATATGAGAGTGAATGTCTTCGTTTGTAACCAAACCTCGTAAGCTTTGTTAGAATGAGCTTTTTCTATTTGTCGTCAAGAGTATTTTTCCAAAATCACGCCCCGTTCAATGCTGGATCTGCCTTCAACATAATTTTTATATAATCAATCATTTTTCAATTGCTTTTTGATGCAGAATACGAAAATCACTGAATAAACAATGGGTAATTAGCACAAATCACGCCCGTGGCAGGGCACAGATGATGAAAGAATGTGGCAGTCGTATTTATTTTACTCACAATCCACGCGTTTTTAAAGACATACAGCAATAATTCTTCCATGATAAGTACAAGGAGTATAAGTCATTATCATTGTATAACTTGACTTGTACTCCTTTTACAGACCGGATAAAATGCGAATTGATTTATAACAATAGGTTAAACGTTGAATTGTTAGGAAAAAATACTCCGCACTGACTTGTACCGTTAATCCATATACTCAGATGATGGACATGAATTTATAAGTAAAAATAATTTAAAGAAATTGTGACATATACTCCTTGTCCTTATCACGATATAATTAAGTTCCAGCTAAAGGCTGGGCTATTGTTAGTGTTTTGTTTTGAAAACAAAGTATTAAAGAAAAGCAGTTTTTTTTAGTTATTAGATTGTGTTGCTGCTCCTTATTTACAGCTCTTACTGTTAATGAATTACAATTCAATGTAAATTTAATGCGGGTCTGAACTTATTATGAAGAATAACATTTTAAAAGTTTTATTGAAATTCATTTCTGTTGTTTGGTCAAATTACATACAGTATAAAATTACATCCCACGTGGTGGCTGTCGAATAAATCATTGCAGGCAATTTCTGACGTAATCCTATCCTTATATTTATCCTACTTGTTTCGGCAACATTCTTCCTGCAGTGTAACGAGGCCACAATACAAGAATTTTTTTTTCAGTACCGACAGTAGAATTTCTGCAGAAATGTTATGTGACGAAAAAAAATTTACTTATATCAACAGTTTTGAATGTGCAGAACATACCTGAAATTCGTTCTAACTTTTGTTTGCATTTTTTTTAGTTATGTGGCTGGACTTTGTAACCTCTCCTTCTCACATTTACAGTAAAACTAATTACTGTGTGAGGCTATTATATTTGGGAGGTTGTATCCTGTTTTTATACGCTCAGAAGGGCGTACTGGAAGGATTAGCTCCAAAAATGTTAACTAATAACGTAACAATTCGGTTCCAAGAAAATCTTTGCTTGAAACCCGGCCCGTAATGCTAAGCGCAACGATTTTAATGAGTTTTTTATAAGTCTAGCAACTACTAAATAAAAAAAAACAATAGTACATAAGTATACTTCACTTTTAATATCACCACTCAACACATTTCGTTTCTAAAATTACACCACAGCCGCAGCAAGACTTTTTGTGCGTGCTTCTGCACGTATTTCTTCTCTTCTCTCTCTAAACAATAATAATTCCTCTCTCTCTGACTCTCCAAAGACAACCACACTAATCCTACTTAAACCTAAGAACTTAGAACTACCCCAGTACAATATTAAAACGTCTGTGGAACTCGTTATATTACAGTCTCAGAGTATTTACATTTTTGTTATTATTAATTATTAATTAATACGAAGATATAAATAATAATATATATATACATTGATTGGAGATTAAAGGTTGCATCTGCCCCCACATTGAGACAAATGCAATGCTGTCACACCACTTCTACTCCACCAAACAGTATTCATTTGTCGAAATGTATTATACCCCTTGTCCATCTGCATTCCTTTTTGCTACAAGTTCAGTGTGAATCATCTTACAGTACATTCACATGTTACACCTGCTTCTGGCAATTTTAATTACACAATCATCATAAGTTAACTTTACTAGCAATGCTCAGTTCATGCCATAGTAAAATTGTTTAGCAAACCATACAGTACATACCTACTATTGTAACTTTAAATGGTCCCTTAGCATGTAACACACCATACAGAGAATACTGGTACTTGGACCAAAATAAATTTGATACTCGTTCGTTCTGCCGCAGCTATTGGCACTCGTTCGACAAAGCCAACAACACTGTTACACACAACACTGAACGTACATCAACACTCGCACTCCTGTTGTTAGATATCTACAGTTAAAGCAGTGGTAGGGTATTCACCTGGTATTTTAATATATTAGGTACTTATAAATCGCCTTGGCGATTGTGCAAAGGTGTCCGCTCACTTGAGCGAAAGACAAGTAGATGGATTTTGGGCTTTATCTTTTAGGATCAGATTTTAGATTTATACATACTGAAAAATTTCGCTGTCGCTAAAAAGGGTGTTCCTTCACCGGGAAAATTGGGTATAGCATGTCCGCATGTTTAGTATTTCGTTCGGAGTAGAGTCACTGTTTCAGGCGCTCCCCGAACAATAACTCGGCATTTATTTCTAACACGAGACATGGTCTTCCTGTGCCGAATTGACCTTGCATCTCCCCATGAAACTACCTGTATTGCACCCGTTTCTTTTCCCATGCGTACCTTCAAATGTGTGGCATGGCTTGTAAGCTCTGGCGAACTCCATTTCATGCCCGACTTCACTCCCACCAATGTGAGCCAATTGTTGTCTATTCTGAAATCCCCATTGCACCCTAAAATTACATAAGGTTCCATTTCCATTTGAAAAATATGTTTGACTGCTTTTGTTTTGTTGCTTTTAACAGTAGTAATTGCCTTCCCCTTGACGGGCCACCTAACTATCATCTTTTCCTCGTCTATTGCTGACATAATTTTACATAAGGTTGTTTCTTCCCGCACTACCTCAGCTTGTTCTTTCTGCTTCCAAGTAATATTTTCCAAATCGTGTATTTTTTCCCTTATCTTAACATCACGCGATAAATTATTATCCTCTTCAACCTATCAGCAACATTAAAATCATCTTCCTCAGTATATATCTGTTGTAGCGCATGTAATTTCATACTTCCCAAAATTCCGGAATCATTCACTACTTCTTGCCAAAATTTTATCAGTTGTTCTCTTCCATCCTTTAAAATTTTAATTTCTCCTTTGCCACAATCAATGGTAACTCGATACTTCATTAAAAAATCTATACCCAATATACAGTTTACATTTAGACCGGGTATTACGATGCATCTGTGCTCTATATTAATTTCATTTATCTCTAACTCCATCCAAATTTGAATTTTTAACCGCTTGCTTAACTTCCCAGTTGCCCCCATAATCTGTACATAATTTATAGGCATTTCAGTAATTTTGTGCTTTCCTTTTACGTGTTCATACAATGCTTGCGATATTGCCGTAAGGTCACTTCCTGTGTCGACTAAAGCCTGACATTCAGTGCCAAATATCTTCACGTTGAGTAAAGGCTGTCGTATTTCTTCTTCTACAGCTTCGAAAATTTCCTCTTTTAATAAATCATTTGCAATTTCTTTGTGTGCCCATTCATCCACGTGTAATTCTTTCTTTCTTAGGTTATTCATCTTTAATTATTGCTGCGTCTCCCGCTTTGCACCTCGGACCAAAACATTCTCGCCATCTCCGCTTTTGTTGAATTCAGAATGCACTACGACCTTGTCATCATTTTGCCCCGTAGACATTTCCGCTTTATTATAGTTCTCATTTTTTATGTTTTCTAGTATTCTTCTTTGAGATACCTTCGAATTCTTCACTTCTTCGTTGAAACATCGCACATAAAATATTCTTATTTTATTCTCGTCATTTTCTTCTTCACAATCTTCGCTTTCGCAACTTGACAAATCTTCTTCGCTCACGTACTGGTTTAATGGTAGCTCGGTACTATCCCCCTCGGATTCATCTTCCGTGGAAATATTCTTTATAAGACTATATTTTTTTTTCGCATGATTATCCTCAAATTCAACTTCCTCTTTTCTATAGCTTTCCTCGCATAAATCGATTCTACACAACTCCGATATTTCATCGCCTTTCCAGTTGTTTTCGTGGCTTATTAATTCGGGCTCACACTTGCGATTTTCTATATTATTTAAACACTTCCACCATTTTAAATACTCTCCCTTACTTGTTTCCTTGCTCTCATAAATATTTTTTGCACCAAGATTTTCCATAGTACAAACATTAAATGGCTCACTAGATATCTTCCCCTTCTCTGCTAGAGCCGTCACAGTCGGGGTTTTTAGTTTTCCGCCCTCTGTGCTTCCTTTGATGATATATCTTCCTTGCTTTGTAAATACATTGATTGTCTATATTGCGGCTGTTGATTACTACGCACGTGAAAGCTATGGCTAGGATTATTTCCATTGTGGATATTATTTTCATATTGCTGCACATTCTCTTTGCCCTGCTGATGCACTTGTGTGCCTCCTCTCCCATAACCACTATTTCCCTTCTGTAACCAATTTTGTGAACGGCTATTGTAAAATCTACCTCCGTTCCTTTCACCTCCATATCCGACATTTCGATAATTCTCCGTATTGCTATCGTACACTTCATTGCAACGGTCTATCCGTTCAAGCACATCTAAAAATTCATCCATCCTGTTCCACTGGTTAATCACTAACTTGTCCTGTACTGGTCGAGGCAATTTCTGGAGCAAGATCTCTATTTGCTCCACGTCTCCCACAGGTTGATCCAAATATTTCAAGTCTTTGCTTATCAATTCACAAAATTCTCTCATCCGTCCATCGCTCCTACTGTATCGTCGAGCATTATAAAATTCGCTCTTTACTTTTCTTTGCTTTTGTATAGACCACAACTTGTCCCGGAACATTTTCAAAAATTCGTCGTAATTATAGCAATCAACTGCTGCTTCGCAGCTCCATGAAAAGGCTTCATTCTCAATTTGCTCTTCACGAAACGAATCTTTTCTATATCAGACCATTCTTCTGGCAAATCTTTTGCATATATTTTCACGAAATCTGCCGGATGGATTTTCCCACATGGCTTGAATATTGCTTCCGGTAAAATTGATTGAATACTCGTAGTCATCGCCCCACTAACTACGGTTGTTGGTTTCGTTCCACCTTCTCTAATCTTTCTTCCACATGTTTATATCTACACCCAATGTTTTCAATTTCATTTTTCAAGCCATTTAATTTTTTATCAATATTCTCATTATTTTTAACAGCTTGATTTTCGATCTGGATCCATTTCTCCTTAGTTTGTTCTTTCCCCTCGGCTATACCAAGCTCTACAGAGACTATATTTTTATTTACAGCCTTTAATTCCTCCTTGCATTTTCTTTGGTTCTCAGCAACAATTCTCTTAACGTCTTCAATAACCGCACACTGTTTCTCATGGTTACTTCGCACGCCCTGTTCCACCAGTACCGCAACCTCTCGTTGTACCTTTTCTTGAAAATTGTTTAATTCTGCTTTCACTTCTTGCTTCCATTTCTCTTGAAATTTATTTAATTCATCCCTCACAGAAAGTAATCCTTCTTCGATCTTCTTTTGACTCAAATCGATCCTTTTATTAATTTCTGTTTTCATTTCTTGATTTGCCTTTTCTAGTTTCTTTTCCATTTTCATCAAAAACGACATTAATGATTGGGTATCAGATTGGGTATCCTGGTTCCTTTCTCGAGTTTTTAGTGACCGGCTTAATTCTGGTGAGATCGCTCCATCATCATGATATTCTCTCCCCCCATTAATATTACATCCATTCATTAGCTCGACATTCTGATCATTACTGCTATTATCAAAATATTCATCCACCCTCTTTACCTCGGATTCGCCATTAGGACTGCTAGTATTTCTTGTCGGACCTTGCAAATCATTGCTCGCATCTCCCACATTTAGACTAATTGCACCAGTACTGTCTGTCCGCCAACCCGACATTTTACTTGTATCTTCGAAATCACTTCCTACATTCATTTTCATTAAATCAACGTAATTACTTGCCATATTTATCAAAAAAATACCTTGACGTACCCAACACACACAAAAAAAATTATTTGGAACAACAAGAAATTCTTTTGACACACAACATTTCCTGCTTTATCAAATTAAATCATTAATACCCTTAGTACCACACTGATATCAACGCCGATAACATTGACAAGAGAAACCAAGAAACCAACTTTACTTACTACTATTCTTTGTAGCTTCTGTAAAACATTTCAGAAATGCAGAACAGAATTAATCCACTCCAGAACAGAGCTGAAATTTAAATCCAAACACACACATACAAATAGAAAAAAAATTATATAATTACTTATAAATAAATGCCCCCCTTTTTGTTCAATAATTTTCTTTTATTTCTCTGCCTTATTAATTACGAGATATCCACAGACGCCTAATTTTAAGGTAAACATTCTACTAGATTCCTTTTACAAATTTAGTTTTTAACTTCTTTTACAATAATCTATTGTTATCCTTGAATTTAATTCTTTACTATTATTAGAATTTAAAGTTGTTGCAGTTCAAATCTGTAAACTTTGTCTCTCAATCAAAATTAATTTCAACAGTTAAACTTTTACGTTAATTTTCAGTCTTTAGTTTACCACACAGCAACAACTTCTTATTGCTCTCCCAATCACTTTAACTACCGACGACTCTTCTAGTAGTCCCACGTAGATTAAATAAACATAGATCGGTACTTGCCAAATGCGCCTTTCCGCTTCGTAGTTCTTCGTCCGCCACGTTGTCGTTTCAGCAGACTTGTCCACCTCCGTTCTGCAGCATCACCATCAGAAGATTCCTCTAGCCAGAAATCAATACTTACACCTTCTGCTGCTTTATCAATTCTGACAACCTGGTCCACATTCAATCTGCCGCTTCACAAAAACCTCAGATCCTGGCAGGGTAAGCCACATGTAACCTCTCCTTCTCACATTTACAGTAAAACTAATTACTGTGTGAGGCTATTATATTTGGGAGGTTGTATCCTGTTTTATACGCTCAGAAGGGCGTACTGGAAGGATTAGCTCCAAAAATGTTAACTAATAACGTAACAATTCGGTTCCAAGAAAATCTTTGCTTGAAACCCGGCCCGTAATGCTAAGCGCAACGATTTTAATGAGTTTTTTATAAGTCTAGCAACTACTAAATAAAAAAAAAAACAATAGTACATAAGTATACTTCACTTTTAATATCACCACTCAACACATTTCGTTTCTAAAATTACACCACAGCCGCAGCAAGACTTTTTGTGCGTGCTTCTGCACGTATTTCTCCTTCTCTCTCTAAACAATAATAATTCCTCTCTCTGACTCTCCAAAGACAACCACACTAATCCTACTTAAACCTAAGAACTTACAACTACCCCAGTACAATATTAAAAACGTCTGTGGAACTCGTTATATTACAGTCTCAGAGTATTTACATTTTTTTTAAAATTATTAATTATTAATTAATACGAAGATATAAATAATAATATATATACATTGATTGGAGATTAAAGGTTGCAACTTGTCTAAGGTTTCAAATGTCAAAGGATACCTCCTAATATTACGTTGGCCCCTTTTTGTCCGCTGAAATGCAGCAACCCAATGAGACATTGATTCAATAAGTCGTCGGAAGTTTCCTGAGGAATATTTACCTACGTTTCATCTACAGCCGTCTATAAATGACAAAGTGTTATTGGTGCAGGACGTTGTTCACGACTTCACATTTCGATCGTATCCCAGTTATATTTGACTATATTCATGTCTGGCGATCTAGGTGGCCAAGTCATTCGCTGGAATTCCCAAAACGTTCCTCAAACCAGATAACGTAGCTAATTGTCATCCTGGAAAAGTCTATCGTTGTTTGTGAATATGAATACCTCCAACTGCTGAAAATGGTCTCCAAGTAGCTGACCATAATTATTTCCTGTCAGTGGTTGATTCAGTTTGACAAGTGATCCCATCCATGCCATGTAAACACATTCCATAATACGAGGCGCGTCCAGAAAGTAAGTTCCGTTTGGTAATAAAATGAAATTGTACACAGATACAGAAGAAATTTTTATTGCACAAAATTCTGCAACTCTTAAACTACTTTTCCACATAACTGCCGAAATTTTGCAGGCATTTGTCATAGCGTGCACCAGGTTTTGTATACCTTCTTCATAGAAATCTGCCGCCTGTGTCTTCAACCAGTTGGAAACAGTTTCTTTCAGCTCGTCGTCATTGGTGAAGTGATGACCGCCAAGGAAAGACTTGAGATGTAAGAACAGATGAAAGTCATTAGGAGCGAGGTCAGGGCTTTACGGAGGATGGTGAAACACGTCCCAGCCAAATCCCTGTACGAGGTTTTTCGTCACGTTTGCAGTGTGTGGTCGTGCGTTGTCGTGCGTGGTCCGTAAACATCGTAAATTTGCCGATAAATTTCACTTGGTTTCACTTTCCTCGCATTCAGAAACCGAATCACAGACCTGATTTCACAGGCGGCGGGATTTTCAATCAACGCCGACATTTCAAACAAGCACAACAAAGCGTACGTAACTGACAGCGATCTCCAAATGGTGAACGTTCTTCCCCTTGATACACATCGTCTACAGAGCATGTGCGGAACTGCAATCGCAAATCTGCAGCGGAGATAAATTGAAACGGTACTTACTTTCTGGACGTACCTCGTAGGATGAAGCCGCCAACACCTGTTTGCACGGTGCCTTACTGGCAACCTGGGTCCTTGACCTCGTTGGGACAGCGGCACACTCGAACCCAACTGGAATAGTTACTCTTCTTACCACCCAACGTTTTGCAGTTATCTAGGGTCCAACTTTGGAATATCGTCAGCAGAAGCAATCGTGTCAGTATTTTGCTGCCATATCCCATCAACTCCACATTTTGCTGCACTGCCGCTCTAACACGTCTGTTGTTCGTCTTACGAGTACATTAAGTGTTGCTGTTCTTTGACGCAGTGTTACCTCTATGTCAACACTGACACCTGGACGCAGATGTCGCTGGTCTCGGTCATTGCGTAGATGTGGTCAGCCACTGCGATGTCCATGGCGGCAGGTAAATCCGGAAATTACCTATTCACGTCAAGCACTTGACAATATGGATCGAGGATGGTGAATTCACTAACACTTTCAGAAACGCAGTGCCAAATGCGTGTAGCGCCAACTACCATACTGCGTTAAATATTTGTTAATTCAGATCGGGCAGCAATAATCACGTCGCAGGATTCACGATAGTACGAATAAAAGCCCCGATATTACGCGGCTCATTTATACGTGTCTCCCGCGGTGCTACGCGATCTGAATGTTTGTGTCTTCCAATCCCGTGACTTTTGGCACTTCAGTGTATAGTGCTCTCTCCGAATAGGAGCCTTCTTGTTTTATCGATGATCGTTTGAGTCTGCGAGTTAATTCTATTGGCAGGTATTTTGAGTGACCGTTGTTGAAATTTAGTGCAATAGGCCTTTCACGACAGTTAACTATGATCAGCTGTCTCATTATATGTAACAGTTGATTATCCATTACCCATCTCATTATGTGAAATTGTTACTTACTCGTCTGCTATATCGGTATTTGAAATATGTAGGTGTTAATGCTGTCACTTGTAATGATAAATTATTTTGTTTATTGAGAGTTCAAGGTATTTTATGAGTAATTTATTAAATTAGTGTTTGATTACCTTATCAGCAATCGTTTGGTAGTTATTTAGATTATACTAATTAAGTTAATTTAGCTTATTGTACACTGACTTTGACGTTAGATATTATTATTATCTTCATTTCTCTGATTATGTGCTTATAAATCTACTGTGCTAATAATGTAAGACACTTTTTCTGTTCTTGACGTATAATAATAGATAGTTAAGCCCCTTTTCCTGCCGCCAATTGTTGGGGTCCCTTTGTAACAAGGTTGGTTTTCATGCGATATAAAATAAATACGACCAGACTGCTATCGCAGTAAATAAAACTGAATGAACTTCATCAAAATGAAATAATTATTACTTAGAAATCCCACGATTTATACGAAATAGACAGCATAAACCCATCCACATTACTTAACAATCCGACACTCAAAATAAGAACATATTTTGAATTCCAATTCAGAGTTTTTCTTGAAGACAATGTGAAAGAAAGAGACTTTGTCTTTCTTGCTATGCTGGTGTCCTGTAAACATGTATCATCGCTGGACAATTGTTATCGATATAATCAAATGGAGAAAAAAATGCTTAACCACTGGTACCGTACTGGTAAAAAAGATACTAATAAGTAAATAAATGTTCAAGATATTATGGCGGATACTAGATATTTAAAAAGCATTTTCATTTATGAAACAATTTAATGCAGAAATCGAAGAAATAATTAAGAACATTTCATACTGAAATTCTAGACCACCAGCGATAACTCGACTGCTTCACAAACAGAAAGATGCTTCGAAAAATTGTAGAAAATTGGCCAAGTACGATTCGAATCTTGAACAATCAGCGTTCAAATGACTTTAACTGATACTGATGTGGTGCGTCAAACGAAAGTTGCATAAAAATCAATGTTCGACATATGGTCGTGTCACTGATACTGGTTCTAACAACGTATCGGTCTAGACCCGCAGCCCTTGTCAGGGCTTGCATCAAATTAATATATCCGCTGCGAACAACTGGTAGGATTTCCTTCGCCGTTTTTGGGCACGATGGGCAGACTGTATGATTTCGTGAAACGATGGAAAGCAAAACATGGCTGGCCGGATCGGAGTTTGAATCTACGTCCCCTAGGACACCAGGCCCGAGCGTTACCGATCACCCACCGAGTTCGAACCACCAATTGCTCTTGTGTGGACATTCCTCAATACAATTTTAAAATTTTAAATATGAAATGCGGTTTTAAGTCAGCTTAGGCTAAAATCAATATAGTTACTGTAGAGACTAAAAACCTGAATATATCACGAAGTTACAATAACCGATCTGTATGGGTGAACTCTGCACCATTACTTTATTTAAAATCAGCAGTTTCTCCTTTTATAAAGCGCTGTATCTCAGTTGGTGTCAAGTGAGTGTCTGGAACATGTAAATTTAATAGTAGACACAATAAGGATTGAAATCAGAAACTGCAATTTACCTGTTTTCCATTGCTTGCGACATCTCACTAGGACTTGATTTTCCGTACGAAACATTTGTCTACCAATGGCGACTAATTTCCTGAAGCTAAACTCATAAATGTGAAGAGGTACATGTGGTATCTTAGTAGAAATTACTAGAGGGAGAGAAATTTTGTAACACATATATCTTCCAGTTTGCAAACACAATTATTTTATTCGACTATACTTTTAAATTAATTTTGAGTCTTCACAAATACAGGGAAAAACTTGATCTAAAATGTTTATTAATTGTAGCGTTATTTGGATGATAAGTAACTCTCGAAATTCCTTCCAACCCCCGGTATTTAAAGGGAGACTTGTAACTGGATAAAGATTTCTATATCTTTTGAGAATTTCGTATAAATTATTTTTAAAATGTTTTACGGACCTAAAATACACACAGTTGTAAAGGACAGCCCCATTGAGTCTGTCACTACCGAACGAATAAAACAACTGGTCAGGTGGTTCTGATGGACACACCACATCCACCAGCAAAATGAATGTAAATTTTATCTCTAATGCATGTTGCACACTACGTATCACCCAGTATCGTTCTGTAAGCCAACGAAAAAAAGTTTGGATTGGCATAACTCGAGTACTGTTTAAATTATACTTGCGCCTGACGCACGGTATTATCCGCGTACTGAATAATTTCCACCCTAATCAATATCATCGCATTATTGCGCGAGTGTACTGCAATTGCTAAAGCCAAAATCATTCCATTGCTGCCTCATTAACATATGATACGCGGAAACTCTGTTCTGCTTGGACAGTTAGTGCTTTCGCCATTGGTGGAATATTAGAAGGAATTATTGCATTTTTTTATATACTTATCACTATGTCGTGCCGCGCAAAAAATTCTAAAACAGTTAGATCCACTGAAAATATTAGCAAAAGATTAAGAAATTGTAAATTGCACCCACAGTACCTCTGTGTGGTCAACCAGATTGAACGATGTATGATACATACCTAAATTACTAAATTTACATCTTTATTCTGCTGAAAATGAAAATATGTTTAGCTCTCTCTAAATTTATATACCTAGCATACTAGGAATTGAAGAATATATATAGGCATCAGTGCGACATCTTATTTCCCGGATGTTGTTTCCGCTGTCATGTCCGAAATTTGACAATTGGTGAATCAGGTTTCGCAATAAATAAAAATTACGAATAGTGTTTTTTTTTTTCTTTTTCTGTCATCAGCCTTTCGACTGGTTTAAACAAAATCTTCCATCTCCTACTACCTTGCGCTAACTTCTTGATCTCAACATAATCCCTCCAACATACGTCCACAGTTACCTTCTTCGTATATTTTAATCTTTGACTTCCTATAAAGCTTTCCTTTCACTGTTCCCTGGATTAACAAATTAACCTTCCGCGCATGTGACCCCTCCCCCACGTCCCTTCTTCCTGTAAGACTCTTCCACGTGCTTCTTTCCTCACTAACAATTGTCAAAACACGTTCATTTCGTATCTGGCCACTTGATTTTTGGCATTATTCCATAGTAACACATTTAAAATGTTCCTTCTTTCTGGTATTCCTAAAATCCACTCCATAAAGTACTGTTATCAACGCAATGAGTTTTAAAATTATCTTTCTGTGTATTTAATTAATATTTGAAACTAAAAATTCCTCTTTTTTAAGGAAGCTAGAAAGCTCTTTTCCCTAGTGCGTATTTTGCTTTTAACATCAATCCTGTAGTAATTTACTTCTTGCAATGCATATACATTACTAATGGATCCAGAGCCACACATCCCAAGAGGAGAATGCTAACCATGCAACATGCATCGGACCGAGGTATGTTTTTTAATAAATGATAAAATTTTGTAGATGTGAAAAACTACACATAGTTTCGTAAATTATTGTATCTGTATGCTGGATTCGATGTTTGTCATTAAAGTTATTATACTCACAGAATAGTTGACATTTAATATACAGTTACGCATCCAGTAGATGCTTGTACCCTATTGATCGCAGTTAAGTTTCTACAAAGGAATGTTATTATCAATGTTTCGGAGCAAAGGTAAAATGAAAAAAGGATATACGTAAACTGTTTAAAAAAAAAACTAAAAATAAGATTTACATGTTTACATGTGGCACCAGCCGATATCAACAACGACCTGTATCTTCAAATATCCATATTCTTGTCACAAAATACTGTTCAATGTGTTTTCATATCTCCCTTGCAAATATTAAAAAAATACTCTTCCTTTGTTTCTTCCTTAGTATAGTGATACAAAACGACTTAGTTTTAACTAACAGACTCGTTTTTTCGTGTCATAGGTTAACAATAAAATGATTTTTATCGAGGAATGTAAACACCTAACAACATAATTAACATTAAAAAACAATCATTTGCTATGAGATAAATCTTGCAGATCCGATGAGTACTGCTACCAATGGATTAGTCTTGGCTTTCCAAAATACAAAAGTATCTTTTCTTTCTGTTGAAATTATCGTTTAATGTTTTCGTTGATACCGCGAAGCCGCTAAAATCGTTTGAAATTAGGTTGAAACTAGTTTTTTTAACCGTCTTTAAATGTTCGTCTTTTTTAAGGCCTTGGTACATGGCCTACTTAATATTTATGTTACACAATTTCGATTACTATAATCTGAAATAAGATTCACAATGATGGTTTTTTTTCTGGAGGTTATGATATTCCTGCATTAAGTATGCTTATAAGTGTAATATGTTTGAGTAGTTAAAATTCATTTTCGAAATACCACACACTCTAACAGTGTGTTTGAGCCTAAAATTTAGTTTTAAAGCTATCTCCTTACACTGCTGTACAAGGTGTAACAATTCGAAGATACTTATGTATTTATTTAACCTGACGCGTAGTGGGGATCAATTTAACCTTTGTGTCATTAACAAAAGAGATTGCGACAGTTAATCGAAACTTCATGATCAAACACTTGATACCTAAAATAAATCACAGGAGCGTTAAATGATTATAGTTGGAACGGCTGCTGTTATTGCAAGAGGAGTTCTTATTCGAGTCCTCATTTTAACTGGTATTAAACTTTACTTCCACTTGTGTTAAACCTGTATTTGTTAAAATAAGAGCCAGCCATGAAAGAAGCAAAACGTGCACCAACTTGGATATACATGTATTTTTTCGTGGAGAAGGTTTCTGACCAAACAAATCCAAAAGCACCCCACCCTCCCCCCTAATTTTGATGCAAACCCAGAGTTTATATCTGATTTCGATGAACTTTGCACAAGTAACCCTTATAACAAAAAGGAAAATACTGTCCATAAAACCCCAACTCTTCTCCCCCCTACCTCCCCCTTAATTATTGATAATGTTCTTTATACAAAAGAATGAATTTTCCACACTTATACTTTAAAACAAACAGCAAAATACTGTCTATATTTGGTTTGCAAAAACCCAACACCGCTTCCCGTTTATCCCCACCCCCCTTAATTTCCAATGTCCATTATAGAAACCCACAGTTTTTTTTTCAGATTTAGATGGAACACTGAGCTCGTATGCTTTAAAACAAAGGTAAATATATTGTCTATGTTGTGTTTACAAAACCCAATCCCTCACCCGCTTTGCCCCGATAATTTTTGCAAATATTCTTCATATACATCAACAGTATTCATCCGATTTCGGTGGAATTTTGCACACGTATAGTTTAAAACAAAGAGAAAAACACTGTCCACATTAGTTTTCCGAAAACCAAACCACTTTCCCCCTTTATTTGCCTTTAATTTATGCCATTAGTCTTTATACATACCTATAGTTTTTATATGATATCGATGGACCTTCGCACACGTATACTTTTAATCAAACAGAAAGAGACTGTTTACATTTTGTTTACAACAGACCAATCCTTTTCACACTTTAACAACACTCCTTTTAATTTTTAATGTTCTTTATAGAAACCCACCGTTTTAATCACATAAAACTTGATTCAACTGTTTTTTAAGTTACGTCAGAATATTCATAAAATAGATGTGATATATCATCTCAACATGTATGCCAGATTTTAACTTGGGCCCCAAGCATTTAAGTTGTGAAAACCCTTTAAAAATCTATATTTTCTGCGTGATGGCGGAACAAACAGATGTATTCCAGATACAGATTTACATATGTGGTATCTGTTAATGCGCTGATGAGACAGGTTTCGATTATTGAACAGCAACTTTCACACATGTCTTGTTTAGTTTGTTTAGTTTTAAATGTAGCCTGGACCAAAATGTAAACTGACATTCCATATCACAGCATCCAATTCACACCGATCTGAGAATTTTTCTGTCATATCAATGTTTACTTTATTTCTGAAAATTGTTGGTGTGAAATTAATGAAACTTGGTACACATGATTCACATCGGAAATATAAAATGATGCAGCGATAAAACAATCACGATTAGGCCGGGTAACGCCGTGTGTTCTGTTAGTAATACATATTTTGTGTTCATCATAGTCATCACAAAATCTGTATGAAATTCAAGGTGAGAAACGTTGTTCCATACGATGATCGAAACATGATGACAACAATTTCGCTGAATGTGGGTGAGGAAAATTTATTCCAGACCCGTAACAGGTTTTTTTCCACCGAAAAAAATTATTTAGTCCAGAGAAAAATATATAATTTATTTCTAACAATCTTGATCCGAAACTGGAAAAAATTTCAATCATATGCCATACAAATTTATGGTCACTGTTGCATAACAATTGAATTTAAATTAAATTCATTAAAAGACACGCTTTCGCTCTTTTGTACAGCAGAAAAGAGATAAAATGTATGAAGAGAAAAGCTGTTAATGGAGCACATGTGGTTTTGCAAATACACAGGTAAGTTTCGCTTTACTTTATGTTCAAATTAAGCTCGTTTTATGTTTCAATTCTTTGTGTTAGTAGAATCCGGAATATTAATAAAGGCTTCATCTGCCATTTCAGTTTTAACGAGCACGTCGTTATTAATCCGATACAATGGACGGCTTTGTAATTCAATTTTGGTTTATACACATTCGTAATCGGTACATCAATATTCTGCAGCAGTTTTATTTAACTTTAAAAAGGAACTAAACGAGGTGTTTCCATCGGATATTCAGATAAAACTCGGAGAGTTCTATTCCAAGCAAACAACAATTTGAACTGAGTAAAGAGAGGAGGGAATTTATATAACGTACATTCATAATGTGGCCTCTATGGATGTCTCGAGAAGAGTTGCGAGTAGCATGTGCAAGAAAAGAGATAATTATGATCAGAAATTTACACTTGATTTCGGATATAAGTGAGAAGAATCGTTTCCGTTCGTGGGTAAGGGAGTCTGAGACCGGAATTAATTATCAAATGATGTGCTGAAACAATTTCCTCAAATGGCTCAACAATTGAAAGTAAATACTCTCTTGATTCAAAAGTAGAGTTTCTGGAAAATAGTCGCCGAGTACCAACTCCAAATTAAATCTAATACCAAAATTTTGTAGTTTTATGGTTTCTTATTATAATTTCGTAGTAAACCGTTTTATTTAGTTCTTTTAATTTTATTTATCTAGATCTGTTTCATACATAGTAATCTCAACTGTTACTAAGAATTCATTTATCTGTAATGCGATATTATTTCTGAATTACATTTCCCGGCATCTTCGTCAAAGATTCAAAATTTTGTGAACTGTAAGACTTGTTTAATTGTTTACTACGCTTTCAGGAGTATCATGTTACTGAGTTCATTACTACTGCTGGCAGCTGAATCTAGTTTTTAATATTTTCGATTACCTTCACGAGTGCCATGATACTAAATAACCAATGTTGCGTATAGTTAGTTAACAATAACAATAACCAAAAGGATGGAGTGTTTATCTAAATGAAGTGTATTGCTAGGTGTCTATCTGCTCAAGATACGAACTTATTAACGTTTATTGCTCCCTCCACTGTTCACGTAGAATCATAACGCAGCAACAATGGACGATTTGTTGAATATTTTAACTGTAAAAAAAAATTGCTTGCCCATCATTACTGATAGGGTTGAAAATTACAGGCCGATTGGTTTGGCATCAGTGATAGGCAAAAAGATCGAGAGATTGACACGCAACTTAATCAGAAATCTCTTTGAGAAAAGAAACTGGTTTACAAATCAACAACATTACGTTAAGCAAGGATATTCATATTAATCTCAGATGGTCGGCTATATGCAAGAAATTTCGGATGAATTGAACAAGGGAATGAAAGTTGATAGTGTAGCACTGGATCTTTCTAAGAGTGAAAGAATGAGCCATAAAATGGTTTTTAAACACGTTAAAAACTATTGGACTGGATTAAAAAGTGACTTGCTGATTCTTAAACGCGTGAACAAAGCGTTAGAGTAGGAAATGAATTATCAAAAGAGGTGGAGGTGAATATGGGAGTGCCACAGGGTTTATTTTATTTTATTACGCATGCAAAAGGCTTCATTTACAAGTGTCAGAAACAGTTATAACAATAACAGAAAGATAGAAAGAAAATGATATCAATCAACACCAATGAGTTCATATAACGGATGACCAAAAGTCAGCAACTTGTATGGCATTGTCACTGGCTCGAAGGAGGTCTTGCAGAGTACTGCGGGTAATTGTATAAATGCTGAATGGTTTGTTCTGCCACACACTAACACGCAGTTAAATCTTCAAGGTAATGCCATCTCGCCAGGTCCTACCCACTCCACTTCTCAGCCGATTTAGCGCTCTCCAAATCTTCTAGTTGAGGTTGCCACCTGGTGGTACTACCTCCACAGTAGGTAACCATTGATTCACACGACTCGCCGCAGATTTAACGGGGCAACTTTCGGCGGTACATCCTAAGCAAGCTTCTCCTAGATTTCAGCCATTGTCTGGGGAGTTAATGACCGAATAAGGGATGAGCAGCGTTTTGATTAGCCTAGTTTCTTTGACATTGCACCAACGTTCCGTATTATATTAGATACGACTCTGACAGGTGACACGTGCGTACGCATGCTGCATCCATTCATGTCCATTGTGCATTCCGACGTACTTGGGCAATTTCAGTAGGACAATGAGACGCCCCACACGTCCATAATTGCTACCGAGTGGCTCCAGGAACACTCTCCTGAGGTTAAACACCTTCGCTGGCCACCAAACTCCTCAGACATGAACATAATTGAGCATATGTGGAATGCCTTGCAACGTGCCGTTCAGAAGAGATCCCAACCCCCTCGTACTCTTACGGATTTATGGACAGTCCTGCAGGATGCATGGAGTCAATTCCCTCCAGCACTACTTCAGACATCAGTCGAGTCCATGCCACGTCGTGTTACGGCACTTCTGAGGGTTTGCGGGGGTCCTACACGACATTAGGCAGGTGCACCAGTTTCCTTGGGTCTTCAGTGTAATATCATTGGTATAACAGTATACTAAGCTATTTAGGGATTTATTCAACTAAAAACCACATTAATACGAATTACAGCTATGAAAAGCTATTGAATTCAAAAATATTAGTAGTTACGGTAGTCAAACCGTTTCAAACAACTGTAATATAACGTTTATTAGTCAGAGATTATTGTAGAAATATGTAAAATTAGTATTTTACTGTTTTTTGGATCTCTACTCAAATTTATCAGAGGAAGAAGGAAAACCTGAAATATTTTACATTTCTGTATCTTTCCAGGCTTTTTTTTTTAGTTTCTCATCAGACACCTGATTCCAAAATGGCTACAGGTTTTGTAACGGCAGACGTTCCCCACCCACCGATCTCAGATGCACAAATATTTGCCAAGTAGCTGGCATGTTTCATTATCCCCATGTTATCATGGCCAAGGTAGGGCTAAAAATTTAATTAAAACTGTTCCAAGTTTTACAAGTGGTGTTGAGAGAAACTCTCATACTGAACAAAACACCGTTATGGGCTGTTAACACAACACGCTCGTGAATATTACATTTTTGTTAAATGTTCCTTCCACCTTCCTGCACTGCTGTGCAAACCACATTACATAAACAGTTTAATCTCTGCTTTAATTCATGTAGCGTTACTTCTGTATAATCGCAAACAGTTAACAGAGTGGTTCTTACTACGTACATTCTCAAATTACCTTTGATTCAAATTATTATTTTTTTTGGTAAAGAGAAATGTGTGAATTATTGTCGTGTGCTAACAGTTAAGTACCCAGATTGTGCATCTAAAAACATTTGGGAAAAGCTTTTTTCAAAAAGAATTAAGTGATTTTTAAATGAAGTTCACTATTCGTTTTGAGAAATAGCATTTCAAACAGTGTACGCATATCTCACTAAAATAAACTAATATGCAATAATGAATTGGGTTTTAGACAAAATTTACACATATAAGTATTATGATCTAAAATTTACTATCACATTAATAATATTCTCTGCAGATATATAGTACGATTTTTTTTTTATCGAAAACGATATTTACTGATGAATCAATTTCTGTTAAAATTAGTAATAAATACATATGCGAAAACCACATACTCCAGAACGGTTTTTATACTTCTCCCATCATCCTTTGAAGACTGCGCAACAGGGTGAAGCATAACAAAAAATTGTATCAGTAGTTTCACAGATACAGGAGAAGAATGGATAATTTATAGTTTCTTGTCAACATCTCGTACAAATCCCGGATTTCCAGCTGTGATTTGATACATTTTAGATCATGAAAAACAAATTTTCTTCAGCCGCTCTCTAAATCTCCTATAGTTATTTTCAGTCCCATGGTCTTTCAGAGTGTACATTTTAATTTTTTATAGAATACGAAGGACTATAATATATGTAGAACAACTAAACACTTCTTAATTAAATTTTTCAGAAGTTATGGAGCTGAGAGAGACTAAATACACAGAGAAACGAAATAATTCATAAATGTGTCTGTCTTTCATGTATGGAACCTCAAAAATCATTAACTAGACATTTAAACAAATTTTCGTGTGGTTTATTATTTAATACACAATAGCACTGCTTGCCAGAAATTGATAAAATTATTCGTTCTGGAGTATAACATGAATTTTATTGTTCCCCTGCCAGCCAGACTGAGAACGAAGATTGAAGAATTTGATGGCATTGATGTAAACTACCATTAAAAAAATTAGTAAACTCTACGTGAATTCTCACACAGTACATCACTGCATGAATAAGCTTTAAGAAAATCCAAAATCAATAAACTTAATTTAAATTTATTTATGGTATCATCAAGGCTTCTGTTACAGAAGCCAATGCTTTCTCCGTAAAAGTAAATAATGTATTCCCAACCTACCTGTTCCTGGTCAGGTTACAATATCTAAAATATTGCCATAAAAACAGTGAAAAAAGATGTTCCTCAAAACATCAGAAACAATTTTATAAAAGAAATTAAAATACTAAGCCGAATTCATTTCTTTCGTCTTACCGAATTTAGATTATTTTATTTTTTAAAGAATTAATAACAACATACTGATCGAGGTCGAAGTAGTTACGTTCACGCTTCAAACATTTCAGTTACCTTAGAGATTAGATTCACAACGATTTGCCTCTCGATTTTCTCCATCTCATAGATGTACAACTCAACACGAACGCTATTGATTTCCTGCGCTATCTTATTCCGGTGCTGCAAGTTCAAAATCAAAAGCATGTTTTAAAATCCGTGGAACAGCAGTTTCAATTATCACCATTAATCTGCTGATGCCAAAATGTTTCAGTTCACTTTCAGATTGAAAGTACACAACTTTTTATGAGTAGATCATTGTAATAAACACATGTTATCACTTAACGATAAACACACAGATATGCCAAAATAACTCCAGTAATAAAGGAAAAAATAATGTGTTAACTGAGTCATGGAATTAACACATACATGTTCAAACACAAACCTAGAAACTAAAAATGGTTTTATCAAATTTAAAAATTCGGTGGTATCCCAAAACTAATAATTTCACTGGTAGTGTCATCATCTTGGCTATGGAATACGCAAACTGTACTATTCCAGCCAAAGTTGAATCACATTCCACTAAAAGTAAAATTGGGAAATGGAGGCTAATAGTTTCAGAACTGCATTCGGTTGCCAATGCATTTATTTTATCGCTGTTTACTTTTTGAATAAGGAGTTACACTACATACTTTACATATGATTTATCTCCCACACTTTTGAGGAAACCTTTATTTCTAAGCTTATTAAAACCGGAAAGTCCAAAGTTTCAAAGTTCTTTATCCGCAAGGTGCGGCTTAGACGTCAGACTTTCTTCCACGGAATCCTTATAAGAAACTTCACTTTTGCGATCAAAACTTGCGTAATTAGCTGGGATACCTTACGATGCGACCTTTTAATGAACATTGTGAATTAGCTTCACGCAATTAGTGGCTACTGTATTCCTAACATCATCAACAGTACTCAAGATATTTTTTCATTGCTAACAAACGCTCTACGAAAATTGTATCTCATCACATATTTCTCTTATTACATGCGGACTACGTAGTTATATCTTCATCACATGAATATACACTCGATTTACGGCAATTTATCGGCATTCTAAACAAAAATTCTAATTCCGAGACTGATGAACACTGTTCTGACATGAGAATAAAATTTATGAATACATTCAATTGCCCTCCATCCCTTCTGTAACAGTTATTCAAAATATATTAGTTTTGTGCAATTTTTTCCTATAAAAACTCTCATGACAACATGTTAAATTTGTTTCAAACAATGATAATACTTCTTAATCCTCTTTTACTATGTTCTGCGTAATTTTTGCATATCTGTGTCTATTATTTTCACTATAATTATTGTAAGTAAAATAAAAAGATAATTAGTAATTCTCTCTATGAAGAATGCTGAATCCTCCCTTCGCCTTCAGCATGCTATTAACTTCGTAGTTATTAGAAATTATCTTTTTTACCAATCAAAAGCTAATTACATTTCTTTATATGGGAACTCCCAAGCTAAATGTAATTACTTCTTTTATATTTATTTTACTTTATGTTTACCAGTATACATCCAGCTGCACATACACACTCAAATAATGGTACTTCTTTATTTATTATCTGCCATCTGTTTCTCACTAACGACAAGAAAAACTATCATAATTACAATTTAATAGGATGACTTGACTTTTGAATGAGCTGCTAACTTTTAATGAGCAGAGTAAAATTCCACTATCACTGTTACCTGATGGAGTTACAATGAACTATCTTAATTTTTGTGTAATACTTTGAAATAGGAACTGAGAAAAACTGGACACTTTTTATTTCTCTCTAATGTTTCAGTCAATCCATTTCTATGATAAATATTTTATGCCGAAGCATGATATCTGACAAAACAATTTTTTTTAAATATAAATTTAAATAATTTCACTCAGAATTACGGTTTTGAATAAAAGACAATGAATTTAATTATTGCTTCTCAAGTGAATTAAAACATGTACTGTGATTTTCCACACGTCTCCTGTTGTTTCGAAAACTCTTGATATTTTTATTCTGTATTATTTCGTTAGAGATTAACAATCTTTCGATGATAGCTTCCATACTAGACAGAACTATTAGTCTACTTCGAGCCAAAAATCAATTGGTTACCCATTGAAGCATACAACACGTTCAACTGCCATCCCTAATTACTCACTTCCAGCTAACGGTCTCGTTCATCGTCTGTTATTGTATTCAGTACGACGAGGTTCCCTTATTACTTGGTGCTTCACAATGGACGTAATCGCTCACAAAACACAACACAGTTATTAGCGCTCAGGGCCCGAACGTAGCAGAACACAACAACAAGGAGTAACTAAACAGCTCACAAAGCAGCAGCATGCAGTTCTGCTGACACACTTAGAACTACACGTTCAGCTGCGTAGCCTGGCATCCAACACGAATACAATTCAAACAAAATTTCATAGTAAAACAAAAGATATTACGGATTTTGAATAAAGAATGGAACTATTTTTTTTAATGGCATTTGGCAACGGAGGCCATACAGCCAGCTCAATGTAATTATTAAAGCTTTCAGTGTATAAGTCGTCATCCAGTATATACATTGTATTTTTTTTCCATTGTATGGACGCCACAGGACGGACAGGACATTCACACAGACACACAACACTCAAACATCCATGCCCGCGGCCGGATTCAAACCGGCGGCCTTCGGCACGCGCAGCTAGCGCTCCAGCCCATACGCTACCGAGGCCGCCTAAGAATTGAACAAGATGCGGTTACAGATTTTTTTCAGTAAATTCAGTTTATGGACATTTCAGCTACGTGAAATTTCAGTTACGGCAGAGTACTAAATGAGGACGTACTGTTTATTAACAGAGAGTATTTTAAACTGAATATTCTCGAAATAATATGAAACCAGATATTTGTGCAGTCGACAGGAAACACCGTCAAGCCTGCTGTGATGGAACATCTGTCTCTAAACAATTTACTTTGAGGCTGTGAATTACTATGACTGTATAAAATGTAATATCGTCAACACGAAATTTCTATAGAACTATATATTTTAATAATAAAAACATTCAAATCTGTCACTGAGATTTGGCGAAGGAAATGCCTCAACAGAGCTATTCATGTTACGGTTATGACAGCAACAACCTGCAGAACATATGTGATGTACAATTTTGATAAATTTTTGAGTTTAACTATAAAAGGCACAATGTAACACTCCACTTCTTTCGTGTTACATATGCAGGTCAAGACTGGAATTTAGTTATTAATAATAAGCTTACATCCGCTTTAAATATCACTAACGAATTAATTTTTTTATAAATGTAATGCTGTTAGTACCGCTGCACGACGTTGTTCGTTATTGTGAAATTACTGATTGCCCCTCCAATAATCGCAATATTATCAGTTTTGAATACCGCTGAACTTTCCTGTTGAGCATTGGAATGGCCACGCAGCCATGTGTATGTGGTAACATATGTTGCAGGATGCAAATAAACCATATAATGGAAATATTAGGCCGTTTGCTGGTGACAATAAAAATCTGTCTGTGTGACTCAGTGCGTTAAGGTGTCGCACATTGGATAATGGAGGCACTGCGGGGCATGACTGAATCCTAGTGCCCACATACCGGCCGTCGTGGGTGTACTTCCAAGGCGATTACAGGTACGGTCTCCTGTCTTCGTCTCATTAACAACACATTACAGAAACAAAAATACACTTAGGACACATAGAACATAGTTACATGTTTCGCAGACATATGGCAACACAATTTTCATTTCCGGAAGGTGTTGGTCTCAGCGAAAACCCAGCCTAATCCAAAACACTTCGCAGCCTAGAAACATGCGGGATTAGTGTAAGGAAAAATAAGAACCTAGAAACAATCTAATCTAGTTGTAAGGCTATTCTCATTTTTTTTCTCTTATGTTATCAGAACATATACCAGTGTACCATCTAAATGCAAACCACTTCTGTCACGTTCATAGTACATACCCTGGCGGAAATTAAAATTACAACACCCAGACACGAATGGTGGGATTTTAGATATATCCAAGGTTATACCCACAAGAAATTGCAACAGATTGAAATGGATCTGAGTAAGTTTATTACCTTTAGATACAGTTGTCAGTAAGAACCGCACCTACCTTGGCCACCTTATATACATTCGTAAATCATTGCCGGCATTGAATCAGTAAGTATTTGGATGTCATCTTGGGATATATCTCTCTACGCCTGCACGTCTTGTGCAGTCAGTTGTTGCACAGTTATTGCTGGGTGACCGTGTGATCTAATGTGACTAGTCTTGCCAACCCATACATGCTCTATTGTGGACAAATCTGGGGACGTGCGGTCCAAATTGTGATAGTAACCCCTTCAAGTTAATTCTTGGCTGTCCGGGTGGCGCCGCGTCATGTTTCTCGAAACCGACGTTTCGACCCTCATTCTGGGGTCTTCTTCCAGGGCAGAACTGCCCTGGAAGAATGAGGGTCGAAACGTCGGTTCTGCCCTGGAAGAAGACCCCAGAATGAGGGTCGAAACGTCGGTTTCGAGAAACATGACGCGGCGCCACCCGGACAGCCAAGAATTAACTGACTCTGGCCGCGGAAGCCTACGATTACAACACCTTCAAGGCTTCTGTTGTGATGGCCACAGTATGAGGATGAGCATTATCCTGTTGGAAGATGCGATTTGGATGGTTGACGTAAAGAGTATCACAATTGGGTGCAGCACCCCGTCCACACAGTGGTGGGCTTTCATTGTACTTTAAACAACAACCAACTAGTAGTGCTGTCAAAATTTATTGCTCCCAAGCCATGACATCATTGGCTGGACACATGTAGTCGGTTGTCACAGACAGAATCGAGACCCGTCTCTAAACACAAATGTACGCGTCCATTTACGTTTTGCATTACACCAGGTTAGACAATGCTGGAAATGAAATCAGGTTAATGGAACACATTACATAGGGGTCATAGAGTGCAACCTAGCTTCAAACAACTGATTATAATCGCCCTGTGTGTGACTCTCTCTGTAACCACTGCTTTCATCTGCCCTGTAGTCACCCATCTGCTAGCAACAGCGACCCACACAATTTGGGGTTCTTCAGTTGCTGTTGTCCTTCTGTATGGAACTGTACCTGCTCTAGGAGTACTAGAGCATTCTTTTATTCGCTGTGTAACAAGTGTGTATACTGACATTACACTTTTGCCAATTCCCTGACCTCTCTCACAAATATACATTTTGGTGTAGAAGGTTTATCACTCTTCGCCTTGGCATACTTCGTCAATAAGAACTCGTGAGATGAAAAGTGTCATGTTACACCACACTATTAACTACCTATACGTTAAAAGAAAAACATAGCAATTTTTCATAGTAAAGAGTCCTGTAATTCTCATACTATTACATGTGAATGTTTCAATTTTTGATCATCTAATATTCTTCATGTGGGGATAATGGGGGCCAAATTTTATTCATTTTTAAGAACTCCATCTGCATGTTGTCTTTCAACTTCCACCCGTGTACTTTCTCTCCTTCGGTAAATCCTTCTAACGGTTAGTACCCGGTTAGAGAAAGTATGTTCTCGGTACTTAGAGTCTCTTTTGCTTAATAACTTAGAAAAAATTCATCACACCAACACAACGCTTATTAGACGATATACACCTTAGAAATTCAGTGTACTTACTTTGAGAACTAAATCCCTATGTGCAGTGTGTTGTTGGCAAAGAAACTGCACTGTTTGCGACGAAAAGTGCTTGCGATTCCGGTGGGGGCTCCATTACGCGGAGTTGTCCGGTACATTTGCCGTTTTGCGCCCCGCAGTCTGTCTCGTTTGGGTCACAGGCTACAGGCGTGGCGGACCGACCGTGAAATTGCAGCCGCCTCCAGCGAGATGGGCTGCATGCGGCGTCCATCAGCGAGAAGGCTCCCGGCGGAGGAACCGTCTGCATACTCGCCGGCAAACCCAGTTTCTTAGCCGCCTTCTACTGCCTGTGTAGTTGCATAATGTATCAGTATCCTTTCCAATTCTGCAATCCACTTTTAGATAATTGTTTTCGCTATTAGCAGTTGGTAGAATTGTTTGCAACAATTTCGGTGTTAATTTACAGAGCAGATAGCAACTAAATTACCACAAACTGCAAGCAAATTTACTAGTTGTACTGTGAGACATTTATTGTCTCTTAAAGTTTTTATTACTTGCTTTATTATGGCAAATTTATCGTGCAATAGTGTTGGGCTAACATGGCAGCCATACGTTTTTCAGTATCTATAACTATTATGGATAATTGATTTAATTCATATTGCTGCTACAGACTTTAGTAACTTATTTTAATGCTGTAATTAACTTTTACAGCTATAATTAATATTTGAACATCTAGATTCTTGTTAAGTTTACTAAAGAAAAGTAAGGTCATGTATGCATTGTTAATTTTATCGATTCGTGGTTGATTGGTTGATTTTTCATTGTGTTTCCAGGAAACTCGTTAGTGAATTATTACCCTCGCGCCTTCGCTAGATTGGAAATTCGGTTTGTCGTGCCCACAGGTTGATTCAGTAAAGAGGATGTACTGATCTAGCAGCCATCATCGTGACTGTTGATTGTACTCGATACAGGACATGATAAAATCACAGTTAAATGTGTATTGCTCCTAATTAGTGAAACCCAAAATATGAAGATACCTAATTGGAGGAGAACAAAGCTCAAGTTTTGAACGGTTAGAAAATATTGTCTTCTAATCGAGCTATTCTAAAAGACTCCCCCTCTGCAAAATAGGCTTGGATTGATTGAAACTACAGGGGTATTTCTTATAAATATCTAAAAATATGAGTAGAAGGTTTCAACCTGTGGAAGCTGAAAGTTTCCATAACTTTTTTCCCCTTTCTGTTTTCGTGAAACAACTGCAACCAGAATTTAATCAAGGAAAAAACAGACAGTATAACCTTATGAATGATAATTCAGATTATGATGATACTTTTTGGGTTTTTTTTCTGAAAGGATATTATTTTTAAAAACAACATCAGGGTAACAAGATTAGAGATATGGCAATATTTTGTTCATGCTCTCTTTATAAGAAGAATTCTTCGTTAATGTTTAGGAAACATTGTTCCTTCGAAGCATAAAATTGATCTTTGAAGTTTTTGGTTCAGGCACAGAGACGAGTGTTCTGTGAAATTGGAAATTTCACAAATATTTTGCGACATTCACTGTTGCCACGTTTTGAAACTTTATTGTGACATGGAACAATTAAGGTTGAGGCGAAGAAAATTTTGTATATTAACCAGCATATTATATCAGACGTAGGGTGAAATCAGGGAGTTTCAATAGTCCACCTTGTCCTTTCATTCTTGTTGAAACTGATGTGTTTGTCATATGGTTAAAAAAATCATTAAACTTTATTTTCGCGTATACTTTACTATTTGGTCTAAGTATTTACTAAATTGCAGTCCAACGTTTGAATAAAAACCATATTGCTGTTACAGTATTCTATTTAAGTGCAAAGGTATCATATATAGCTAATGTTGTTATTGAATTAAATTCTTTACTAAATTTTTATTACTTGCACAGAACAAGAACCGTTAGTAAAACATCAACAATTAATCAACTCACTAGTTTCTGTGGATCTTGCAAAAATCTGTGATTTAGTTTTATTCCTCTAAATAATGCCGTTTCTTGAATTTGATATATATCTACACATTGCCGTATTTAGTCATAGAAACAGAATGGTAATATTTCAATAATCAGACAGCAGATGTGCAGGTACATTTTATCATTCGTTTACCCACGAGACAGTGAATTGAAAAGATAAAGGAAAAGTGTGATGAAGCTATATAGTCTAATAAGCCAGGCCTCTTTTATGGTAATTTGGCTTATTCATAATGTTATAATAGATAAACCGCAATAAGTACTTGGCAATTACGAGGAAAAAATTGGAAACGCTCTTCCATAGATGGAATAAAGCTTTCCAGGACATTTTTAATGTATTTTAACAAGAAAAGTATCTTTATTTTAATAAAAATCAATTTACGATATCAGAGGAATGGCCGTCAATTAATAGACATAATTAGAGAAAGTTTCTAAAGTAACGAAGCTAATAACAAGAAGGAACTTAAAAGTTTACAAGAAAACAAATAAAATTTATATACAACAGCGATTCAACTAAAAGTAAGGTACTACGACCCTTGAAACATTAAATAAACTTTGGAACCATTTATGAAGTGTTCGATGGAGTTTCTTGTATATGAACTAAACCCTTGAATCAAAATTCCCACGATGAACATTGTGGTCCCTTTGTGCCCAGAGAGTGTAAATAAGCAAAATTGTGAACTAATCCTAAATAATCCTAATAAGAAAAGCTACAAATCCTAACGCTTAGTCACAGGTGCATACTTTTTTATTCTATTTTAAAATAGTTTTGTAGAAACTGATCTTAAAGGTTAAAACATAAAGACACCATGAAGTGGTTCGTGGAATGAATGCGAAGCTTCTTCAACAGGTGGCCGTAGTATTATTTCATGGAAAACAGAGAAATTTTGTGCCAACTAATGTTAAGTCAGAAAATCCAGAGGAAATTGTTACAGCATCAGTATTTTCATAAATTTCTAAAAAAATCGTCTAGAGAATGATTTTGATAATAGCATGTGATTATTCGCTGAGATCACTGTTACGTATATGGCAACCAAATCTTCTGTAGATGGTGATGGCATTCAGTGATGGTATTTCAATGAGGAGACAATAATGGCAACTGCAGGAAAAATGTGAATGTGCCAATAATTAAGGTTAACAAGATAATACCAAGTATGCTGTGCAATGCACCAAACCTGACAGTTTGATCAAGCTTGTTAAAGAATAACTGAGAGCTTCATCATACTGAGCACATACGAAGAATTAATACGGGTTAAAATTTCGGCTCTGGTTTACCGGCGAGCCGATATTACTGTTTCACTTTTTCGAAGCCTCCTTGGAGCGTTTTTAAATTTTCCGCATCCCAAATTGACGAAATACCAACATAACATCACAAATCTCACACGGTCTGCAAGCAAGTTGCAACAAAATCTATTCTTTTTAATTTGTCATTGACAATTTATCTTATGTTTACATTATTTAAAGCATCATTTAAAAGAAATAAAAAATTATAAAACGAAGAAAAAACAATAATCTAACAAACAAAAATAAATATAGGAAAACCAACCGTACGTATCAGAAAAGTGAATGTTAATACTCGGTTATATGGATTCAACATAACATAGAGACTGATTAAGAAATAGAAATACACTACCGGGAGGGCAAAAGGGGGGAGGTTACTTCTGGTAAAACGTATCTAAATGAAGAGAGGAAACCTGAGAATAAATAATTTGTGAGGCAATACTTGCGGGGCTGTAACAGTGTGATGGATGCATAGTAAAATGGAGTGTGTGGTAAAAGAATGAACTAAATTATATAGCAAAGGTAGTACTTGTATACCTGCAACAGTATGGGATCACTGGGAATTCATTTTATTATTTTTTAATCAAAATGACATTTGGCTTTTTCAGCCATAAAGATATCTAAAATTTGTATTTGCATATGTCACTTCAGAATATATATTAATGCTACACATAGTTACAACACGGATAGAACACAAAACTTAATTAAAATCACCCCTGCCCCCGAATTGACACAAACTAGCGACATTTCGCATTCCCACTATATTACAGTGGCTGCTAATGTAGAACTGGGACGATCTCTCGCCTTTTAATTGGCATTATTCCTTGTCTGAGAGCCACCCATGTTAAATACTCGTTGCTTATAGATTTTAGCGACGCACACCGTGTTTCATTCAGCAATGTGAACTGCGGATTTAAAATGCTGATGTAGAAAGAACTGTTAAATTTCTAATAAGGTGGCGTATTCCCTCAAGCTACAGTATATCGTTTTTTAATATCGTGGACAGAGGCAGAAAAAAAATGGAAACTGCAGCCAGCAAGAATAAGACCGAGGAGAAAGAAATTTAAATTAAGCCTTCACAAATCTTTGCTGTCAGGTTATCCAGTACTAATTAAGGAAAGAAAAACGTCATGGTGAATTCAGTGCTTTATCATCTAGGAAAAAATAGCTGACAATCTTTAGAAACAGAACCTTCTTTTCTCATCACCTCTCTCTCTGGTTAGGTCAGACATTTTAACTATCTAATTAAATCAAATATTGCAAAATTCAACACAGTTTTCACATAAAATTTTTCTGGGAACCATTGTATCTCCATTATGTAAGGGTACGCTGCAAACTACGGCATTATAAGTATATTCTTTAGAAAATATACGGCATTGACTTCTGAATTATTATTTTTAATCTACCTAATAGGTGTAAAAACAAGAAATAAGTTATTTAATTCTTACATAGCAACAATTGTAATAATCTGATTTGATTATTAACTATGATTCAGAAATTTATTGATAACTCTTTCCTGTATTAGAATGAATGGAAACACTTCCTGCACCTGAGTGTATTTGAGATCTTGTTATATGATACCTGCAGTCTTATCTGCCCCATTTCAGTACACATTATGCTCACGTGTACCGGGTTTCATGCACAAGTTTGTAAACTTCCGTCGTTGCTCCAAAAAGTGTACGAAGATTGGCCATTCGCACTTTATTTGCCTTATATTTAGCTGACTGATATGGATTGTGTTTAATTAAAGCGTTTATAGTCTGTTCACCCTCAACTGGCGTTTCAAGGTCATGTTCGTCTTTCCCCGCTACTCACTTCACACCCCCTCGAATTGCCTGCCCTTAAAAGGGCAATTATGATACTTCAAGTGTTTCAGTTCCTAAGGTACACTGTCGTCATTAAACATAGACAACGCAGAACGAACCCAACACCAACACACACAACGCTTAAACAATCACAGCTGGACTCGAACCAGGGCTCCGCGGTACGTGGAGCCAGTGATCTAGTCCCTACGCTACCGAGGCTAGCAGTGGTAAATTTGACAATGGGCTATCTTCCCCTTCCACTTGAAGGAGTAAGGGCACCGGAGTGGGGATAGGGCAGACTGACCTTAAGCCGCCTTTGTTAACTGAACGGGATATACTCAGTTTTCATTAAAGAACTACGATACTCTTGGATATAGAGAGTTACTAACCAAGATGTCCTTCTTTGCAAGGACAATTGTTTTTGAATATGCCCTCCTAGCAAACATATCCATCTGACGATCACAGCATATGCCCAGAATAATGGTAGCTGTGATTTGTGTGATAATTCATAGTTTGTTTGTGCATTGTATTATTATTTAACCGTTTGGAAACCGTCCCAACATTCGCCTGGCTGATTACTGAGCCCAAAAACCGCAAGCAGGGTGGGCGGCACGCTAATCCTGATATTTGAAGTTGAACCTGTTATATCTTCCCGATTCCAGCACTTTAGCATGCGCGGCGCAACTGTCCTACTACACTAACCCGGCGGCTCTACTGCGATTTAAATTTACTTCCGTTCCATTTGGTTCCCTAGCACAACGTATTCTACAAGCGAATTATCGAAATACAATTAGTATTCTGTGAATCGTTGAGAGAGATGGGTGGCACTGTTGATTTCAGTCCTGGCTGGGCTTTTTTTTCTGTCCGTTGGCGTGACCCTGCTGGTTCGTTTGTTCCGGCAGCAGTTTCCTGCACTCTCCCCCTACACACACCCCACCGTTCACCATACACCATTCCTCTCTCCCACTCTGCGCCTCAGCTCCGCCAGATATAAAGTTGCGCGGCTGGCGGTGCCTGGCCTAATGCTCGGCAGGAAGGCAGGCTGCCAACTTAGAGGCACGTGTCCCCTGAGGAGTAGATAACGCCGGCGCGCCGTCATTATCCAACTTCGACCCCAAGCGTGTTAGGCTACTATAATTGCCGTCTTGTTGTTAAATGAGAAACGTCAAACTGATTAAATCTCGCTTGGAAGAGAAACCGCCTTGCTTTCCGGCGAAGCTGTTTCCTGCAGCGGTTTCGTAACGAGATGTTTGCTCCGGGGTTCTTCAGAACGTAAACTTCGAATACTGCTTCAGGCATTCCACCGTGAGGGAGAGCAAGTTGCTTACATTCGTTAGCAACACCAAATACGCCTAGCATTTGACTTACTTTAGCACCCACCCTGCAATTTTATGGTTAGCGTATTCTGATCTAGAATTTTGGAGGAAGCAGTTCTATCTCCCGTTCGGCCAACCATATTTCGACTTCCTATCATTTTCCAAAAATTTCAAATAGAATGCTTGGATATTTCTTTCATAAGGGCTTAACCGATTTGCTTTCCGTTAGTTATCGAAATGAATGCTAGAATAGTATATTTATATATTACTAGCTGACCCGGCAATGCTTCACTATTGCTGCACTTGAGTAGGCACATAGATTAAATGAAAAAATATTTACATATAAATTTTAAACTGCTGTTTCATTCATTTTCAGTTGGAAAGGGTGAGAGGGGATGCGCTTTGGAAAACATATGGAGGCAGTATTTTTCTGTTTGTTTCAAAGTATAAGTGTACAAATTCTTACCTAAATAGGATAAAAGAAGTGGTTTGCCTAAATTATGGGGTAAAAACTTAAAGGGGGAGAGGGGATGAATATTCGGAAACCATACGTAGGCAGTATTTTTATGTTTGTTTTAAAGTATAAGTGTACAAATTCCTATCTAAATCGGATAAAAAATGTGGTATTGCCTAAATTATGGGTTGAAAAAATTATGGGGGTGGAAAGGGGGCGAGGGGAATAATATTCGGATACCGTATGTAGCCAGTATTTTTATGTTTGTTTTAAAGTATAAGTGTACAAATTTCTGTCTAAATCGGATAAAAAATGTGGTTTTGCCTAAATTATGGGGTGTTATGGGAAATAGGGGGTGACTTTTTGGAAAATTTTTTTCACAGGAACCTTCGCAGACGCACACTTGAAAACTCTCCAAAGTTTCATTGCAATCTGATAAATGGTATAGGAACGCATAGAAGACGAACAAACCCACAAACAAACATTGATTTTTATATATAAGATTAAGCAGAGTGATTGAATTATTATGTGAAATGTAAGAATACAAATTATCAGTCAATCCAAGAAATGCAAATTATCTTAATCCTCAGTATTTAACAACAAATCATCTATTTAACAAGACTGAATTCTGATTCTATTAATTACCTACATTTAAAAATTTATGATCAATCAGAAACTTTGAAATGGTCGCTATAGGAATTGCACATGTCGAAAAAAATCCTAAGAAATTCTCAGCACAGTCATACACTTTTTAACTTCATTGTAATATACGGAGGAGGCAGAAAATTTTAAGAGCTGTGTTTAGTCATATAAGCCACGCCAGGACGTTTCGTAGTTCGGATTCCATTTCAAAATGCAGGTTCCCTTTAGGTCTAACAACCTTAGTTATAACAGGGATGTGTACGTATCCAAAAGAAAATTCTAACCAAACGAAGGCTTAACGTGGTCCATTTGACCCAAACGAACATACAGGTACATACGTTGAGAATAATATGGTTTTTTATTTGGTTTTGGCATCAGTTCTCAGAGTCGTAACTGGCGTTTTATTATGAGGTGTGACAAGTTCGCGAAGTCGCCACCGCATCGAGGAGAGAACTGTACACGCAGCTCTGTGAGATTTCATAACCTTCGTTCTTCACTGTCTCACGGCAATGTTCACGTTGACACCTGGTGGAGAGGAGCTCAGTGGCGTGCATTCTTGTTTGAACTTGTGAGTGAGCACTGCTGTCGTAAAAATGTCTGAGCTGGAAGTAGAGCAAAGAACAGACATTAAATTTCTCGTGAAACTAGCGAAGAGTGGACGTGAAACATGGGAAACGTTAATTCAACTGTAACAAACAGCGATGTAAAAAGAGTACAGGTAGGAAATAGTGTGAGGTACTACCGCCGATGATTGTGTATTATGTGTTATATTAAACTTTTAACATGTATTCACTATTTTTTTAAAAATATTCTATAGTTAAATAAACTTTGCTCTGACTGTATGACCCCGATACTGAATGTCACAAATAAATTTTGAAAATAATAATAATAATAAAAATAACAAAACATCGGGAGAAGATGGAATTGTAGCCAAATTTTTTTATAAAAATTGTCCCAAATTCACTCAGAGAAATTGCACAAATAATCCAAAACATTTGGCAAACCGAAAAAATCCCAGATGATTGGAAGATTGCTCTAATCCACCCACTACATAAAAAAGGTAACAAATCAGATGTAAACAACTATAGAGGGGTCTCCCTCCTACCAGTCACGTACAAGATTATTTCAGCCTGTCTTTTGAAGAGAACAGTTAGAACCTAAATTAGCAGAATATAAAGGATTCAGGCCAAACAGGTCGTGCCCTGAACAAATTTTTAACCTCAAAACCTTAATCAAAATGCGAACCATCAGACAAAAACGCTTAGTATGTACATTTGTGGATTTCAAAAAGGCATACGACTCAATAGATAGGCCTTCACTATTCCAAATTTTAGAAGAAAGGGGATTAGATCAAAAAACACGAGAACTCATAAAAAAACACTAATTGGCATTAAATCTAAAGTAAAATTCATGGGCGAGATTTCAGTACCCTTTGACATTCATACAGGTGTGAGACAAGGCGATGGGCTCTCTCCTCTTCTGTTCAACGTTATTTTAGAGAAGGTTATGGAAGAATGAAAGAGGGAACTCAAGAAATCTAAGTGTTGAAAGTCAATCCCACTTGGATTTCTCAAAAACAACCTCTACATACCATACCTCGCTTTTGCGGATGATTTGGCGATACTAGCAGAAGATGAAGAGACTGCCTTCAAACAGCTTTAGACACTCAAAGAATGTGCAGAAAAAGTAGGGTTGCAAATCTCATTCCAGAAAACTGAATTGATATGTTCAACGACAGAAAAAGCAAGTTTGAGAACAAAATACGGTAAAATCAACAGGTTTCCATACTTTAAATACCTCTGAGAATTCATCGAACCGACAGGCCTTGAGAAAATCTCGCAGAAAAATCGCCTCCAAAACGTAAAAGAAGCATTAGGGATAGTCCAAAATCTCTACAACAAAAAATCCAAGTCAAGACAGACCAAAATTCGGCATTGCAACACAGTCATAAAACCAACAGTCCTCTATGCAAGTGAAATGTTAACACCTCACAGGACACATCACAGGAAAAAAAGTAGAGAGAAAAATCATTAGAAAAATTCTAGGAGCAAGACTCACTAAAGATGGTTACAGATTACAGTCAATCAAAACAACAACAAAAAATTTCATGCATTGAAATTGTTATCAAGAAAAGGCGAATTAAATTCTTTGGTCTCCTTAAGAGGTTTCAACAAAATCGATTGACAAAAAAGATAATAGATTTTGTAAATTCACTTAAAAATCAACACCATGGTTGAATGAAATTCGGAATGATCTTAAAAGTGTAAACATAGGAGCAGCAGACATCTTAGAAAGAAACACCTTCAAATAAAAAGTGGACGAATGGGAAATTACACTCCTGGAAATTGAAATAAGAACACCGTGAATTCATTGTCCCAGGAATGGGAAACGTTATATACACATTCCTGGGGTCAGATACAACACATGATCACACAGACAGAACCATAGGCACATAGACACAGGCAACAGAGCATGCACAATGTCGGCACTAGTACCGTGTATATCCTCCTTTCGCAACAATGCACGCTGCAATTCTCCCATGGAGACGATCGTAGAGGTGCTGGATGTAGTCCTGTGGAACGGCATGCCAAGCCATTTCCACCTGGCGCCTCAGCTGGACCAGCGTTCGTGCTGGACGTGCAGACCGCGTGAGACAACGTTTCATCCAGTCCCAAACATGCTCAATGGGGGACAGATCCGGAGATCTCACTGGCCAGGGTAGTTGACTTACACCTTCTAGAGCACGTTGGGTGGCACGGGATACATGTGGACGTGCATTGTCCTGTTGGAACAGCATGTTCCCTTGCCGGTCTAGGAATGGTAGAACGATGGGTTCGATGACGGTTTGAATGTACCGTGCACTGTTCAGTGTCCCCTCGACGATCACCAGAGGTGTACGGCCAGTGTAGGAGATCGCTCCCCACACCATGATGCCGGGTGTTGGCCCTGTGTGCCTCGGTCGTATGCAGTCCTGATTGTGGCGCTCACCTGCACGGCACCAAACACGCATACGACCATCATTGGCACCAAGGCAGAAGCGACTCTCATCACTGAAGACGACACGTCTCCATTCGTCCCTCCATACACGCCTGTCGCGACACCACTGGAGGCGGGCTGCACGATGTTGGGGCGTGAGCGGAAGACGACCTAACGGTGCGCGGGACCATAGCCCAGCTTCATGGAGACAGTTGCGAATGGTCCTCTCTGATACCCCAGGAGCAACAGTGTCCCTAATTTGCCGGGAAGTGGCGGTGCGGTCCCCTACGGCACTGCGTAGGATGCGACGGTCTTGGCGTGCGTCCGTGCGTCGCTGCTGTCCGGACCCAGGTCGACGGGCACGTGCACCTTCCGCCGACCACTGGCGACAACATCGATGTACTGTGGAGACCTCGCGCCACACATGTTGAGCAATTCGGCGGTACGTCCACCCGGCCTCCCGCATGCCCACTATACGCCCTCGCTCAAAGTCCGTCAACTGCACATACGGTTCACGTACACGCTGTCGCGGCATGCTACCAGTGTTAAAGACTGAGATGGAGCTCCGTATGCCACGGCAAACTGGCTGACACTGACTGCGGCGGTTTCCAACCGCTGCGCAGCTAGCGCCCTTCGACGGCCAACACTGCTGTTCCTGGTGTGTCCGCTGTGCCGTGCGTTTGATCATTACTTGTACAGCCCTCTCGTAGTGTCCGGAGCAAGCGTGATGGGTCTTACACACCGGCGTCAATGTGTTCTTATTTCAATTTCCAGGAGTGTATAACTGATCAATCAAAACAAAAACAATACAGACCAAAGTTGTCGGACGAACGTAAACAAACTTTCTCGAAAACAATGAAAGCATATTGGAACAAGAAGATGAACTCCAAGAATTCTTGATTGGGTCATCCGTTTAACGTCTTCCATTGGGATAATTCGCCAATAATAATAATAATACATGACCGTTGGAGTTATAAATTTATTTGTACACAGAAAGAAAATGTCTGAATTTTCGCAGCTTGTTTTATCGTAAGTGTAAGACTCCGTTACAAAATTAAAAAAGCCGATAAACTTATAGGAAACAAATCTCAACATTCGTATCGTGAGATAAAGCACTAAAAACTGTACCGAAGGTACGAGGGTCGTAGTCAATAGTTACATTTGTCATTTACTACAGAATGTGGACTCGATATCAAATAAAATCGGGTGAAACTTTAATGTAAGGCAGTACATTTGGCGAATGGCCGCTGTAGCTCACACAAATGTATCATTAATTTTATACAGTAGTTGAGTTAGAACAACTTTCTCGAAAGGAAAAAATGTATGTGCCATCACGCGATTCACCACTTTAAATTCGGATTACGATAGAAAACTACAAATAGTTAGATAGCTAGTAGACAAAGGTAAGATCACTTTAAAGAAAGAAATTCTTTAAAATACCATCACAAGGGAGAAATTAAATCGGTAGGAGGGGCTTAAATATAGCTGCAAGACTGCGACCACAACCCACAGTCCTCTGAACGATGGAGTAATAATAATTACTTCCACTTTTTGTCTCCATTCGTCTTGCAGTCATTTTTCATTGGTTTTCTTGCATTTTGTTATTTTGATTTTTAGCGCATAGATTCTGATTGTAATTCTATCTCTAGAATTATCGCTTTCACCTCTGATTCACAGGTTTCATTGATTACTCTGTTTATTCATTTACCATTCGAAAATAAAACATTATGTTTGCACATCTCCTCGTATCGACAGTCACATTATCTACATGAAGTATCTTCTTCATTGTGTTTCATTTATATACGTTAGTACGTGGGTGACCCATCTTTTGGATTTCTGTTCAATATGCATGATTTTGAGTAAAGTTAAACGTTTTTATTGAAGGCTTCCAGGTATTTTTAAGAGCGCAACATCAATAGGCTTGCTGGTACCTGAATCGTACGAGATGAGCTTAGAGCCGTTTCCGAGATACCAAATCCAAGAATTGTTCTCTTTATTGTAAAATCGTGTTACAAATCTGAAAAGCAAAAGGTTATTTACATACGAAAATTCATCCAAATCGCTAGAACCATTTCCGAGATCGTCCGATTTACTAGCTCATAAACTGCATTAAGAAATGCTATTATTGTGTTAAATAGAAATATTAATATTAATCAAAGATTAATTAATGGTGCAAGATTAGTGATAATTCTCTTTGACGACTAGATCATCAGTGCTAAATTAAAATTATGTTTTTACCTCGCATTAACTTCACATCACCAACTGCCTTTCCAAATGATTAGAAAACTATTTCATATTAAAGTAACATTCGCTACGATCATTAATAAAGGACAAGGTCAGATGCTTCAAAGGGACGATTGTATTTATCAGAACCTGTTTTTCCGCGTGAATACACGTACGTGGCTTTTTCACGAGTCTGTAAATTCATTAATATCTATTTTTGTGTTAAAGACACATACGGTCAAGAAGTCAACGATGTTCACATTATAACTGCTAATTTTGTTTTCAAAGAAGATTTTTAAAATAAAAAAGATTGAAAAAAAATACTTAAGACAAAGCAAATATTTTTTTAAATATTTACTTTTTAATTTTTTTACAATTAAACATGTATTATTTAATGATAACTACTTTTACAGTGAAAGTTATATATTTTACTACTCTTCGAAATAAAATACCTTTCATTATTAAATACTTGCATTTACGTATTTCCACATTATTATATTACCATTCGGTGACTGATCACGATACTGTGTCAAATATTCGCATTGATCAGTTAGTATACATGAATTCTTCATTTAAATATATACGAGTTCCTTGTCAAAACTAAAAAGAAACCATCAGCAGGCTTTCTGGTAACTGAAACGTCTACGAGATGCCGTTACAGCCGTTTGCCAGATATCAAACAGAAAAATCGCTCGTATTTGTTTAAATTCGCATTTTTCCAGGTTAAATACCTATTTAAATAAACTTAAAAAGCAAAACTTATCTAAATATGAAGTTTAATAAAAATCGTTAGAGCCATTTCCGAGATACCAAATATATATAATAATTTCTGATGTAAATATATAAGATATATTGTGACCACTGAGATAAATGTCATGTTTCCTCATCGAATATTTAAGAAATAATGATTATCACATTCAGTAAATAAATTTTGAGCGATAATAATCTGTAGTATTCTGACCGAGTAAACATAACTGATAGGTGGCAACGAGAAACCAGACGTCTGTTTGTGAACAATGACAAAGGATAGACAGATATCGATCCTGTCTAAACAGAACCGCGCTCAGCCGAAAAATGTACAGTATACTTCTGAATACGAGTAACACAGGAGGGATGGGAAACAGTTGGATGTACGTTCAAAGGGGGACTATAAAGTGACGGACGTATTATAACGAGATACTAATCGATCTCGTGGGTCAGAACAAGAGGTAGGCTATACTGATAGTTGAAAAAGCGAGTCCACCAGTGGAATACGTAACTGATGGTATAACAAACAATAAGGCATAAAAAATATTTTATATAAACTAATATTTAAATGTTATGTCAGTGTCAGCCAGTTTGCCGTGTCTTTAACACTGGTAGCATGCCGCGACAGCGTGTACGTGAACCTTATGTGCAGTTGACGGACTTTGAGCGAGGGCGTATAGTGGGCATGCGGGAGGCCGGGTAGACGTACCGCCGTATTGCTCAACATGTGGGGCGCGAGGTCTCCACAGTACATCGATGTTGTCGCCAGTGGTCGGCGGAAGGTGCACGTGCCCGTCGACCTGGGTCCGGACAGCAGCGACGCACGGACGCACGCCAAGACCGTCGCATCCTACGTAGTGCCGTAGGGGACCGCACCGCCACTTCCCGGCAAATTAGGGACACTGTTGCTCCTGGGGTATCAGAGAGGACCATTCTCAACCGTCTCCATGAAGCTGGGCTACGGTCCCGTGCACCGTTAGGTCGTCTTCCGCTCACGCCCCAACATCGTGCAGCCCGCCTCCAGTGGTGTCGCGACAGGCGTGTATGGAGGGACGAATGGAGACGTGTCGTCTTCAGTGATGAGAGTCGCTTCTGCCTTGGTGCCAATGATGGTCTTATGCGTGTTTGGCGCCGTGCAGGTGAGCGCCACAATCAGGACTGCATACGACCGAGGCACACAGGGTCAACACCCGGCATCATGGTGTGGGGAGCGATCTCCTACACTGGCCGTACACCTCTGGTGATCGTCGAGGGGACACTGAACAGTGCACGGTACATTCAAACCGTCATCGAACCCATCGTTCTACCATTCCTAGACCGGCAAGGGAACATGCTGTTCCAACAGGACAATGCACGTCCACATGTATCCCGTGCCACCCAACGTGCTCTAGAAGGTGTAAGTCAACTACCCTGGCCAGCGAAATCTCCGGATCTGTCCCCCATTGAGCATGTTTGGGACTGGATGAAACGTCGTCTCACGTGGTCTGCACGTCCAGCCGGACGCTGGTCCAGCTGAGGCGCCAGGTGGAAATGGCTTGGCATGCCGTTCCACAGGACTACATCCAGCACCTCTACGATCGTCTCCATGGGAGAATTGCAGCCTGCATTGCTGCGAAAGGACGATATACACGGTACTAGTGCCGACATTGAGCATGCTCTGTTGCCTGTGTCTATGTGCCTATGGTTCTGTCTGTGTGATCATGTGTTGTATCTGACCCCAGGAATGTGTATATAACGTTTCCCTTTCCTGGGACAATGAATTCACGGTGTTCTTATTTCAATTTCCAGGAGTTTAATTTATCTCAATTTGTTGACGCTCTGTATTGGATTACAGTTTTCAGCTTGACGTGGAGACTGATTCTGCACAAATGTCATTCATGAATCTTTGAATTTTTTGTGAGGTCACACTGATACCATGCTTCAAGCAGATGAGTGATACTATAGCAGTATTACCTTCATGTACGTAACGCCTTATCATTGAAGAAGGAAGGAAGTGAACCAGCACTAATTCCTCTTCGATGTCATACAGTTATCAAAGACCATAAACAGTAATTACATTGATTTATCCATCATTCATTTCAAAATCAGTAATGACAGCCCGTTTACGCCTGATAAATTATTATATATCATTCATTCTCATTGCTCTGCTGAATGCAGTGTGTTTAACATTAATTGTGCATTATCTGCTAAGGTATCTTGTTTATTAATGTTCAATATCGTGTTAATAATTTTGCATTCATCTTTATTTTGTTAAATGTATTGAATAATTTCTCGTTGCTTGGATACAATAAACTACGTGAAACTTTGTTCCAATTCAATAGTGTTTTCGTTGTTTTAACTTTATATCTCGATTTACCTGTCACTTTTAAATCATTGATTTAATGATTTTGTATTTGAGAGCTCTTGTCCAAACTTTGCAATTATTTCCATGGCGCTCAATTTAAAATTATCAGTACTACTAAACTCCAGTTCGGTCACAGCGTCTGTCACTCTTTGACATCTCAAGACTGGCCTCGTTGCTGGACTTACAATGACCAGAGATGTTACTACTAAATCGAGGTTATGAACGTTAATAAATAACAATTCTCTTCAGTTTCAAACAACTTCCAGGAAACGTATTTCCAGAATACTGAAAGAACAGTACGTATTTCATTTAAATCGTCATTTTAATTGTTACTAGGTTTTTTAATTGTCTTCGTTTGATGTAGATATTTTCTTATACGCTCTGGTTAAAAATACTGCTTTTATAGAAAGCTAAGAAATATCTACAACATTGCATCATTTTAAGATTATGAGCGTTATTTAGTAACAATTGTATATTATTAAATAACTGCGAAGGAATAAATTGGAAAAGTACTGAGCTTATCACGTTATATTTGACGGGCTTAGAAGCTAGTTTACTATAATAAGACAAAGCAGAAAATTTTGATACACCTCAGTATCAAAATAACTATTAGTCGTAAGAAAAAATAGCAAAACTGAGGTTGTAACGGCTTACGTAAAATAAGGATTCATCTAATATGTTCTTTCTATGCCAAGCTACAAGCAATATTCGAGACAATGTTAGTTTCATCAGTAATAGTGCTTATATCAACTTATCCAATCGTACTAATGGTATTTCTTATAAAAACTTAATCAGATCACAAAACAGCTTCCAGGTGGTAAAGAGAAAATACTAGTTTCAATCTGGTAATAATCACACGGTTACTGATTTCACCTTAAAGCTCCACATTTACAATGGATTCACTTACAAACTGGAAAGAAATTCCGTCATGATGTGAAATTATTATTTTTCTTGCAGTGAGATATAAATTTTAAAAATTTATCTCAGAATTATATAAATGTGATAATTTTTTATCTTTACAACATACTTGGAATTCTTTTGTGGATTGCCATATTTCAGATAATTTTTTACCATGTTTAATACTTTTGTTAATACATCCTACTTCAAGTGAAACTTCCAACTCCATTCAAACTAAAACTAATTTCTTCAAATTTTTCACAGCAAACCAATAAGAAGAAATAAATGTCAAGTTCCTGTTTCACGCAAATCAGTTCACATGGTAATGACCTGTGACCCAGAAAAGATCATTTTTTGTCCCTAAAAACTAATATTTTGTCACTTTTAACGATGCGCAATGCACTTTTTTGTTTATATCGAAATAATAATGATCCAGCTCATCAAATAGATCAGATAACTCGATTATTGTCTGTGCCCTAAAATATTATTTTTGGTCAAAATTTTTTTTATTTGTGTTCTTTTTTTGTACTTTGTGTGGTACTTAATTCCAGGCCTGTGACTGTTCTAGACCCCCCAGACCATAACAAAAACATGGTACCCAGTAGACTCATAACGAATTGGAATATCTAACATCATATAGATCCTATTGGTTTAAATTCATAATCATTGCAAAGATAACAAATGAAGATTTATAAATCTGTAAGATTCTTTTCATTTTTTGGAAACAAAGACAAGGCTAGAAACTTAATCTCTGAACTGTGAATTAATACCCCTGATAAGATACCAAACTGATGAGAGGAAGGAGTAAGCGGGATTATAAAACAGCAGTTTGCATAAACAATTACTGAAGGAAAACTATTAACTTGGAAATTTGTATGGTGTCTCAATGATAACGCAGAGGTTTCTGTTGTACGAACGAATTTAGATGTGTGGGAAAATATGCCACCGTTGCGTATTCAATAGTTCCACAAGAGGGAAGGACTCCAGTGACTAGTTGAAGGGCACCACTGCGGTTGACATTAGTTGCAGCGCCGGCGACAAAGTGTCCGCCGATAATTTAGGGTTAATTTAATCAGCGGCGCAAATGATGGCGGGCTGTGTCCGTCCGGTCGGTTATGCAAATCGGCCACCGTTTTGACAGCGGCCGCTCCATCACCGTGGCTGGCCACCGGAAAGCCAGCGCAGTCCCCACTTCCGGTGCCACGCGTCCGCTGTTTGCTGCAACGAAATATCCACTTGCACGACGCACCAGAGCACGTGTAGACATCATGAATAAATTTAACTTTTGCACGGTTCGTTTAGATCCTAAATAGAAGATTAAATATTTAATTTTTCACAGTTCGCTGATAGTCTTGCCTTCATTTGGATATCACAACGGGGATTTGAACACGTTTCCTTCGAAATGGAAAACTGAGTGTTACTGCTCACAAACCAGACTCAGTGTCTTCATTTGCCTGTAACTAGACAATAATAAGAATATACTTCATGTCAAAGAATTACTTCAGCAGGACGAGTTTATAGTCACAAAACAAGAATTTGGATGAAACTTTCTGAATTAAACAAAAATCATGAAGGTAGAACAGCATAATGTTTTATTAATTCATTATTTCTTTCATTGTCAATACATGACCAAACTTTCAACTGTTTAGATATTATTTCTAATCTTACTTCCCCTTAAATCCTGTTCCCATCACAAGTTTTTTTTTTTTTAGCACACACTGTGGTTGTCATTCTTCCCCATATACTTGTCTCTCCTGCTTTTGGAAGAATCTCGTGGGAAATTACGTCTTAAAAAAGAAAACGCCCATATACTTGAAATGCAATGAGTAGAGAACATCATCTTCTTACAGTGGGAATTGAATTATTGTTAATTAAAACAGTTTATTCAGCATCATTAGTTCACGTGAGTTTAAGATACATTAACAAGTTTTTCTAAATGAATTACAGGATACATTTTATTTAGTTGTAAAACATGAAAACATAAATTTTAATTTATTAAAATTATGAATATTTACAAATCAGTCTTCAGTTAGGAAGATGAGATGATCTCTAACGTTGGTCACTAGCGGTTTGACTGATAATCAACGCAGAAACACAGAGATGCCAGGTGAAAGTGTCGAATATTTGCCGAGGTCGACTTGTACAGGAATTTTAGCTGCATCCGTGTACTTTGCAGGGTGAACAGCTCGTCGGAGCAGTGGCGATTGTTCTTTCCGGCTAATAAGTGAAGGTCGTCCGCTAGATGTCTCGGTCCATCGTCTTGCTGTCAGATGTTCCACACATCAAGCCGATACTCTCTTCGGCTGTTCGTTCCCAATGGCTCTGTTGACCTCTGCATTTTAATTCGGAATTATTGAAGTAAAATATGCCCCGGAATTGGATGTTGTATTGTCACACGAACTTGATCAATTGTTCTGAATTATACACACTGCATAGTTTGTCCTCTTATCACTTGTCAGACTTGGTCGAGGGCGGCCTTGCCACTTAGCGAACGAGAAACTGCTGTTGTGATATTTTTGGTTGTGACGTCAACTAGGAGTGTGATGAGTGTTTATTCATGAGCTTATTTAAAGTGTCCCCGGAGGGAAATCGTCTGGCCCATCGTAAGCAAAAAATCAACAAATGTCTAGGTGACTATGTTTGACTGATCCTGGTCGGTTTCTTCGGAGTAGCTACGTATCTTGCCAGACAGAGTCCTTGGTTGGTGACTGTCGAGGATCCTCCAGTTTTCCAGTCTCAATGTCTGAAAGGCGAGTGCGACAGATGTTGGACACAACTCGCACTTGTGGATGTCTACCCGTTTACGTGAGTTGACAAAGTTATAGTCTGACATGGATCCAGCACTCTTGAAATGCCACGCCTGTGATTATGGTCAAAATCTTTTATTTTAAATTAGCCACTTGAAGAATTCAGTGAGTTACTGATCACTGATAGGTATAAATACGTCAATTTATTACAGGATCTTATCACGATGTGTAAGTATGTCCTGTCTGCCCACAAATATTACACTACACACTTTTGTTCCTATTGTGTTTATTTTCTGATACGTTTCACATTTCCTCCAGGTATCATCAGCTCGAATCATTCATTTTTATTACCTTCTATACACTGTTAAGGTAAGGGAATGATCAATGTTCAGAAGTATTAGATGATTAGTTGGTTCATTAGTTAACTTCTATGTCTCTAGTAAATTCTTTTAACGAGTTATTTTTTGAAATTGGAAAAAAGGGTGGTGGAAGGGGATTGTAAAGACGGACGATTTCTCTAGTCTCTGAATGCGTGATGTAGGAAACTGAGTTTTAAATTGAAGGTAAACATAATCAAATTTCCCTTATCTTAAATCGTATTTTAGAATGAAACACTACTGATATTTAACATTTACCTTTAATTTTCACAATTTCTGATTTAAGCTTAAGTCCTCCTTATCATTTTTTTTATTCATCAGTTAATCGCTAACTGATGAATGTTTAGCCGATAACTATTATTTACTTTACTGTATGCCGGTTATGTGAACTGCACTTTTTTTCCTAATACAGACGTTAATTACATAAACGATTATGCAACAAGTACTTCTTGGTGTCAATTACACTTGTAAACAGTCACGAATCGCTGCAACTTCTCCATGAAACTAGTCTTTTATCCTGAAAACAGAAAAGAATTTACTACAACAAGAACTAGATAAGCCAGCACGCCTTCGAGGTTGGGCGCCTGCGGTGCGACGCCATGATATATGGGCTCAGTGTTTGAGTTAAGGGCTCTGGCAGGCAACTTGACGCCGGGGGAACTCTTTGACGTCGTCTTTGCGGCTGCGCAGCTTGGAGCAGACAGACAGACAACTTGGCCGTGCTGCAGCTAGTATCAGCTACCAACAAAACAGAGCCTCTCACCATCCTCTCCAAACTACAGATTCCTTTTGGAATGTATGTTCGAAATCCCATAATATTTAACTTTATTAATTTTTGAGTCGTTGGATCTTGTAGTATCGTGTGTATTCCTGATATGAAAGCCACAAAGGAAGTGTTCGTGCTGCAATGTTAAAACGGCCGTAAGCAATGTTACAGTAACTTAATGTTTGTAATATGATCCAAAAATTCAGATTCAATAACATAACAGCTGTTTCGACTTTTTTTGGTGTTAAGGCTGTTTGTATGATTAGTACATCAATTAAATTTTGATAGCTAAAACACAATGAAAACACAAAATGTTGATTGGTTTTACACCGACAACAAACTGTAAAACAAATTATCCAAAAGGTCGTCAGTTGAACAAGAAATTATTAAGTGGAACGATGGTATATACTAGTCTTTAATATGGTACATATTTTATAATACGCCCACATTTGTAATCGTTCATGAACTATTCTAGACGAAATTTTTTATTTGATCTATCATCCTACGATTTTCACTTGCCGTCTATCTGAATTTACTTCTATCACAGTTTGCTTTTTTTGTGTGTAGGAGAACTAATACTATTATCAGTCCGCGGATCAGAATTCACATCAAACTCTTCTTTCAGAACCGACGTAGGGGAAACCGCAACAATTTGAAACTTTCATCCGGCACCCGGTCTTATACCACACAAAAGCTGTTTTTTCTTTTTCAGCATCCTTCATCAAGAGCAGAAATTCCTTCGGTTGAATTGAAAATATACTGACAGAATTTCGTATACAAACAACTCTAGTTTTCAAAATGGTATATTCACATCACTAAACAGATCTTACTTCCGGAAAAAAATTGTTCCAGGATTAAAAGAAAACCTTCTAAAGTGTATTGAATGCAGATGTGGGATGCATAGAAACGTCACAGTGACTTCCTTCTGCCGTATGAAAAGTTACTATCTAACCTTTCAATAATACACTTCAATCTTCTACGCTCAAGCAATAGTCTTTAAATTACCTTTTGGGACATCCTGGCTTGTAATCCATATTACAGTGTGTCGGAGAGCAACACTTGAAAACATTCCTAGTATCTAAAAATATCATCATTTTTTCTTGTAAGAAGAATGTTCATTGCGATTTACAAACTATCAGGTGAAGTCTTAAATGAAGTATTGAAAGAAGACGATTATGTAGTTTGAATCAAGTAATATTTAAATTAGTTCTATGAAATCATAGGAAATACGTTTAAAATTAAACTCGATACAAAATTCAATTCCATATTAAAAATATCCTTATGTTTCACTGCACACACAATGTGAGTTCTGTTCCTACGAACTAATTTCAAACATGCTCCTAGTATATGAAATAAGTATAAAACGCTTCGCAACTTATAACGTTGTGGGAAAATATTGATCCATTCAATTATCGTCAACTTAGACATTTATGAGAAAGTGCTACACAAATTCCCCCTAATTATTTTTTATTGCTACTAACGACGAAATAGTAGCTAACGGAATATAGCGGAGCGGAAATGGGAATAAATTATCAATGACTATGCGATGGAACTATCCAGGTTTTCGCCTGGAATGATTTCGGAAAACCATATAAAACAGAAATATTGACGAACAGTGGTTCCAACTCGGATCGTACCACATGGCAGACCTAAACGTTACCATTTACCAATCAGGTTCGATTATCTCAGAAAAGAGAAATAATTTCCACATCATCAGCAACCTTCAATAATAATATGGAATATCGAAACGTTCCATTGTCAGATGAGTTTAATACAAATCAATATTTCAATTTTTGTAAACTTGATGTTTTAAGAAAAATGACACATATTGAATCTTGTGATAATTGCGATTAATTATTGGGATTGATTCAAATATTTAAAACAAACAAAAAAAGTTGTTAAAGCTCAAAATTTTCAATATTTATTCATCATTGAAATTTATTTCTAGTTGACGAAAGTTAAGGTTTATTTGCATCAACTACAATAAAACTTTTAAAAAAAATAACAGTAAAGTTAAATTAATATGAGCTTGGGTACGTCTAATTTTCGGACAATTGTGTCCTTGTTGTGAACTACCGATCGAATATATTTTTTAACAGGTATATTTTGCCCACTGTGACCTGTAGTGAAGAGTTTTTTCAGCATTCAATGTCGGCAGCGGTTGCATCCAGCTGGAATTGATGTTGCGCGGGTAGTCGCCCTACCACTTGGCAGAGCAAAAAGCCGTCCAGAGATTCAAGAATAAAAGAGAAATCCTCTCATTTGTTTTTATTCCTCGGTTCTCCAATTCCACAGCTGTCTCTGAATTCGTTCATGTAACCGAATTTTGTTAACTTTAGTGTTTGTTGCTTGAAAATTCTGTGATTTTCTCAGGTGGTCACCGCACCTCTCCCCTCTTTCACCTAGTACTAAAAGAGAACCTTCCTCTAACCGTGACATTACTTCTGGCCATTCCAATAGATTTGGTTGGTCACTTTAAAAACTCTTTCAACACTTTGCAAGCAGAAAATCGATTTTATACCTGGGGTTTTTCGGTCCATATAATTCCCTACCAGGAAAGAGAAGTGCTGGTAGAAGAAGAATTTCTTGGTTAAAAAATCTGAAAACATGGACCTCCAATACAACTACGGGGTTAATCCGCGCATCAACCAGCAGAGATAAGACAGTCAAGATGGTGGCCAACATCCGGAACGGATAGGGACCAGAAGCAGAACATCCACCGTGGGCCACTTCCATTAGCACCATTGAATTGATTTTTTCTGTCCATATAATTCCTTACCGCCGGAAGCCATCATTTTCACTGTTCAGGACGTCGTACGTCGAGTACTATAACTGTTATAAAGTAATAGTTAATATCTATTAGTGAACGGGGATATAATTGGATCTGAACGCTTACGATAACTCCTGAAAAGTAACCACGCAAGTTTACGGAACTCAGGAGTTTAATGTTCATAGTATAGCCTTGAGCTGCCATAATTAACCATTTCATATCAGAAAACTCCTTAAAAAATGGAGATGGTGCTCTTAAGCGCATGTTCATAGCGAATCACTTTTTCATATTTCATACCATTATTTTACGTCCTGTGTATGTATATAAACAGAAGTTATAGACACGAAATTGCTTAAAAATGAACTACAATCGTTACAAATAAGAATGGTATTGGCCATCAGTCGATTAAGGTGTTATTGTTCTAAAAAGCAAAACTATGTTGCGTGCAGAAAGAACAAATCGAGCTCGGTTAGAAGCGCAAGTGTAGCTGCCTCGTTGCTCGGCCGCTTTCTGTGCTCGTAATGCGCGCGACGGCCGCTTTAGTAGCCATTGCTGTGGTCGCCATACCGATTGGAATCAGTCGTTAAACACAACAGCGGCAGTCGTTTGCGTTTTAAACGCGGTTGCAGGCAGCGATCCAATCAGCGGAACCGCTGGCTGTGAATTAAACGGCGCAGACGACTCTCCAGGAAACAGCCGACGATCGTCGCCAATGGCTTTGCAGATGTTGATGATCTGCTGTTAGCCATCAGCATTCAGGCCCGCATCTTGCTGCGGTACTGCTACACGGCTAGGTTTTATGATCGCCATTTCCGATTTACAAATGATTGTTAGTCCTCTCATTAGAATCGCCGAATCGATTTGATCGACTGTGAAGTTATTCACGCGCGCCAGAACAAAGCTAACTCTGATTGTGATGGGGTTCTAACAGATTGCTTATCAGGGATGTTTTTTCCCCCCCATTTGTGTCGATATGGTTTGTAACATGATAAGAAGTAACTCTCTCTTCTTTTCATATCCTTTTTTAATTTCAATAATTTCACTGAATCACTTATCAACTTCATAAAAAAATATTTCTCTTTAATGAAAAAACTTCGTACTGTGTAAATCACTGTATTTCGGATGGAGGACTAAAAAAAATAAAAATATAAAATATCTCGCGCGTTCCCATTACATATACACTCCTGGAAATTGAAATAAGAACACCGTGAATTCATTGTCCCAGGAATGGGAAACTTTATATACACATTCCTGGGGTCAGATACAACACATGATCACACAGACAGAACCATAGGCACAGGCAACAGAGCATGCACAATGTCGGCACTAGTACCGTGTATATCCTCCTTTCGCAGCAATGCAGGCTGCAATTCTCCCATGGAGACGATCGTAGAGGTGCTGGATGCAGTCCTGTGGAACGGCATGCCAAGTCATTTCCACCTGGCGCCTCAGCTGGACCAGCGTTCGTGCTGGACGTGCAGACCGCGTGAGACGACGTTTTATCCAGTCCAAACATGCTCAATGGGGGACAGATCCGGAGATCTCGCTGGCCAGGGTAGTTGACTTACACCTTCTAGAGCACGTTGGGTGGCACGGGATACATGTGGACGTGCATTGTCCTGTTTGAACAGCATGTTCCCTTGCCGGTCTAGGAATGGTAGAACGATGGGTTCGATGACGGTTTGAATGTACCGTGCACTGTTCAGTGTCCCCTCGACGATCACCAGAGGTGTACGGCCAGTGTAGGAGATCGCTCCCCACACCATGATGCCGGGTGTTGGCCCTGTGTGCCTCGGTCGTATGCAGTCCTGATTGTGGTGCTCACCTGCACGGCGCCAAACACGCATACGACCATCATTGGCACCAAGGCAGAAGCGACTCTCATCACTGAAGACGACACGTCTCCATTCGTCCCTCCATACACGCCTGTCGCGACACCACTGGAGGCGGGCTGCACGATGTTGGGGCGTGAGCGGAAGACGGCCTAACGGTGCGCGGGAACGTAGCCCAGCTTCATGGAGACGGTTGCGAATGGTCCTCTCTGATACCCCAGGAGCAACAGTGTCCCTAATTTGCCGGGAAGTGGCGGTGCGGTCCCCTACGGCACTGCGTAGGATGCGACGGTCTTGGCGTGCGTCCGTGCGTCGCTGCTGTCCGGACCCAGGTCGACGGGCACGTGCAACTTCCGCCGACCACTGGCGACAACATCGATGTACTGTGGAGACCTGGCGCCCCACATGTTGAGCAATTCGGCGGTACGTCCACCCGTCCTCCCGCATGCCCACTATACGCCCTCGCTCAAAGCCCGTCAACTGCACATACGGTTCACGTACACGCTGTCACGGCGTGCTACCAGTGTTAAAGACTGAGATGGAACTCCGTTTGCCACGGCAAACTGGCTGACACTGACTGCGGCGGTGCCCAACCGCTGCGCAGCTAGCGCCCTTCGACGGCCAACACTGCTGTTCCTGGTGTGTCCGCTGTGCCGTGCGTTTGATCATTGCTTGTACAGCCCTCTCGTAGTGTCCGGAGCAAGTATGGTGGGTCTTACACACCGGCGTCAATGTGTTCTTATTTCAATTTCCAGGAGTGTATATTACAAGATACCTTTCAAGTAACCAAACCAACCAGCAGAAATAAAACATCATTTTTGCACTGAGACGACCACAAACACTGAAATTCGATAGTGTTCCTTTTAAAACAATCCATTCCTGCCGCAAGCATTTCCAAAAATAGAGTAGATGCGCTAAGGAGGTCTGATTTAAGGATGTTAAGTCTCTCTTTTATCGTGATAAGAACCGGAATGTTATAGAATAATACAACATAGCCTTTAGTAAGCAGTAAACAGCAATATATACTGATGAGTCAAAACATTATGAACACTGCCCATCTCAGGATTGAATGCCGTCTGGTAACGTTGCGGTAAGGAAGGTATATAAGTAGAGACCTGTGGAGACTCATTCTAGCGACGATTCGTATGGCAAATTTAAAAAATCCACTGACATACGTGATTCTGACAAAGAGCAGATTGTTATGGCAAGGCTCCTGCGAACGAGCGCCTCGGAAATGGCTTGGCTGGTCGACTGCTCGCGTACTACTCTAGCAAGCTTCTATGAAAGTGGTTGAAGAATGGGGAACCCCAACTAGGCCACATGATGTTGAACGTCCAAATCTCATCACAATAGGTGGAAGTTGGAGGATTTCCCGCAGGAAAAGCAGAATAGCATAAGAAAAAAGAGCCTTCATGAAAAAGAGAAACCTTTTAGTTTCAAATATTGATCTAGGAATTAGAAAGAACTTTTCAAAACTCTTTGTGTGGAGCACAGTACTTTATGGTAGCGAAACATGAACTTTAGGAAAACCGGAAATAAAGAAAATTAAAGCATTTGAAATGTGGTGCTACAGAAGAATGCTGAAAATTAAGAGGACAGACAAAGTAAGAAATGAACGAGTTTTGGAAATGGTGGGTGAGAAAAGAAGTTTGTGGAAGAAGCTTACAGAAAGAAAAGACAGGCTGGTAGGTCATATTTTGTGACATGCAGGATTGGTTAATTTGTTAGTGGAGGTAACAGTCGAAGGTAAGAACTGTAGAGGAAGACAGAGATTAGAATATATGAAGCAGATAATTGAGGACGTGGGCTGTATGGGGTATGTAGAAATGAAGAGGTTAGCACAGGATAGGAAAGGATGGAGGATTGCATCAAATCAGTCGAAAGACTGACCAAAAAAAAAAAAAAGAGGGCGATCTGTGGTAGACTGGTGCAGACACAAGTGTTTCAGAGCACTCCGTTCATATCACATTGTTGGACATAAAGCTCCACAGCAGACGGACCCTACGTGTTCCCATGTTGACCCAACGAGTCCATCGAGACTGTATCGTGGATCGATGGAAAAGTGTCACCTGATCGCATGAATCAATTTTCTTGTTGCAGCAGGTCAACAGTTATGTCAGGATACGCAGTCTTTCAGGCGAAAGATGCGACGCGCTACACACACAGTAACCTGCAATGTTATGCTATGGTGTACATTCACGTGGGACTCCAATAGAGCAGTTGTAGTTATCGAAGAAACCATAACAGCTGTGGGCTGCATGAAAATTATTGCTGATTTTCTGCATGTTTCAAGACTTCCACGACGGTGATGATGTCTTCCAGCACGATAATAGTCCATGTCTCAAGGTAATTATCACATTCCACTGGTTAGAGAAGTATGACACTGAGCTCACGTTGATGTCTTGGTGACCATATTCGTCTGATCTCAACCCGATAGAACATACCTGGGACGTTATTGTGTGCCAGCTACGCGCCCACAAAGCACTGTCCCATAATTTAAAGGAATTGTATTATATCTAGTGCTAGATATCTCGGGAAGTCTACCAAGGACTTGTTGAATCTATGCCACGCCAAATCGCGGCTATGTTAATACCAAAGGTGGTCTAATACGCTAATAAACAGATTATTATATGTTTTGGCTGATTACTGTACTAAAACGGGGTTATAGATTGCGGGTCGAATCCCCGTCCAGGCATCCAGATTTGGTTTTTCCATGGTTTCCCCAAATCACTCCAGGCGGATGCCGGGATGCTTCCTTCAAAAGGCCATGGCCGAATACCTTCCCGTTCCTTGCCCTAATCCCCTCCCGCCTCTAATGACCTCGCTATCGACGAGGCGTAAAGCCCAAGCAAAAAATTTTTATAGATTCAACCTAAATAGCAAACCTTGTAGATAAGTGGTTAACTCTCAAACCTGCCTTACGGGTGAACTTGAAATCTGTATCCGGTACGCCTTCCAAATTTAGGTTCTCTATAGTTCCCGAAATCGCTTCAGGTGATTGTCAGGATGGTTTCTTCTTAAATATTGTGGAAAACTTCCTCCCCGCATCTTTCCCATAATGCTCTCCCTGTTGCAATGACAAGGTTACCAGCGCACAATTGAGCCCTAACTAAAAAAACCAAATGTTCTACCAAATGTCATAAAACTCGAAGAAAGCAAGTAACTCTTTACCTGGATAAGATCGTAAAGAAGGTAAAAAACATTTTACTGTGGAAACAAAGAGATGGGATGAGATATAGAAATAACTGAAAATGACAACGAAAAACATGCTAAAAGTGAGTGTAAAAATATTTAAAATATATTCCGTAGTTAAAAAGGTTAAATAGTTACTTATTAAATTTTCCACTTAGATTGGAACAGTCACTATCGTGAAAACGCATTTTTTTTTATTAAAACCTTCATCGGGATCGCCGTAAGGTTGTTTGCGGCTTCATATCAAGTTGGTCGTATATTACGCCCGGTGCGGGTGTATTACAGGCTGTGCTTGTGAGGTGCGCTTCAGACCGCAATATGCACGTTGACATGGGCTGCCAGATGGAGTGGTGTAATGAAGAGTCTGGCAGCCTCAAAGCGTAAAGCCAAGATACGGAGAGAGCGTTACCAGCAGTGGAAATACTCAAGATTCATTATCACCACAGTTATTAGAAGAAATAAGTTATTCTTTAAACCTGTAAATAACAGATAATTATTATCCATTTCTGACAAACGTTTCATGAGTAATAACGATGAGTTTCTGTCTATGATTTTTTATTACAGTTTCTATGACAAAACAATCAATGTTGCAATTAATGAGAATTTTTTATGAAGTCTGATCACGATTCCATTTTCTAAACAAAAGTTCCACATCCTCAAAAACCACTTTCAGATATACTATCCACTGTTCCATAATACTATCCATGATATACGATTAATTTTGTATATCTTTAATATATGGTCCAACAGCATACGTCTGACATTTTGGAAGATTACTTCCATAACTTCTTCATTTTCTAACTATTAAACAAGCTGATGATTCTCCAGTATCATGAAGCAGAAAATTTTTAACGTTCTTTTGTACACCGTTACACTGGCTTTTCATTTTGATACATTATTCTGCTCTACATTGTGGCTATAAAAATTTGTTTCTCGTCACTTTCTCTTTCTATAACATTACATTATAAACATTTTTGTGGCTTTTCTATTTCATACGCCTCACCTCGAAATAGTTCCACTGCTTTTAACTCGCTACTTTCAAAAATTCAAAAAATGTCAACACTTGATAAATTTCTTTTTTCTTTCTTTCTTACACATTTCGAATTTTATTCCTAAACAACATATTTACTTCATCACTTAAATCGTTATGTTCAAATATTAACATTTTATTTATATTTGTGTTTTCATATACAGTTCACATTTTTTTCTAAAATTACGGTTTATCGGTTGCTATGGAATACTTATTGCGCGTAGCGTAGTGATATAACGTAATGATTCTGCAGAGCGCGCGTGCTTTGCGTCGTAGTCATGATGCCATCACTCACGCCACAGCGCGTTGTTCCGGACATACTTTCCGCTTAATCGCCCACTGTAATTAACAGTTAACGCTGAATAATTGAAGCACCGGTTACGCCCGTGTCGAACACGAAAACGAAAAAAAAAAAATGCTTCAATACTCGAATGTCGCATTTCCTTTCCGTTGAATCATTACTGCTTTCGGGCGGTAATTACAGCGAAACGACGATACAAATAAACATAAAAGATTTTGATATTCCTGAAATTTAAACATTTCATACCTGATCGATGCTGGAAGTTCCTGAATGTTACAGTGCTTCACCGCGTTAACTATCCTTCTATACTATCACAAATCTATCTGCTATCTCTTTGTCCAGTCAGCATGCAAAATTTGCAGAACCAATTTAGATGGTGTTTCCGGAATTTAAAATCAAATTGTCTAGTTCAAAATCTGTGATATATCTTATGATTCTAAGTGAGTGGGTAACAGCTATAATTCGTTCATACAGAGGACAGATAAGCGCCACAGAAGACATCTCCTTTACAGTATAACAATCAAAGATCACAATAAAATATAGATAAAAACACCAACCTTTTGATTCTGTAGTTATTTGTTTCTTCATTTTTGTGAAATATTGTACGTTAGAATATACAGAAGCGTTAAACAAACCATTACATCAAAGATTAAAACTACAATAATCGTAACAAAATTGAGGAATTTAATTTTCGCAAAGGTTAGAAATACACTACATTACAAACTTTATGGTTTACTAGCAAAAGGAAAACAAATTACTATGCACACCATGGTCTCCACGGGTGAACCACAAGTAAAATTCCACTAGTAAAAAAAAAAAAAAATCATATCAATAGTATAACAATTGTTTCTTATTTTTCTCTGATAGCATGGCTGCTTTATAATTTGATTTACTCTGCTATCCTATTCATGATTCAACAGTCGAATCATTGTAGACACTTAGAACTCACGAATATATCTGCAACAGCCGCAACATCTTCCATTTAGTTAGGTAATGAATTAATTTCTTTAGTTGGCATCCTGAAATTATCGGTTAGTAAGGATTACGATTAGCCTTCTCAAAAAAAATCTCATTTTTTTTTTTTTTTAGTTTCGTATATTTCCATATCTTTTATTTCATGGTTATTTAGACTGCAAGTAATTCCAGTGCCGTTGCAGAAGGATTCGACAGAATTTCATCAAAGTAAATTACTGTAATTAGCATGAAGGCAACGGTGCTGGAATGCTGTCCTCGTGTTTCAAGAGTCACCGACATTTCTAATTAAGCGTTGCTTTGACTTATTTTGTCTGGTCCGAGAAAAAGTAAATACAAAAAAAACCGACAAGTGGGTGTTGCTCTCCAACTTTGGGAGTTCATTACACAGGTTCTGTATTAAATTGAATTCTAAGGTAAAGGCCAGGGGGTTCCCACAGCTCCTGCCGCTTCAGTAGGATTCGCGGGGGCAGAGCTCCGCATACCCATTACAACCATTGGTACAAGAAATCATCTTACGTGGTCAGAACCACGCTCCGGCCGTTCTTTACATGACCGTGAAGTTTCCACCACAGTACTCACTGGATAGCAGGCTGAGTGGGCTTGGGCAGCTGTTCCGGACGTTCAGCTTCGTGGAAATATCCTCGGCTTCGTCGGGGATCGAATCCCGGTCGTCCGGATGGCAGACGCTCTAACGTCTGTGCTACGCGGCCGCCCTTAAATTGAATTCTCTAAAAAGAAAAATGTATTCTACAAATTTAAAAACAAGTTCTTTTTAAATTATATTTATAATTTATATAAATAAAAATTCAGTTATCCAATATTGTCTTAGAAAAAAAATGGGAATTTTCTAAATCGGTTTTCTCTCCATACGTTTAATATCAATGTCTTCAAAACTTTATACCGAATAATAAATACAGGTTTGATTTTTTGTCGAAACAATTGACTGCTGAAAATAAAATTTCCCAAAATTATTTATTTAAATCAGTTATTTGGCAAAAACCATAAACTCCTGAATGATCGATTACGTTTTCCTGTAATTTTTTGGGAAGCTACATCATCATTATCGTTGGGGACCATCTCCAGTTTCCCGGGTGTGGTTTACGAGCCTTGGTTGTTGTATACGATCGTTTTCCACTGTCTCCTATCCAGAAACGTTTCTTGGTCCGTGATATATTCCCAGTTCCAGCCTCTTCTCTCTATGTCCTCCTTCAGTTGGTCTGTCCACTTCTTCATGGTCTTCCCACTGGTCTTTTGCCCACTATCCCTTTTTCCAAATAAGTTTTTGGTAGTCTTGTACTAGTCATTCTCTTGACATGCCCAAACCACTTAACTCTTGATGACCTAAGTCTCTCTTCCATGGATTCCTATAGCTCTAGGAAGCTAGTAGATCATTTTCACTAAGTAGCTACACAAATAAACTCAACATTAGATTTTTTGACAAGGCCTAAAGCCATAAGTAAAAAAAAAATATATTTTTCGGGTTTAGCCAAAGTCTCATACAAATCGTGGAATAAAGAAAATATTTTCAATGTTGGCGGATCACCACCATCCATTTCATACCCATAAATATTACCCAAAAAATATTCGTTGAGCACTCCACTAAACGTCTATAGCTGTTTTCATCCCCATAACTTTTTTTCAAAATTTTGCTTATATTAATATTTCGGGCAGCCAACACTTAAACATTTGGCAATTAGAAATTTCTATTAAAGTGTTCAGAAGTAATGAAGCTTTTTGAAGTTGTGACAAGCGGAACAACAGATGATGTAATAAAAAGTATGTTTTATTACTTAAGTAATGAACCCTAAAATCATCCAAGTATGGATGGGCCACGCATTCGATATGTTTGGTTGTTTTTATTCTATATCTTGCTCTAGATTTCACACAAACACTCAGCACTAGGGCTCAACATGTGGAGGATTCGCACAAAAATATTTCTATAACTAGTTTAAATTCGTTTTACATCAACCAAGTTCAATACTCAATTTGTGCTGAAGAAAAAACGTTTCACAACCTAAGTTTTGAAGTTCCATGAGTCTCCTAATCACTTCCTAATCTATTCATCTCAGGTATTTCTGGCACACGTGTGCAGTTTTTTTTTGTAATGTTGGCCATATGGAAGGAAAAATTAAGTTTGTTAATAACAAAGTATTATGAAACTGTAAAAGGTTGCCTTCGTAACTTATCCAAAACCATTTTCGTTGAAAAATTTTAGTAGTTGCTATCATCTTTTTTTCTTGCAAATCAATTAAAAAAACAAGTCCTAAAATAAGATGGATTACGTGAAAAATCAATTTCCATAAGAGTATTTTATGTATGAAGTGGACCCTGAAAGCCATTCTTGAGCGTTTAACAATAAACCCGTTTCCAATAGAACAACCTGTGAATTTTATGTCATAAACGATTCAAATGCAGCGGAATGACGAGTGACAAGACTATCACATAACGACGGACTGTCATTACGAAATTGCAATGGCTCAGTTTTTACAATTTTTGCTTTAGAACCCTGAATAAGTGTTTTTCAGTTTCATCAAAACGAAAATTCGGACGAACTCAACAGTTAATTAAGCAGCAAACTTATAACCAAAAATAAACTGTTTAATGTTGACTTTGTAGTAATTAACCTTGTGGTTTTTATGGCCTTACGCCTCGTCTACGTCAAAAACAACCGGTGGAAACGAATGGGAAGGAATTCCGCCATGGTCTATTACTTCAGCATTCGACCGGAGTGATTTTGTGAAAACAAGGAAAACCGAAATATACATGGCCGGACAGGAATTCCAACCTGCATTCTCCTAAAAGGGAGGCGATCACTCTCGTTGTTTAAAATTAACATCATATCATTCGAATATTTGAAGTAGCTGGACCTCACATTCTAGATAATATGTCCCGTTTCAGGACTAAACCATAATTATTCATTATCTACAGAACCTCTTGTTTCGTGCGTCCACAATCACTTACCATGCATACTAACATTCTTAGTATCTTTTCAGTTTCCTGAGATTTATTTTTTTGTAGAGATAGAAATCAATTATCAGTTGTCTAAGATAATTTCTTCCATTTGTAAAAAAGAAAAATGATTTTTCGTAGTTTCCCGAATTCACTCTCGGCGGATGCAAGGATAGTTTTTGTGTTTTGTGTGTGTGTGTGTGTGTGTAGGCTCAGATTGATTTGCATACAATCCTCTTCCGGTTCAAGTTATCTCATTATCAACTAATGGTCAAATTCAAATGATATTTAAAATATATATATTCGTATGTACTTCTTCTCAATGAAACAGGGTACACATTATCGGAATGAGAAAAAAGTGGCTCGTAAAATATTCTTTAACATTATTATTTTCTAATATTTAGAACTGAATAAATACTTTTTAAAAGTAATTTTCATTTCAGTTCATGAGTAACTCCAGGAAATATATCGTTGCTAGAAATCGGCGATGTTTTTCAATCCGCACATACTACTATGCTCGTAAAGGTTAAATCACTAGAGCTAAGGGGTATTCGTTTCTTTTGATCGGATATAATATATGCGAAGTGCATTGTTAAAACCAGAAATCTGCCCTGAGAGAGTGTTCCGTGCCTTGCTCCATTAACGAGGCATTCGACGAACAGTCCAGCCGCAGGCACAATTTTGCCGGCATTTGAACAGAATCGTTGCTGAGCCGGTGGCTGGTAACGAAGCCAATGCTGTTCTTGTGGCAAGACGGCCAAGTCGAGTCAGCCGCTCGTTAAAACTTGTGGCAGGCCTGCTCGATACTCCCGAATCGTTCGACAGTGCGAGCGGACCGGAAGGAAATGGAAATATTTATGAAGGCCGAACTGGGTCCTTGGGGACAGGGGGGGACCATGTCGCAGTGGCAAACACGAATTTAATCTAACTTGGATCAGAGTTCGGGTCCGAACAGAAAATGTTATACCCCATCAGGAGTTTCCCAGTGTAATTACTTGGGTAATGGTAGTGATTTGCGACGAAAGAGCAGTGTAGTTAGTCGGCCTGACCATTAACAGCGTTCTTCACTGTTGCTTTGGGAATCTGGGACCAGGAGCTGAAAAAAATTTTCTATGACTCTGACCTCTAAGCTTTTAGTGAAATCAGGTTAGTGTAGCATATCTGCGTCAAAAGACGAACTTATTTCAGGCCGCATATTTTCCACTAAAAATAAGATTTTGGTTTCGGTCTTAATGAGTATACCGAATAACCCTCCCGGAAGGATTTTTTATAAGGTTCATTTCAGAAAACGTTTGCAGTGAAATGTGCCAAATTATTTGTTTCTACGAACTGCTAAGTTTTCTGTATCCCCATACATTTTTACGATGATGGCGTATTTCTTCTCCGCTATCATAGATCATTTTATCAGAAGACTTATCATTGATTGCTATAAATGTGGGCATATCTCCGTGAACTATTTAAGTTTGTGAGTATGAGATTGGCTATGAAAATATATAGTTTTCCGGGGTGAAAATTGGGAACCGTCCTAGCGTGCATATATACGGTGACGGAAAACAGGCTGTCGTTGAGTTTTGAATGTCCTTAAATGAGCGATCAGATTCTACAGTAAGTGATGATAAAATACTAGCTACAATCTCACCCAGCCGTTAGGACTTATTTTACACTATCGTCACGCTTAGTAGAGACACAAGTGCTCAGTTTGTTTCCAATACCCATTGTGAAGTGGTGCACCAAATTTTTATCGTGTTTAATACATGCACAGTTTCATACTTAGTTAGTCTGATCGGAGTTCGAAAGGTACCCCGTTTAAATCCCGGTCACGGCTGAGAATTTCATGTTCCCGAACCCAAACCCTACCTCAAGTAAAATTTGGTTTGTGTGTGTGAAGTACAGCAGGACACTACTGTTTTTTGGAATCCAAGTTAAACTGTCGGTCTGGATTGAGCCGTCGTTAAGTAACTAAGTCTACCAGAAAAAAACACCTGAAATTAATTATAAGCTGCGTTAACAAGTTAAATAATTTCGGATCTTCTAAATTTTTCCAGTGCACATCACTGGATTGAGCCACACATAATGATCATTGCACGCCAGTAAGATTGTACCTGTATACCTTAGTAACAGGTTTTTAAATAAGGGCGTTAGACCTCGTCAATGAATAATAGACTAGAGCAGGAACAAGATTGTAGTCAACTCTTTTTATGTTGGACCTGTTTCAGACCTGATTTAGAGCAACCAGGGAAAAACCGAATTTTAGATTGTCTGGCAGTCGAACAAACCCAGGTCCTTTTGAACTTTAGGTTAAACTTAATCAGTCAACGACGAGGCTTCTTGTAAAAACTTCATGTTTATCTCTAAAACATAGGAATTCAACTCGCATGTAGATATTATTTTGAGTGGTTCATTAATAACGTAGGCAGACTAGCAGGAGGAGGCACCATTACTCACTTTGTGAATACGAGGCACTTTCCTCGGTGAGCTGCAGTAGTTGTAACGGCGTTCGCTCACGGCAGCGGGTGATAAAGGCGACGGCATGTGGCGGCCGTGGAGAGGATGAGTTGCTGGCACTTTGCGTGTCATCGCGAGCCCTCGGACTCCCCTCAGTGCAGCATCTGCTGACCTTTCACAACCGACCGCAATCTCGCAGTGCTTTAAGTTGAATTTGGCCCTAACACCAACTAAGCGTATTCCAAGATTTTCAGTTTTGCTTTAACGTTTGTTTTTCAAGACGTATTTCTATCACCATTCGAAAACACTACGCTTATAGTAAAACTATCAGTTCTGAGGACGCACTCTAAGGCCGGGCGCACATTGACGCTCAGCTGACGCAGGCGGGGCAGCACAGTTTCTGTGTCTCTATGTTTTGAGGCGGAACAGCGAGTATTGAGACGCAGAGCAGGGCAGAGCAGTACTGCGCCGCACGTTGCCTGCGCCACTACACAGAAACTGTGCCACGCAGCTCACTCGTGCCGGTTTTTGCCGTAACACTTCTTGCGTTATTTATAATCATGCTATACTTAAAATAATGTTCAACTATGGAATAAGAAAAATTGATTAAACTGGTGCGCAACCAACCTACGATTCACTATATCAGTCATAATAAATAAATAAATTTAAACAAAAAATTTGGACATTGAGCCCAACAAGTGGCGACTAAATTCAGCATTTATTAATCACACAATCGTCCATTTACAATTTTCACTTTTATTTTCTCTTTTTGAACTCATTTTTAATAAAACTTTTAAAAAAGATTGATATATTAGCTATTATTACTTTATTTGTTTTCTTATTATTTGTAGTACATCATTCAATAGTTTTCCCGTGAAACAGTTTTTTTTCTTTTTTTCCGTTGCAATGTCCAACTGAATTGAGCCCTTCTGCTTCTTCTCACTCTTCGAGGCAACCTCCGTCCAACTCCTAACTAGAGAGGGAGGATCCTTGTGAAGACAATTTCCCAAATAATTTGTTGAACACTGCTTTTTTAGTTTCAAGTGTTTCTTATATACTGTTATGTACTTTTCTTAAAAATATAATATGAAATAAAAGAGAAATACATTCTTATAAACGTCATGTACTGTCAAACGCTAAATAATTAAATAAATAACCATGAAAATACTGCGAGATTTTATTCAGTTCTAATAGGTATTTGAGCGTTGTCGAGAAAATAACAGGTTACATTATGCCGTGAATCTCCGCTCGAGTAATCCGGAAATAATCTTTTGAGAATTCTCTTGTCACTGCAAAAGCCAGATGAGAGTTTCTTCTTTTCATATACTCACTTTTACGTAGTTTCATCTAACTCAGATTCTGTTAAAATAATAACAATTTTCCAAGCTAGGCATCCCAGTCTGATTCAGAAATCAAAAATCGAGTTTTAGCATCGACATGTTTTTGGTTACGCTTTTTTGTCGGTTTCTCGCACAACACGACAATGCTTTGTAAACTGCCGCACGACACTGCGCTCTAATATGCGCGGGCAACCGCCCGACACAGTTTCTGTTTCTGTGCTGCCCTGCCCTGCTCTGCGCTGCCCCTACTGCGCCACGCAGTTCAATGTGCGCCACGGTTAACTGATGACTTTCGCAGCACCCTAGTCACTACGCAGACGAATGTCCTTCTGTCTCTTCTACAGCACTTTCAAACCGTATATCGGGACTACTGTTGTATTCTTGAGTAAGCGTCTTTGTCAAACCACCGCTGGCTAAGTCTATCGTAGTTTTATGGGAGAAGCAAATGTGCTGCCATACATATGCGAAACAGGAAACTATATTCCGTCTCCACTAAGTGTATTTTTTTGTTTGTGTAGTGTGTAGTTTATGAAGCGGGGGTTGCGGACGGTCTCGGCATTCGCTTCATGGTTGATTGTGAAAAACCGCAATAAGAACGGCCGGTCTGCAGCGACAAGGTCTCGATTCAACCCCGCAGTACATTCCTTATCGCCTTGAGACTCACTAGCGAAAACCCAGCCATGTTAAGTTAAATAAAGATTGTACACTCAACACTCAATTATTCGCTGGTATCCAGCGTCACATTCCTCCAAGATAATATTACTATTCATTTATTAGCAGTTCTTGCTGAGTTTATATTTCATTTCCCTTTAGCGTGCTAAACTGCCAAAAATTCTACGGTTCAATTTATCTTAGTACAACGGTACCATATTCCGTTATGATTTTTACACATTTCTGGTAATATGTTGCATTTGGAATGATTTTATCAAAGGCTGGAGTATTTGTGAGGCAACAGTTCAATTAATTCAAACAGCAGAAAAGAAAATTGTACCTAATATTTTTGATGCTATCACTGTACCAAATTTTATTTATGGAACCGAAATATGGTCGAACAAAATACATTAACCTGAACTAAATTTCTGAGGTCACTGAAAGTATGTTCCTATAAAGATAAAAACGAAATGAATGAATAGGAGAAAAATAGTTACATTTATCATCAGAAATAAGTTTTCACAAAATAGGATGCACTGGAAAATCGCGATGTAGAAATGAAGATTTTAGCAAGTCAAAGCTTGCTCTGGAATAACATTCCACCGCTGGAACAGATGCAACGAGCTTCTGAGTTATGAGGTCTGAATAGCTCATACATGAACAGTAATGAAAACATAGTCTGAATATGATGAAAAGAGACAACATTTGGTTTTGGAGGAGTAATCTCAAATCTCATCTTCAGTAATAGAAAGTTAAAATAAATTTTTTTTTTTGAAAACTGTTTATTTTCACTGTTCACACCCAAATTTTTCAGAAACAATAAAAAAGACGCCGTAAGAAGTCTTATACGTATGTATGTTGTTTGGGCCAACTAGGACCACGTTAAACTTTTGTTTGACTTAAATTTTTATGTGGATGTGTACACATTAGTTTTACAGCTAGGGTTGTTAGTCCTAGCGGGGACGTACAGTTTAACGTGGAATCACAACCACGAAGCGTTCTAGCGTACTTCAATTTACTCAGTATGTTGTACCAGAGGTGAAGGTCGGGTTAAGGGCTTATGTAAATCACCGCCGAGACAGGGATTCAAAATGGCGATCTATTGACCTCCAGTCAGATGGCTTATGCACTGTGACACCAGGGCGCTCCCATAATATGTCTTATTTGTAGATGAAAATTAATAACTCAGTAATGCTTCGTAGAGCGAGATAATTATGAATCTATTGTGGTCCAAGTAAGCAATGGGATTGTGATACAGCCGCTTTGTGGTATCCACTTTACGACAACGTTGTAGTACCTGTTAGTTGTGGGATCTTCCTCGCAAATGTTGAGGGCAATCAGTGAACAGTTAAGTCTACAATTCTTATAATTAAAAGTTGGAGTACTTTCGTCATCAACACAAATTGTTTTTGTGCTTCTTGCTTTACGGCTCCACGATAGTGAGTTTATTATAGCCGTGAGAAGAAGAGGGAAGGAGGGGTTCAATGAAACTGGAAGAAGATGACCTTTTGAAGGAACCGTCGCAGCATTCTCCTTAAATGGTTTCCGGAACCTACAGAAAACCAAACACGGGGTGGCCAAACGGAGATGAACACGAAAGTACGAAATTAAAATCTAATTTGACCATCAACAACACTTTTAGCTATTACATAAAAGTTTTCCATAGATTCAACGGCGTTTTCAAGGTTTGAAGAAGTTGGATAAAGCTTAAAATCTGGAGTTTACATCATATCGCAGTTTTAACTGCGGACGTGGCAGAAAATTAAAATCCGTTGGAACAATTAACAAACAAAATTAGGTGACACTGTACTGTTAGAATCTACCATTCATTATTTTATTATTGTTATTAATTTTAATTGCGATGGAGCTACCATTCCGGTGGCAATTCCCAGTCCGATGTTAATGGACTGAGGTTCGGTGGTCTACTGAAGCAGGTTCTAGGCGTGTTAGGGAGGATTTTTGGAGGAGAGCTCTTATTTCAGGACGGTCTTGAAGTAAAATGTAACCTTGTCAAAGGGTTGATTGATTCCAGACCTAGAAAGTAATGGGTGACCAAATTGGATCTGTGGTTGGTTTTAGAGTGTTTTGGATGGCTTATAGAGTGGCATTATACTGTCGACGACTTACATTAATGCCTGTGAGCGGTGGAACAATACATATATCACAGAAAATGGTCTAAGAAACAAATCTTTCAGATGCAGTCGCCAGTTATTTTGCCTATTAATATACTTTAATGTTCAAAGGAGAGTAACGAAATAAAAAATAAAGAAATATGCTTTGAAATTATCAATTGAAAGTTTAATAAAATGCTTGAAATCCTACCCAAACCAGTTTGAATCAGAACATTTATCAGACTTTGATTGTATCTGATATCGTGAGACTCTGAGTTAGAACAATTTTTATCACTCACACATATCCAAAACGCATGCAAACATGAAATATGGAAACGGGTTGTCTTTTATAAATAAGTACAAATTATCACATATTTGTGCTTCTTGTTTCAAAAGTGTTTGTGCAGCTGAATTGAGAAAATTAAAAGCATGCTAAATAATCTCTCGCTGATTCTGCATTATGTACGGATAGACTTAAGTTTGCATAACACATTTGATTAAACCTCTGGGAATACTCGCAGAAGCCGGGATCCTTCAGCGACACACAAGCCTGGTTTTATAGGTAATTGTTAATAAACTTCCAGGAATACACATTCACCCGGGGTCTCCCAAATATTTGCACGTAGTCATATAAAATTTAATTAGAAAATTTTTGTGGTGGTATTTTAAATGGAATCACCAGTTCTAAATCTCCCGACCCTTTGTGTTTATGGGTAGCCTATAATATACTGTTATGTTACAACCCCTCAAGTTTAATAGTATATTTTTGGTAGTCTATACAAATTGACAATAATAAACTCCACAAAATTATTCCTTAAAAAATTACTTATGAACTTCACTACACATTCACCCATAACAAGTTAAAACCTCAGGTTCCTATCCCAAATACAATATTAAGTATTGCTTAACAGATATGGGAAAAATAATGCATATCTTCAAATCATCCTTAGAAAACAATTCAGAAGGCAAACAGGAAAAAAAACACTAAAACTAATGCACAGTCAAAAGGGAAAACACCACAAAATGAAATCATTAGAAACAATACAATATAAGAAGAGAAACTTGAAGTGCATTTTGTAGAATGCAATGATCCTTCAAGATCACATCTTTGAGGAGAAATGTCCATTCGTTTGCACCCTTATACAAAACTATCACATTATCTATTGAAAATTTTACAAACATATACTCCCAAAACACTTATCACTCACGATTAATGTCTTGAAGTCTCTAAAGATGTTATGGGATTATTGTATGTGGATCATCAAACCTCATTGATACCATACCACTAATTACTTATTTAACTATGCTTACTGCCTCTAACACAGTTACGTATACATATAATTATGCATGAAATCGAGCGCATGCTTGTGGTCATGGTCGCCTTCCCCTTCCATGCACTATTCCTAATTATTTGACCACAATTCCCCCAAGCTCCATCACCAACATGTGTTCTGTACATTCCCTGCACTCTCTTCACCCTCCTCCTTTCCTGCAACGAGTCCCAACCCAGCTCCCTTATCATATCAGTTACTGACTGGGTCCTGCGATAATTTCTACAAACAAATCTAGCTGCTCTTCTTTTTACACCTCCTGTATTTGATAACCAAAATGTGGGTCCCAAACTACACCACCATATTCAACCAACAGTCTGACCAGTGTATTGTAACCCAACTCCCTAACGTCTCTGGTACATTCTCTTATCACCCTCTCCCACCCATATCATTATCGCAAGTATCGGGTATTCACCGTTTAAACCTTTTAGATACTACCAAGATGCGAGTTACTAAATGCTTATAGCACACAAGAAAACATGATAAATCAATAATAATAATTCACAGGTAGATAATAAAATGACCAAGAGGTTCTGTGGTCACCGTGCATTAAGTCCTGGGCAAATGCTACTAATTTATAATTCTCAATTACCGATTCTCTATAATTTTTCTGGCACTAGTAGAGGCTAAGGTTCTTAAACTGTATCATTTAATACAGTGTCGCCTTGAGGCTAGTGTATAAAAATTTCTTTCGACGAAGAGTGAAATAAGCGTATTATTTGATTTCCAGAAAGATTGTACCTACCAACAACCGAAATGAGAAAGTGTAATAGGGGGGACTCATCATGTTAAGAAGATACAAGTAGCATCATTCCAAGCAACATGTTCCGTTCATGTGTTCACCTCATCTTCATTCTGAAAATGAGTCAAAATTATCGTAGGAATCCCTTATGCACAACGAAATACAAAATTAAAACGGATTAGTCTACCAACACATGATAATTCTTGACGACGCAAAAACGTAACTATAATCCAGTTAAATAATATGATCGTTTATAAAAACAGTATAAAAACGTAATAGTCTATTAAAGGTAATCATTATACCAAGAAAAGGTCATGTTCGTAACGAACATATAGTGAAAGCAGTTTTAGAATCATACTGCATTCTTCTGCATTTTCATCTATATTAAAATCTGTCTTAGCTGAACATAAAGATGTTACTACAATCTTTTCTACACCGTTTCTTTCGAAGTTAAACTTAAAATCATTTGAGAAACAACCAGTATAATTTTTTATTATTTGTAAAAAATCTTCAATAAATTAAGATTTGAGCCTCAAGCAGTATTTCCAGTTGTCTCAACAATATTTATATTGATCGCAGTTTTCTCTATATTATCAATTTCTTTGTCTATGTAGGTGTTTTGTGTGCGTGTGTTTGTAAAATAGAGACACAGAGAAATAGATAGAATGAGGGTTGAACGGATGTATGAATATATAGTAACAAGAAGATGATGTTTTCAATTTAGTTTTACAATAATTACATTTATTTTTTAAAAAGCTTCTTGGTTATAAATGAGGATTGTGAATCATTCATCGAATATATTTCCGTCACTTTGATGTTTATTTGTATTGTGCTATTGAATAATAGTACTTATAACAGCCATCTTTACTAGTTATTAGGAACTGATAACAAATTTAAGATTCACGTGGATCGTGGTAAAACAGCCATCAAAAAGAGTTTTGAATTATTTTTTGTGATGTTTTAATTGAATGGATGACACAAAATATACAGCAGAGCAGCTGGTGGAGATTGCTTGTGAATAAAGTCCAAGACAGGAGCATCGCCTTGCCGCGGTGCTGGAAGGCACACAATGCGCTCGTTTATATTCATTGCGAACCAGGCTGCACAGACTGGTGCCCTCCTGTAAATACCCAGAGCTCCTCCGACAGCGAACATCCCTGGTAGGAACCGGATTTGCCGCTCCTTGCTCAGAGAACTCTGGACAGTACCTCTACTGGATCGGCTAATAGCTTCTTCGGACTCTTACGAACGTCCACTTGAAGCTAGTAGAGTCCTCCAGTAATTTTAGAGCGAAATGTGGCTACCAGAAGATACCTGTAAATATTTCAGACAGGCATAGAACATAGGCTGGTAAGCATTTAATATCCCTCAGATAGATACTCATATCATACAGTTTGAATTTACTTCTGGTCAAATTCCTGAAGCGAATCTTCATTGCGGGTACTAGAGATTTGAAAAAGACATTATAAAAATTGATGACGTCTTGCATGCAACGGATTTATTCATATCAACGAGCTATCAAAGTTCTTATACAACAAAGGAAGTTAATGGACGAGTGGGCGTCATGCAATACGACGAACCTTAAAATACTATGCTTTGAATTTTATATAGATGCTAGCATCAAAGCCTGTCAAAAATGATGGTTTGATCGGAAAGTTATATCAAGTCATTTTTTCATAGTTGCTTAATTGTTATAAAATAACGCTCAATGAAGTCCCTCGTGCATTGCGCTGTAGAAAAAGTTTCAGATTTCATCTTGGTCCGGATTTTACGTCAACCAAACAATAAACTCCGCTAATATTGCCTAATGAAAATAAAAGCTTCTATCACACCGAATTAACACATTCACTGTATCCCGATATAAATTTGACTTGAAATCTTCACGAGTTCTTACATGATTCTTTTTATGATTCAAATCCATATTACAACGTTTGAATGACTGACACAGTTACATGCGGCTGTAATACTGAGTCACTGAAAGCGAATAAATTACAACTCACGTTACGCCGAGGAATATTAGTTTTAATCGTAGTCCATGCCATATAGATCGCGATCAGTGAGGAGCAACTTTCATTCGAACGACGTAATGTGGTTCATATTGTAACATGACGCGCTGTCGCCACGTTACAAGGTGCATTTTCATTATATATGTCATAATGTTGGAGTAATTTACATAAATCTTGGGCGACCACCTAAATAGATTTTTGTTGTAATTTTATAAAGTACGCAAGATTCCAAGTGAGGACTGTAATGAAATAGTGAACATACAGTGTATCTTGGTAAAGCGAATATTAAATAATTATTGAGCTATGTAGGCTTGAAGCTAATCGTGGTCTTCCCGAACCATGGCGACAGGACGTCGCGGATCTGGGGTTTGCCGGACCACACACTCTGCTCCCTGGGGATGGGCGGTCAACAAGGTCACTCACCGGGCGGGAAATGCCTGCCGCCCGAACACAGAGTCGTCCTCGAACGCAGCCGAATATGTCCGACCTCTGTTAGATACGCTGGGCAAATCACATATCGGAGATATCACGTGACATTAGGTGCCGACCTGAAGATCCAATCCAAATGAGCGTATAACTTAAAATCTTGGGAATTTCTGTTATATGTGAGCTTCGAGAATACAAGGGGCGGAGCGAGAAGTTTCCTCACGAGAGAGAAGAGCGACGAGCTTCAATTCGATCTTCGAGTCCATGCTATGCGAGTCTAGTCTGAGGTGGACTTGGAAAGTTGGCTTCTCTCGCCAACTGCCGTTGTACGATTTATGACTGCCAGCTTGCCTTTCTGGAGCAAGCTTATCACAGCAACACAGCCGGTAATGCGATGACGCGCATTGTCACACCAGAGATTCCTGTAGCCGACTTGTGAGATAGTCTCACATACCGTGGGTCATCTCCGGTCACCGCAGACATCAGACGCAGAACTACAATGGTAACTTATTACGACCAAGCCATCTGATTGTGCATTCCGTGAAACAGAACCCTTAAACGACTTTGAGAGGATAAATCCATGTTCTCACTTTGTAATTGTAAAAACCCCTTAGCTAGAGGCATAATTTGCCAGAACTAGTTATTTTCGAATGATATATTGTTCATTCGTGGCGCCCATGATTTTCTTTTCACTGTAAAGTCTCAGTTTTATGATACCTTTGTCTGAGGTCATCATAACTTTTATTTTTCATTGTTTCCAATTGTCATTATTTCTTGCATTTTGATTCTGAGATGTATTTAAAAGTAAATATACAATTGTTTGCTTGCTCATGACGGCTAATTATACCTCTGAGCGTTGCTTTTATGATTTTGACCAATTTGTGTTAATGTTAACGGTAAATTCGCTCAGACTTGTAATCGCCAGTGATAAGAAAATAAATGTCATATTGTGACAATTTTTCCTAAATTCCAACTAACGTCGAAATTCTTGCAAAATTTAATAAATTTTCACTCCTTCATAAAAATTAAAATTAAAAATCCACAATTATTAATCATAAAGGTATGAAAGATAATTGTAACGTAGTTTGCCCACCAAGGCACCCACTACAATATGAAAACAAATTATTTCCTTAAAAAAAAAAACTCTTAAATTACTTGTGCCCTCTGCTGTTACGTCGAATACCAGTTGTCATTCTGATCTTGGATAAATTTCTATGTAATCGAAATCGCCTCTAACATTGTTTCCAGAAAATTAAAATACTTAGCTTACGTATCTATGGGTTCAAAAACATCTACAAAGAATGGATGTAATACACAAAAAGCCATTATGTAAATTTATAAGTCATATATACAGGGTGTCCAGAAAAGGGCTCCCTGATTTCAAAATTAAATATCTCGAAAACAAAGATCGATAGAGGAATGCAGTAAATGGTATGTTTATCGTGACAGCTGTAAGAAGTGTGTACAGCAGTTTGAGGAATACTTCGGGAATCGAGTCATTGCTTTGGGATATCCCCAATTTACTGGTGCAGCCATGGATTGGCCTCCATATTCGCCGGATGTGACTCCCTGTGACTTTTTTTTGTGGGGCACAGTGAAAGACATGGTCTACCCGAAGCATCCCGCCACGCTGGACGAGCTGGAATCGGCGATCTCTGCGGCATGTGAATCCATTTCGGTCGAGACACTACGAAATGTGATGGCGAATTTCATTCTTCGTTTGCGCCACCTCTGTAGTGCCAATGGTGAACATTTTGAAAACATTGTGATGTGATTGTTTGCAAAGATTGTTTTCATACGATTATTTCACTTATGTATGCTGATATGAGCTGTACAGCGTACATCTGTTAGCAGCTTTTGTAACTATTATTTCACACTGCTGTATACACGTCTTATAGCTGTCACAATAAACATACCGTTTACTGCATTCCTCTATCGATCTTTGTTTTCGAGATATTTAATTTTGAAATCAGGGAGTCCTTTTCTGGACACCCTGTACATTTCTTTCAGTATATTGTCAATTCATTTCATAGCTGATGCTTAATTGAATATAATAATGCGCATAACCTCGAACAACATCTCTAACCGTTGTTAGTTGAAGCAGCGAAGACGAGATGTATGACATCACAGCGTGACACCACAGCGTGACAGACATTACTACATTATGCCTAAGATTAACGTTTCATTAATAGTGATGATGATAATTATAGTAAAGTTAATCAGTAGGTGAATCTATTGCTACATTGGTAATTAGCTCACTATTAACGCAGTAGCTTTAAATTTGTATCTATCTGCTTTCGCTCCCAGTTTAATCCAAATAAATTTTATTTTTGAGTAATATTTTTAATTTTTTTTTATTATGGCTCTAAGCCTCGCCGATGTCGAGGTCATTAGAGGCGCGAAAGGACTGGGGACGAGGAACGGGAAGGAATTCGGCCATTGCCTTTTGAAGGAAGCATCCCGGAATTCGCCTGGAGTAATTTGTGGAAACCATGGAAAACCCAAATCTGGATGCCTGGACGGAGATTCGAACCGCCGTCCTCCCGAATGCGAGGCCAGAGCGTTAACCGCTCACCCACCACGCTCGGTTTTGAGTAATGAAGGTACCTGATACTACAAGCTAAATAGTTTCATATAACAAATATGGTTACTAGTTTCATGACGAGAAGTTAACTCACATCGCGGTAATAACTTTATACCAAACTGCCAAACGAAAATAGTAGATAACTTAATGAATGCCATCAAACGCAGGTAGAAAGCGCAAGCTGCAGGTGCGTTAGTTCATATTACAAACATTCTGACTTTTCTCTATGTGAATCAATCACAACTAACTGTTCATATCGCAACTGGAAACTCTTTCCTTGATTTACGTCTTTTATTTACGTCAGTAAAAGAAAGTAATATGTTAATAGCTTGATAAGAAAACAATCAAGCGATTGATGCATCATTGTTCGCTGCTGCAGTAACATTAAGTGAACGACACAGTTAGGAAATCACTATGGTCACAGAAAGCCTATTGTTCAACAAGAAATAGGTTCTTAACGGAAATTGAATTTTGCCAGTTTTGAAACACTTCTTCCAGCTTCTGATAATTTGAGAACACGCCAGAGAAGATTGAGTTCAAGTGATTAACATCACCTCGGTTCACAAATATGCGACTAAATCGAAAGATAACTTTAACTATAGTGTTGTAACCAATGAGACAAAGAAACAGCCCTTAAACTTTCGCTGTTATATAGATTCGTAAAAAACAGAAAAGTAGGTGGTAGGTATTCCAGAATTAATCCTTAGGCTACATTAACTGTAAAATTACAGTTTGGTATTACCTCATAACGTCTTGTATTGACCCTCCAACCCAGATAGCAGAATGTCTGAGCTTTGCATCGATATGCCAGAGGTTTAGCGTTCTCTATCTGAACCTAATGCATTTTAAAATAAGCTCCTGGTCTCTCGAGTATCCCGTATTTTCATACCGAAATGTGGCGTACTGGTCGAATCGCATTGGTCTGTACACTGGTATAAATAAAATCCATATCTGATGTGGCTTATATGGAAGTGCAGAATTTCCCTTCTTGATATCAGCCGTAGATTTTCTCGGTCATACTGCCTCTTTTCTTCCCGATACTGATAATAAGCTTGGTATGTGAAAAGGGAAAGTGGGTGGGTTGGAGGAGGAAATTAAATCAGACTTCTAGCTTCGTAGAATAAATTTAAACTACCTCGATTAATTTGTTCCAATCTCTTCGACTATAAAAAAAAATATTTTCTAAAAAATGAAATTTATAAGCTGTTACAGATTAAATTGATGTAGATTCAAAATATTTTCGTACGGATGAAATTTGTTCTTTCACAGTTTCGGCTATTCAAGAAAATCATTTTTTTTATTGAATACTGAAGCGAGATAAAAATAATGTAACCAATAAGTGCCCTATCTATCATTACCAATTTGACAGTCATAGATAATAATTTACAGTAATGTGTAACGGGAGACATATTTTTGACTTACTCAGAATCGATTAAAATCATTTTACGCGTTAATTAGAGACGGATGCGTGGCACCGTGCTTTATTTTAATACATTTCACTTTTTTATTTCAATTTTTAATAAGATTCAGACCAATTCTATTATTATTTTAAATTATTCGGATGCACTTTCAATGAGTTTATAACTATGCAACAAATTAATAATGTTGTACTTTTTTTTAACTGCTTTACGTCTCTCAACAGCGAGGTCTTTAGAGAGGGGAAAGGATGGGGGCAAGGAATGGGAAGGAATTCGGCCATGGCCTATTTAAGGTAGCATCCCAGCATTTGCCTGGAGTGGTTTGGTAAACCATGGAAAACCCAAATCTGGATGCCCGGACGGGGATTAGAACCGCCGTCCTCCCGAATGCGAGGCCAGAACGCTATCCGTTACACCGCCACGCTCGGTAATATTGTACTGTTTTGGTTATCGTTTACGTAAAGATCCTCAGACGAGCTTCTTTACTGTTCTATCACGCTTCTTAAGACGCCGTTTGGCGCGCTAACAATTTAGGTTTTAGTAATAGTTTAATAAATCAGTACAGCTCAGTGTTAGGACAGTATTATTAAGTTTTTGGTCTACTAGCCTATCAGCTCTTTATTATTACTAATTAATATGCAGCCACTTAATTTTGCAGCTACCTGTTTAATCTGAAGTCTTTAATTAGATCTGTACTTTGCATTTAATCGTTGATAACAAGCTGTTCGATGTACACGAGTTCAGAAGAACTGTGAACTCGTCATTGTAGTTGAGTTTCTACCTACCGGATGTAATTACAAACTTTAAAATCAAGATGAAGAAAAAGAAGAATTCAAAGCAGCAAGAACAATCAAAGGTAACAAGTACTATGACAGAAAATTACACGTTAAGTTTCGGAGGAGAAAGCTAATTAATATTCAATTTAATTTAATCGCGATCGAACGCTTGCTCCGGTGACAATTTCCTTACACATCCATTTTTCACCATTTCTATTCCCACCTACTTTTTTCCTTTACTAATTTCAAATTTAAATTCTTTTTTGTGTTTTTGGTAAATTATTCATCATTTTTCTTGGTAATTTCTTCCAATCCCTGACCTCCTTACCTACGAAAGAAAATGTTCCCACACACTTGTGCCTGAAATCGAGTGCCAATTTGTGGTCATGGTCATCTTTTCTCTTCCATGCACCCCTCCCGATACTTCCACCAATATCTTTGCACGCCTAATCATCAATATATGCCCTGTACACTCCCATGATTCTCTTCACCGTCCTCCTGTCTTCCAATTAATCCCGTTCCAGCTCCTTTATCATATCAGTTACTGATTGTGTTCTGTGGTAATTTACGAAAACTGATCTAGCAGCCCTTCTTTGCACACCCCCCAAGTCCTGTATGAGATTCCCAAAATATGGGTCCCATACTACACCACCATATTCATAAACAAAAGTTTTGTAACCCAGTTCCTTTACTTCTCTCGTACGACCCTCATCACTCTCCCCAACAAGCTAATGACTTTGAAACCTTTTCCTACTATCATACCAATGTGTCCTGTCCATTTGAGTTAGCTATCAAATGTTATGCCAAGGATTTACATTTCAAGTCTTCAACAAGCAAATCTTTCCCCACCGTATAAACATAACCAATCTTAATTTTTTATCTATGTACCTAATAGCTGACTCTTCTTTGCATTTGTCTCACATAAAATCTTAAATATTTATTTACTTTCCGTATACCAAATGCTGCAGCTGTTTATTATCTGTACTTACAATATGAGAAATTTTTGGAAAATTTACTCATCGAATACTAATTTTTTTACTTTGCTCGTATGTAATTCATTACTTTAACGTTTTTGTAACAGTAGTCTTGATTATCTTTCAGGTCTTATGCTGTGGTCTCAAATGTTTCCATATAATTCCTTCTTTTAAACTTTTTGCTAGCTAGTTTCATTTTAAAGAAGTGTTCTTATTGGAAAATGTCTTCGTATATATCCTTACTTCACTTTTGAGTAAAACCGATCACATTCCCATGATGTGTTAATTACTTTCCTATCCGCGAATTTACCTACAGCTACGGAATTTTTGGTGACTTATAACATCCAAACGCTGCAGTAAAAAATAATTCAAAGCAGATTCTGGAACATCATTCATGGAAATATGCTCATTTAACTACTTCCCTATTGGACATTTTTTTATAACCTGAAGATTTGTCACAGACAAGTAAACTTCAATATAGCAGCTCAGACGAAGCAGTAAAACTACACGGAAAGGTGGTACAAGACAACGATTATGTAGGTATTTAATTTAGAGACCATTTAAAGATTGAAAGTTCAATAAAACAAAGCGAGACTGTGAAATAATAGGAATGAAGCAATATAATTCTATAAACATCATCCAATTATATAAAATAAAAGTTAATATTTTTTAGGCTGCTGGTATTTTCCGCATTTATATTGAAAGTCACTATCAATAGGCATTGTTCCGAAAATTATAGTCTTGAGAACGCAAAGTTTATGTAATTGTTTACTGTAACACTATACATTACTCTAATATAGGTAACAAATAACACAGTTTACTTCAAGAAAACATCATTCCTTATGATAATAAATTCGCTAGAATCGAGTTCAGGATACCAGGCTTTGTTTTGAAGCCGTTCTGTCAGTTTCTGGAACATTTTGTAAAATACACAGAATTCATCCCTTATTTCTGTAACCTCTAAGTTGTGTTATGGATGTATTTACTTTTCACGGAAAATCGTATTTGTTCCCAGGAGGCTTGGTTAATCACCGTTCTCCGCCTCTTCAGGAAAGTTTAGTGCAGGAGGAAGCCAGCTTTTATGGCATCTGAAGAATTTAATCTCTTCGTTGCTTACTCATAAATTTAGGTGCGCCTGATTTTATACCCAGCTCGATTGGAGAAAAAAGTGTGTTGGCTATAAACAAAAATACTTATATGAAGTATTAAAAATGTTATAGAAGTCATACTCGAGGGTTCTAAAATTCACTGATATTTTTTACGAGTAGTATTAAACAGGATAGCTAATATTTCTTCTTATAAAAAAGAAAGGTTTTAGTATAATAAAGCGTACTTAGCAAGAAACAGTAAAAAAACCGCAGTCACAGCTAGGATAATTCCACGGTATATTGGTTTCCAGAGGTGATATTCATAGCCAATATCCTTTGATAAATTCCGTATCTGTAAGCTCGCAGAAGTTTTAAGCAAATTTTAATTTCAGAAAACATGTTACTTCGACGGAAACAATGATCAAAATGTTTTCATCTGCCCTTCCATTAGATGGTTTCAGCAACATTTTTGTAACACATGGTGCCGTTTTTCTGAGAATCAGTTAGTTCATAAGCCGACTTTAGAAGCACATAATTCGTAAATTTTAAATTTACTTGTTAGTTGTATTACCAGTATTTATTTCCCAACAAAGTATTTGTGTCTGAAACTTCAGATACGAAATGAAAGATCATAAAAATTTTGGTTCACAGTTTCTTAACGAGATTTTATTTTGCGATTGCTGAGGGATGAAATCACTTATAAAATTTGGTTGTTTAAGACAGTACAAATATATACAAAAAACACAGAGTATGTTTCATTCAATTCACTTCGGTTGTTACATAATACTAAAACTATAAATATATGAAATTGATACAACGGTGCACTGTAAGTACTATAAGATAAACATACTTGGTAAAAGAGCTTTGATTCCACCTATATCTTTGAGACAAACTGAAAGCATATAATGAAGTTTCGATTATTTCATCTAAAAGGTTTAAATTGATTGAGACTTCTAAATACTGAAACAATGATATCAAATTACGATATTATTGTATTCAGAAATGTGTGCATCTTAAAATTAAAATAATTAATTAGGATCAATAAAATTATGAAAGTACGAAAAAATGTAACTTCACAACAATTATTTTTTACCATTTAATGTTAACACTCTTTTCTATTCAACTTTCTTTCTAGAGTCCATCATATGGGAAAAAAATATGGAAGTTGTTAGCAATCTTCTTTAAAATTTAATGTGATTACAATATAACGCCCGATGAGAAATTATTATTATTATTTCGTATCAGAAACATACAGTTACTTAATCACAATCATCAAATTGTACTGGACCAGAACTTGGCCACTTCCAGTGCATTTTCTGAGGCCTCATACAGTTCATCTGCTGAACAGGATGCTGGACACAGTTGACACTGGAGCATGTGCTCGACAGTCTGGTCTTCACCGCAGTCGCACTTGATACCATTGATCTCAGCATAGCCCCAGCCTGCTAAGTTCACTTTGCATCTGCCCACTCCTGATCTCAGCCTATTCAGAGACTTCCATGTCAACCATCCCTTGTCCTAACCAGGTGGCAAAGATTCAGACACTCTTCCCCAGCCGTGCGGAAGGGGAGCCATAATTTCCCATAGTTGTAATCTGGCTTCTTCATTTCTTGTAAGAAATGGTTGAAATATACACTTTAAGTTAGACTATACTTGCAGATTTATAAAGATTTTTTGTCGGCTGAAGTCAAAATTACTCGTAAGCAATACTCGCAACTTGCTCCCATGAAACTATGTTTTTCTGGGGTGTTATTCCAATATCGAGATTTTACTGATTTCATTATAAACGAAAACTAGATGTTCCAACAGTAGTAACCTCTGGTTAAGTTGCCTTGGTATATCCTGCAGCATTTGTAGTGTTATATTGTTTTATATTGATAAATTATGAGTGATTGTTTAAACGATTTTGATTATTAATTTGGGTAAGCACCAGTGCGATTACTTCCACACACTGATAAATTAGATTTTGAAAGTTTATACCAATAACGGCAGGCCGCGTAACTTAGGCGGTAGAGCGTCTGACTTCGGCTTAAACGACCAGGGTGCGATCCGCGAAAAAGCGTAGGAACGTCCGAAACAGTTCCCAAGACCCACTCAGCCTGTTGTCTATTGAGTACCGTGACGAAAACTCTGCGCGAAGGACCGGAGCGTGGCGCTGACCCCTTCACATCCCTTCTAATACCGAAGGGTGTATTAGGAGAGCGAATCCTGCGGGTAGCAGCAGCCCCGCGACCTTTACTTTATCTTTTTTTAAGTAACAGTAATTGTAATACCCTAATATACAAATGATATTTATTTTGCCGATTCCCAAAATTGAATGATTTATAACTTTACAGTGCAATTCTACGATAACCGTGGTGCCGCTGTTTGACGATGAATTTTTATGTAACCCGACGGGACATACAGAAAGCGAAACAATTTTTTTTCGATATTTGGTTTAGTTCTCGAGATAACGAATGTCAAAAATTTTATGAACAGAAATTTTAAACAGCACTATCATTTTCAAGTAGCCGTTGAAATTATTGATCGAATTAATAATTATCAGTTTTCTTCTGGTGTACGCCGCGTTTCACACTAACTACAACCGCAAGGAAGAAAACGAAACACCTATTGTGCCTGTCAGTCGTGGCTTTGGCGAATTTTTTCTTTTTGTCCGGGCCCAATTTCAACCTAACCACCTCAGTTTTGAGATACGATAACTCTGGAAGTAAGTGAAATATCAATTTGCCTCTTCGAGTTGCAAAATAATTCATTATCAAACCGTGGAGCCACGGTTATCGTGGAATCCCTATTTACTTATTTTAAAACAACATCGATCAAAAATGAAAAAATGAAAAAATCAGAATAAAATTGAGTAAAAAATATCAATTGACTTGTAATTTAACGCACACTGAAACTTGAAAGTTCTCATAGTGATGTGAGTCACAATAGGCCGTTGCTGGAATTAACCATGGCAAGAGTTCTAATTTCGTTACCGTGCCATTATGGCGGCGCGCAGTGCTTCAAATCGCCACAAGTTGGCCAAAAATGGTTTAATTTGTCAGGAATCGTGTATATAGAGGTTTTTTTGAGTCACTGATGTCAAATCTGGTGTCAAAAATTCAATTTTCCAAACGATTAACTAAAAATGGTAGACTTTTCCAAAAACGTATTTTAATTCGCTCGAAAATGCGCGTATAGCATTTTTCTTTCCATGAGTTTCAATCCAGTGTAAAGATTTCAAAATCGCCTGTCCAACAGCCACTTTTTGTCGACTATGTGTGAATTCATTGGTACCAGACTCTGCATAAAATAATATAAAATGTAATTATTAATGGAAATGTTATTGATTATGATATTCATAACATTTACATACGTGTAAAGAATTTAAATTCGACTGTGTCGTGGATTTTGTTTCATATAAGTTATTTTAATTTCGCGAATATTGGTTTATTCTTATTATTATTAATTGCGAATGGGCCCTATTGGGTCAGGTAGAGCTTTGATTCTCATCACGGTGTGTAGTTAAGAATTTATCCAATGTTTTCACTCGGTATTTAGAACCAGGTATTGTCTTCTGTGCGTGGAGCGATTAGGGGCGGCTTGAGTGTTACCATGTATCTGCGATTCGTTAACCTAATTTTCTCTATAATATGTGTAGTTTTGTTTGTAAAATGTGCAGTGTATAAGGCAGATATTGGAGACCGTTCCAGCAATTCGCTTAGGTGACTGCTGCGGAAAATCGCCTAAAATTCGCCGATATGTGGGGTCCAGTACTCGAGCAATGTCTAGGATATGATCGATCGGCAAATTGTTCTTTCTGCTCATCCTGCAACCATGGTTGATGCTTGAAGAAAGCGTCTACATATGGCGTGGCATTGTGTTTCCCAGCAGCATATCCAGGCTCCCTTTGATTCCATGCCACGACGTCTATGAACTCTGATTGCAGCCCGTGGTAGCTTGACACAGTACTGAGTTCTCACGATTAAGGAGCGCGTAGAGTCTTGTAATCATAATCGTTTGTGTAATGTGCCTTAATCACGAATGTGTACAGGGCTCTTTAAGCTCGCAGATGCAGCACAGTTTACGTAACAATTCGATCAGTGATAAATTGCTATATGTTACGAGTAGGCCAGAAAAGTAGTAACGCATACTACGCTCCAGACTTGTGTCACTATACGACGGTCTATACTGCCATTTAAAAAAAAAAAAAAAAAATCTGTTCCTTATAGTGTGTAGGAAGAATTGAAGTTGGAGAGAACAGTCTTTTCCAACCACAGAAATTCCCACGCTTAAAGAAACCCATTTCAGTTCACGGGCATTAATCCAATCTGCTAAAGATTAATAGGGAGCAGAAAATAAAACGTAAATTTTCTCAGCGAATAACAGCCATCTGATATGGCGTCTATTCAGCCACAATGCGGCCTTTCTCTCGTAATCCCAGGCTGGATCTCAGGTTATATCCTCACGAGGATTATAGCACTCTGGACATCAAACACGGCGTTCTCAACTCCAGACTACTCCGACGCTGAGCCTAATGAAGTGTGCAACGCTGCCATCGCAATTACCGCTCCCCTGCGTGGAAACTGCTTTAGACTCTGTGGCTCGCCTTGGTCACGTCCCACTTGCCCCCTAAGCCAGCGTGACAAACAGTAGCTAACCCCTGAAACAGCAAACTATACTTATACCGATACTAAAACGTTTTGACGTAACCATTGGCACGAGTACGTGGCATCTCTCCGCACCAGTTGGTTACATACCCCCTTAGAGGGAATTTATTGCAGTCTCTAAGCGACACTAACAGTGAAAATATCGAGCTTTCCGCGTAATAACGTATTTCTCCAACGTTAACTAAAAAATCAATTTTGCTGAGACTGCAATCTGATACCAGTAGCAGTATTGCAGCTAGTTTTTTTACTAGTTTATGGCTAGTTTCTGCTAAACGAATCACATTATTGATTTAATATTAAATTTCACACTTTCCGCAGGCGTCATTATGGAAAATTCACTTACTTTTCGGGTATGGCGCTGCGTGTTCTTGTTGGTTATGCAAACGTTTCAGTATTAGGTTGGGACTAAAGCGTTGGCATCATCAGGTAAACCCGAAAAGAAAAATATGTAGTTTCGGTTGTATTTAGCAGTTAGTTTTCCAGTTTTTCTAAGGGCGTAATTCCTAAGAAATAGTGTGTGCACATTTTTTTTGTGAGTCGATATTTGTACAGTTTATTATTTTATTCGCTTTAATAATAATAGAGAGCGAAAACTATTCGTAACACAAAACAAACCGTACCAAAGGCCGGGTTCGAAGTAGTGCATGGCTCACATTGTGTTTGATTCGTCCCCCCCTTATGGCCGTTCAGATCCTAGCAGGTTACAAGAAAGTTTTCTACCTGGTACTTGGCCAGCAATGCAGGAGAGAATATATATACTGTACCAACCTATTCAGATAAATTGTATTTTTCAACAATTAAATGTTTTCATTCTACTTTCAATTACAACTTCTGCTTTTTATGTGGTTTAATTCATATTTTGTTTTCATGCATACAGATAGCAATTACTTTAATCCTATGACCAAACAAAACCTGTTCTGCATTTGTAAGGTTTAAGTTCTTCTGATCTTATTAATTTTAACTATTGATTATTATTTCATTAGTCAGCTATCCGTAAGTAATATAATCTACATAATCATTTACTACAATTTTTATAAAGTTTTAACTGCCTCCAACTATGTTTCTGTGAATAAAATATGTTTTGTGATTCGCGAACGGGAATTCGATACCTCGTCTAACTTTGTTCGGATTCCACGTTAAACTGTGATTCCAGCCACCATAGAGGCCATAGGTGCTTCATTATTCCAGAACTGGAAAATTTTGTTTACCAGGTAAATGACGTGACTTCTGAAACAATACAAAGGTTAAATTAAGACATAAATATATGTTTAATTTTGCAATGTAACTATGTTTAACTATCTGTTTTATTTTAGAATTGAATATGTGTCATATCCATCCCATACTCATTTTTGATTCTCAGAAAAGTTATAATCTAATTTTTTCACTCCTGGTAATAAATTTTACTTATGAGAAAATTGCAATCCAATGATTTTGCGATAAAAACGTCGTGTCATATCACCAACAAATATTAGAATAGGTGCAAACTAGTTTTTTCACACCCCTGATTTTTTACAGTTACCTAAGATAAATTCTACTCGAGGTGGAACACATAGGAACTGGATGTCATTTCAAAACAATCGAAGAACTTCTATCATTAACTTTTGAAATAGAACAAGTGACTATCAATATAATGTTAAAGACAGTACCTGGAAAGTAAAATATATTGCAAATAAGTGTTTTCATGCCAATATTACATGGATTTAATAGAAAAACAGAGGTTTCTAGGAGGAATTTATTTTTATTTATTCTTTATATTTTTAAGTAGTATCATTTCCAATGAAGTAATAGGGAGAAGCTTTAGTTCCCAATCATGCAAGAGTTAGGCCTATCTTCAATCAACATTTGGCTTAAATCCCTCATATGCTAGGAGTAGAATAACTTTATCTCACCGCATTTTTTAAATTACAATAACATACAAAATAATTTAGCAGGGCGCAGGAATATAAAGGGGATTACCCCATTTTTCAATTCTATGGTTTACGGTTTTTTATTTTTTGTAATTGTTTCAAGCGTCTGCGGCAATTTTTTAGATCACCTGTGAAACCTAGGTAGTTGCGTTGAAATGCCGTTCACATAAGTTGTTTATGAGCTCACTGTTCCAATTTCCCTTTCATAATCGGGCTAATGTCACACGCCAACATGAATTGATGATATTCTCGCTTTGTTTGCTGCTCCTTATTAATTAATACACCTACTACACTCCCTCCGTTTTAATACACTCGCCAACAATAAGAACGACTGGAATCTAGCGGAAAGAGAAGCCTTATGAATAAATCAGGTTGTTTGCTTAAGACATGCTGCATAAACACGGCTGCTCTTTCTGAGTTGCTGAGGGCCGTAACTACAATTCGCTTGTTTGGGCCTACTCTGCCATTTAGCCGCAACTTCGGCGTGGAGTATCACGAAATGCGTTTGAGCACTTTCTTCATCAAACAAAAACATTAAACATTTGAACATCTACTCTATTTTTAACTATATGATTTAGGATGGTGTCATTTATTATGAGAGGTTTATGCTGCAACCAATCATTCCGCCTTTCTTATTTGTTCTTCAAGCAATTAATTACTGCTGTGTTTCGTTTATACTGTCTAACTACTAGAGATGTGCATTATTTGAAATACATGTGTTTCAAATGCAAATACAAAATGCAAAATACCTATTTTTATTTTGTATTTAGAATACTTTCATTTAAAAAGAATTTTATTTGATATACTTTTTACAACATATTTTCTAATTGAAAAATACAAAATACTTTCCTCAGTTTTTCATAATTTTTAGTTTCATTTTGACATTATATTTCATGAATATTGATTTATTAAATCTTTCAGACAATTGGAAACATTAACAAACAAAAGTTAGATAAGAACTTGGTCCAACACAATTAACAATGGATTTGACAATATTGACTCATCTAATGATGGTGTGGCCTAAAAGTTTTTAAATTTTACATTATTTTCCCTTTAGAATCCCTCACTTGATTGTGTCTTACTGTCTGCCCCGCTTTCAACAAATGAGATTTTTACTTGTCTCGTAGCATCTCTTAAATTCCTTTATACTAGTCGTGTACATGTTCCTGCAGCGATATCGAATCTATGGCACATTTTCTGTGATGCCCACAACATGTTATAAAAGCATCTCAGCCGGACCTTCAATCAGCCTGTGATAAAGCCATCTCAATGGCGGAAAAATTTCCTTGTAGCTATTTGATGCTGCCATCGACACGAAAAGAATAAAAAGAAGCCCTGTGAACACAGATTTTTAATACAACATCAAATTAACTTTGACCAGAAAAGTTTGCAAGTATTCTTATAATTATTGTTGAGGTAGAGAACCGATTGGTATTCTTTGAATGATACTGTAACAAAATGAGGTGAGATGTGTAATTCGACTTACATCTTTATTTATTTTGTTTTTTTTTTTTTTTTTTTTTTTTTTTTTGAGAACTGACTTAGAAGTTAAAGTGATACAGAAGGATTAAAAGGTTAAGTGTGTGATATAAAAAAATATATCAGTTTTTAAAAGTGTTGCAAATTTAAGGTTTTCTCCTGCCATAAAATTAATAATAACGCGACTTCCCCAGACTGAATGTCCTTTCATATCACCAAGGCGTTTCAAACACCCAGGCAAAAAGAGATTCGAGCATCTCGCATTAAAAATTCCGTAATGACAATAATGGATATATTGTATGTGGCTGGTCACAAGGTAGTCGCTTAGTACGAAAGTGAATAGATCACACGTTTTCGTATTAGTCAGCGGACTACGCACCACGGCTTTCAACACAGTATACTATTAATAAATGGCAAAATAACTTCAAAATATGAACTTACTATTGCTATGACAACTTTGATCGAAACTTAAAGACTGAATCAGGAGTATGTGCCTATATGAAAAGCTGTTTTGGTCCGTTTTTATCGTGTCCGCAACGCGCCCGGCTTTCGTTTACCAATCTAATTGCGGCCAGAGATATCCAGTAAAATTATAATAACGATATTATTTAATAACAATAATATTTAATTAAACAACCGCGAAGAACTGACTAAACAAAATATTGAAAAAGTACGAATTGCGTTTAAATTACCATATTGATTGTTTGCTGGTTTTGTTTATATTTAGCCGATATAGATATTTTCTTATACTCTCTATCCAGCGATATCGCCATTATAGTAAACTAATAAACATTTACCACATATCATCAGTTTAAGGTCATAAGGGTTATCTCATAACAGTGGTGTTTAGTTATGCAGCTGCATGGAAATCAACTGTCAGAACACAACATTCAACCCGTTATTTTTTAGGTACTTACAAGGTATTTACATTCGATCTATCTGCTACATCCTATTTCACTGTTATAGTAAACTCAAAGAAATTAATTAAAAGAAATCTTTGTTCAACCCGTCATTTTTTAAGCTAGTTTTCAATATCTTTCGTTTAAATACAGGTTATTTTCGGTATTGGTGTAAATTTTAAGTTGCTGGCTAATTTACGTACACTGTGCAACAAAAACAGTCTAAAATTAATAACTTGGATGGGCACTCATTTCTTCAATTTCAAGGAAAAAAAAAAAAAAGAAATAAATTTTAGTTCTCTTCTTAAGGAGCTCTAAAAAAAATAAATCTGACCTTTTTTAGAGAATTTTAAATACGTGAAATCGCCAAGTTATTTCGTTTAAGAGCTACAGGCATTTATATATATATATATAACTGCTTAACGTCTTCTATAACAACTAGGTTTTTAGAGACGGGAAAGGATGGGGGGAAAGGAATTCGGCCATGGCCTTTTGAAGGAAGCATCCCGACATTCACCTGGAGTGATTTGGTGAAACCATGGAAAACCCAAATCTGGATGCCCGGACGGGGATTCGAACCACCGTCCTCCCGAATGCGAGGCCAGGACGCTAGCCGTTACACCACCACGCTCGGTCCGTAGGGACAGGACTCGTTTCCTTCTTGCTACGAAATCCTAAAAAATAACTGTGCACGCTGATTGATGCAGCGCTAAAATACTTTACTACTTCCTTCCTCGCATCAATAAGTACTACCACCTTTGCCATTTGTTCTTTTAATAGGTATTAAATTCAAATTATGCCTTAAACGTGAACGACTACAGAGAGAACAAAAAGATTTATTTTTATTATCTCATCTAAATCGATCTCTCCAGCTTACAGTACGATTTTAAATAAAATTCTGTGCACGCATTTTATGTTGGGCAGTTGTGCATTTCTGACGGTGCTCGAAACTTTTACCTTACTCCCTCCCAGACTCCTCTTTTTCATGCCCTTCTTCAGAAGATTTCTGTTCTGGAAACACAGGAGGCTATCATATTTTAGGGTCGGTAAAGTGAGCTGTTCCGGCAGCGTGTAAAAGTTGCGCTCGCATGAATATTCAGCGTGTGCGTGGCTGCTGGTTATATAGGCCCTCAGTGCCCCTTCTCGGCCACACATTCTGCCAACGGGCAAATAAAATCATCCACACACCCAACAAACAGACATTTTACTTTACCTTGTGGAATCAAGAAACGGGAGGAGGTGTAAAACTAGTATAAAAAAGCATTTCACAAACACATCAGGCCTGCTCTAGCAATTGAAGTGTCAACACCTGTGAATCACATTGCGAACTAGCCGTTCCCGCAGCTTCTTTCATGTGAACTTTTAGTGTATTGACGGATCTATTAAAATTTGCCGCACGATAGCTCAAAACTGCTCAAAAAAGATGGTCAACAATAATAAAAATCGAATTCACAAGTAAGAACCATACTATTTTATACAGATGACATCCCTGCACAACATATCAAAAGGATAATTGCAACTCCTAACGTCTTTAGTTCAACGAAGAAGGCCTTTTTCTGCGAAAAGTGTGATTTCTCTCTCTCTCTCTCTCTCTCTCTCTCTCTCTCTGAAGAATCATTGAGAAACCTACCGCCTACTTGTGCTCTTTAATATAACCGGTGCGTATCACGGGGACGCTCCGCTCACAGAAGTAGGTGCAAACGAAATGGTTTCCGAATATTGCAGCAACAGTATACCTGGGGTTTTCTTAAAAATAATTAAAATTCGTAAGCTGGGTGGTTTTTAGAATGATAGTTCTATACTATCGTAATTTTTTTTATTTGAAGAACCGGTAGTGTAACAATGTGTACTACATCACTTTATTATATATATATATATATATATATAACTAAATACTCACATTAACATCGATGACAGGAATTAAATGTAATTAATTTCGTATCAATGAAGCTAGTTTACTCAATAAACAGTCAATTCCAATGCTGTTAGTTTCACTTAATTGAGATTTTTTTTTAATTTACATTGTTCTGATCTCAATGTTAATCTTTATTAGGTCGACAATACAATTTTACTGAACTGTAATAAGATGCATACAATGTTGGTGAAATCAACATGATGATATCAAATGAAACACACGACCCAAACGAATTTGAATACTTTACACGACTATAAATGTTATTAATATCATAATCAATAAAATTTCGAATAAGAATTAAATTGTATATTATACCAGTCAACTAATACGCACTAGGAAGGAAGTTGTTGTGGTTGTTGGATTTGACATTATGAATTTTTGACACCAGATTAAAATTAAGCAATCCAAAAAAATCTGTTAACATTTTTAGAGCAATCCCATTACTTTTATGGAAAAAAATCCACCATGTTGAATTTTGAATTTTTGGCACCAGATTCGAATCCAAGACTCCAATACTCTCCATTTTTTTTATTTTTTTTTAACGAATTGCACAATTTGTTTGGAGAAATTCCGTCACTTTGGATTGACCTTCTTGTATTTTGAATTTTAATACTACATTAGAACTCAGTGTTCCCAAAAATCTCCGTATGACATATTTTCCAGTAAATGATTTAAAAAAAAAAAAATATTGTCCGTTATTTTAAATTGACCATTTTGAATTTTTGATACCGGACACGCGTCAGTTAAAAAGAGACAAGGTTGTAGTCTATCACTTTTAATATTCAACTTGTATGTAGAAGAAGCAATAAAGGAAGTGAAAGAATAATTTGAATGTGGCATAAATGTTCAAGGAGAAATCAGTATGCTACGATTTGCTGATGACATTGTCCTGTTAGCAGAACAGGTTGGGGGGGTATTGAGAAGTTTGAATATCATGAGCAAAATACTGAATCAAGATATTGGACTAAATATAAACCAAAGCAAGACAAAAATGATGAAATGTAGCAGAAATGGTACCAATACTTGAATATTAAATATAAAAATAGGTTTGGATGCCATAGCAGAAGTTAGGGAATTTTCCTACTTATGAAGTAAAATTACAATGGCCAAAGCACGAATGATGTTAAAAGCAGAATAGGAGCATCGAAAAGAGCCTTAATAAAAAGGGAAATCTTTTAGTTACAAAAATTTATCTAGGACTCAGAAAGAACTTTTTAAAAATGTGTGGAGCACAGCACTTAATGTTAGCGAATCATGGACTTTACAATATCAGAAAGAAGGAAAATTGAAGCATCTGAAATGTGGTGTTATATAAGGATGCTGAAAATTAAGTGGTCGGATAAAGTACGAAGAGAACGAGTTTTGGAAATGATGGGCAAGTAATGAAGTTTGTGGAAGAGTCTTCCAGACGAAGAGACAGGATGGTAGATCATATTTTGAGACATGCAGGATTGGTTAATTTGTTAGTGGAGAGAACAGTCGAAGGTAAGAACCGAAATGGAAGACAGAGATTAGAATATATGTAGCAGATAATTGAGGACGTGGTTTTTAAGGGTTATGTTGAGATGAAAATATTATGAAAATGTTAGTGCCAGATAGGGAAGGTTGGAGGATTGCATCGAACCAATCGAGAAACTGATGACAGCAAAAAAAAAAAAAAGATCTAAGTTATCCCAATAACCTCTATAAACATGTTTTCGATATGTTCTCAATTGTTTGAGTGATTTCAATCACTCCGTGCCACCAAATACACAATGCGAAATCACGATAAATTAGTAATAAGTTATTAGTAATATTAAGTAATTAAGTAGTTTTTTTAGGAATCGAATTCAACGAAATATGGGTACTAATGTTGGGTCAATTTTATCTTAAATTTATCAAGTGTATGACTTCACATCAAAGTGAATCATATTCCCGGGACTATTAACTAGTTTATTTGATAGCCTATCAAAATCAGACCAGTAGTTTATACGTGAATCGCGTCGACCTTCATTTGCAGACAATCGGACAGATAGGATTTAAAAAATAAAAATAAAACACACAAAGTACAGTTTGTTCCTTCTATGTAGCTTAATAATAGTATCACAAGCTTATTTTTAAAGAAAATATCTTAAATACACAGACTTTCTTCATGAACTTTCTGTTCAAAACAAATTTTTAAGTGAATGGCTTTCAACGAAACAGTAGTTTCCTCTCGTAGTCGAAGTGTTTAATGCCTGCAATATAATGAAACCCTATCAGATGTTGTTTATTTAACATGTAGCTATCTTCCGTAAACCTGTTAGTTTTATTAAGTTTAAGATATGATTAAGATGGGTAGTAATTTTAACAGGGTTGTCAGGATTAAGTGTAATTGATTGAAAAGTAGGTGGGGAGCATGATATTTTACATTCGAGAAACATCTGTATCAATTTCTCAATATTTGTCTGCGGGAGCAGGAAAACATTTACTTCCTTGTATAATGATAGCAATATCATACAGTTTAATATTCTTCCTAAATAAACATGTAATTTAATTAACTTTGTTCTAAATATTGTGCATTATTTTTCGTTAGATACTTAAGATAAATTAGTTTCATAATTTCCAAAAGCATTAAAGCCAAGTTCATAAAGAGATAGGGAAGGACAGAAAAGAATCAGTTAAGTAATTATGAAACTTAGCAACGGGGATCCTACAAAGACAAACCTTCTAAAAATAGACCATGTCTCGGGGTTTTTAGTGGCAAAATGATTTGGGAGCTTGTTCTGATTCAAGTCTAACTCCACAATGTACACCCACCTAACTTCCAAAAACAGAAAGGTTTCTCTCGATGATATTGATCATTAGTTTAAAATAAAAAAATATTTCTAGTGAACACTATCATGTCATAATTTCTAATGAAATGAAAGGCATAAAATGTATTATTTGTTCTAAGTCTAATTAAACCCGAAAAGCGTGCGAGGGAAATCTTAGTTTTCGTGTATTTGCAAGATTGATAAAGCAATACATTTTTAAGGTATTTATACAGGTGGAGGTAATACCTTCTAGATTACTAAAACATGGAACACAAATGGTCAAATCAGAACAATTTTTCCTTTTAAACCAACTATCCATAACACCAAAAGAAAACATTCTGTTTGAGAAAGTGACTCGAATACACACTGTAAAGCCTAGATTTGGCTCAGAACAAGATCTCAAAAGATTTGGTCTATTTTTATAAGAATTGTTTTTGTTGGCTCTCGTTTGTTTTTATAAGTTGTTCGCTTATACAAAGTCGTCACTCAGATGTAACGATTCAGTTTTAAAACCAGTGGATATTTCAGAATGAAATAAATAAATATTTAATTAAAATTGCAATGGAGCGCAAGCTCCGGTGGCAATTTCCCTAAACACCCATCTTCCCCCTTTCTAACAACCACCTAAATTTCCCTCTACAAATTCTAACCTTAATCTCCCTAAACGTTTTTTGTAAATTATTCATCATTTGTCTTAGTAACTCAATCCAATTCCTGACACCCTTACCTAAAAAGAGATTCTTCTAACACCCTGGTGCCTGAAATCGAGTGCCAGCTTGTGGTCATAGTCATCTTTTCCCTCCCATGCATTACTTTTTAATCTTACACCAATATCTTTCCAAGCCACTTCACCAATATACGCCTTGTACACTCCCATAACCCTCTTCACCCTCCTTCTGTCTTCCAATGATATCTGTTACTGCTTGCGCTTTGCGATAATTTCCAGAAATAAATCTAGCAGTATTTTTTGCACCCTCTCCAACTCCTGTATTTGATACTCAAAATTTGGGTCCCATACTACCCACGGCAACGGTCTGACGAAAGTTTTGTAACCCAGTACCTTTACTTCTCTCGTACATCCCATCATCACGCTCTCCAACAAGTGCAGAATTTTGAAAGCTTTTCCTGCTACCTGTCCAATATGTCCTGCCCAGTTAAGCTTGTTATCAAATGTAATGCCAAGGTGTTTACATTTCAAGTCTTCAACAAGCAATTCTTTTTCCACCTTACAATCATAATCAACTTTTAGTTTTTTATCTGCGAATCTAATAAGCTCACTCTTCTTTGGATTTATCTTCATGCCACGTTTACCAAACCCAACTAGATATCCTGTCCAGATCACCCTGCAGCTGTTTACAGTCCTCTATCGTTTTGATTCGTAATAGATTACTTAAAGCTCTGCTGTCACAGTTAACTTGGCAGGTGATCGTTTAAATGAAGGAATAGTGTTGTCAATTTATTGCATCAGAAGTGGAGAGGATACACAGCACTGGGCGTTCCCAAATATTCGCCTCTCTCTACACGTGACGATGTCACGCTCCTGCTGAATCGAACAGCTGATGCCATCCTACTTGCGCGCCGGGAAACACGCACCCTTTACTTCCAACAACTCCTATACTTTTTTAAAATGATTATTCATTTCTTAAATTGGTCTCTTACATTATAGGCATAAAAACATGACAGGTTGAAACCTTGTAGGTTGAGATGCGTGAGTGCATCGTATTTAACCTTGGGCAGAATAATAATTAAGAGGCACTTTGTATGAGAAAGTAGGTCATAAAGTATTATACACTACGAGGGACTAGATCAACAAAGTCAAAAACGAATTCAAAATAGTCGATGACCTTACCATCGACAACTGTCTCTCCCTTTTTCCATGATACTTTAATGATTATGAGCTACAGTGCTGATAATCCTTTCCTCCTGATGTTAACCCGCTCAGTAACCTTTACTGAAGATATATTTCTGTTCAGTTTCGTTGTCAAGCGTGGACTGATCCGGAATCATATTGAAAGATTGGATTATACTAGACTCAGCAACGGTGTCGAAAAAAGGATAGGGTACAATTAGGTCATTGCCTTCCGAAACAATGATCCAGGCATATGTAAAAAGTGTTTTCAGAAAACCACCTAAAACTTAAATTTTGATGGACCGAGGAACGAACCCAAGTCCTTCTAAACACCAGACCGTAGTATTATCTTCTCACTCCTCGTCGCCTTCGATATCATTAGAGACTGGAAAGGACTGCGGTCAAGGAACGGAAGGAATTCGGCCATGGCCTTTCAAGGAAGCATCCCTGCCTTCGCCGGGAAACCATGGAAAACCGCAATCTGGAAGGTCGGACGGGTATTCGAATATGCGTTCTCCCGAATGCGAGGCCAGAGTGTTATCGCTCACCCACCAGATTCATTCAGCAACGCCTCAGCCATCGTCAGAAAGGGACTCGAAACCTGCAAAAAAATATGGGAGCTACAAAGTTCTAATTAAGGAAATAGAAGAAGAATAAGGGGCAAAGGAGGATAATGAAAAGGAGAGGACAGAACCGACGAAAAATTAGAGCGATTCCACGAAAGCTTTTTGATACGTACATTACCTGGTGCTAAGGTGTATACAAGAGAAAAATGTCCAGGAACTAAAAACAGCAACAACTTAGTTTCATTATTTACTTACTAATTCTTTTTGCTATTACAAATCACTGAATATAAAAAAAATAAAAGCCATACTTTTCAACCTTCCGACATTAGTTTTCTGCTTTTAAAGTAAGCTACACCAACGGAAGAGAATATGAAGTAAATAAATTTTTCATGTGCCTTGTGAGAATACGAACCCTTCATTTTCCTGGTTCATTATTCTAAATTAATAAAAATAACGCCCCATTAGTGTTAACGGCTACTGTAATCCTGGCAATTTAGCAAGTGCGTAATACGGACGAATGAATGGCACTGTATCATCAAAAGCTTTTGTCTTAATTAGCCAATTACTTAGCCCATTAGCTGGGACTTCATTAAATTTTAGTTCATCGCTAACTTGTTGAATAATACATAGCTGCCAAAATGGACGCGACTACTAACGTTCATGATTACGTTATTAATACGAATTTACTCTCTGAGTTTTCAAGTTAGTCGCATGGAAACGTATTTTTAATTTCTTCGTATCTAGTGATTGTGAGAATGTATGACTACAATGCAAATCTTTTCTTTTAAGATTTCGTTTGAACTTAAACTTGTTAATTTATGGTTTGGCTTCCCAGCTAAGCAGCTTAGGTTTAGCTTAGCGTTTAGATCAACAGTGTCGTTTCTAGTGAGTGCCACTAGAGGAAACACTAGAGCTGTAGGTCCCAGGAGTACTGCCACCTGCTGATACGTCGTGAGCGATAATCACACTAATTACTGACCTAATCGTCTTATTATCATTTCACAACAGCGTTACCATTAACGATTCACACAAAATCTCAAATTAAAGTTTTACGTTATGGGATTTTTTTTTATTTTTTTTTGTATATGCGTATATAATATCTTATTTCTTTTTTTGGTTTGTTCCCTATTTTATTTTGATAAGTTTCAATGAGGTTTTTAAAATTACGTGACAGTTTTGTACCTGATATTTTCATCGCTGTATAAAATTCAAATATTTATGGAATAACTGTGTGGTAAAGAGTCATGGACATCATATTCGGATATTTTTTTATATTTAAACAAATAAGCAAACGATTCGTAGAGTGATATAAAGGAAAACCTCAAAAAGGTATACATTATAGTTCCTTTTTTTCATGTTAGATGAGAGGGGTATAAATAATTAATAAGTTCCATATCTGCAGTAAAATAACCGTACTGGTACAAACAATGACATGATCGAATACAATGCGATAGGTCAGCTATTTATGTTGTAATATCTTTAGCAAAAACATTAATAAAATTCGAAAATAATGGAAAAACAATTTTATGAGACTGCGTTTTAAATGATGATTACTGTCCACCTTTTTGTTTCACTATAAGGTTATCTTTGCATCCCATTTGCTTAGTAGCGAGCACGTAACATCAAAGAAACTCCGTATAAAGAGGGCCTCAGAAAACACATTCAAAGATATCTGACCATTGGATAGAATGTAATGATACTGTAATATATTTTCTAAGGTCTAGTGTTTAGTATACGATGTAATCTATATCATATAATAAAATTAAATTTAATGAAAAAACGTTGATTGAAATGTACATTACTAATGATAGAGATGCCAATACCGTAAAATTTGGAATTTTTATCTGTATGTTCACGCATTACGCATAAAACAATGGATAAATTTTAAATAAACTGTACACAGGGACGGCTTATGTTATCCGTCATGACATAGGATACTTTTTATACCGATAAGCTACAAAATTTACTATGATACAAAGTCCAAAACTGCAAAAATTTGAATCTATATCCTGTATGAAACGCATCATGAAAAAAATAATATGAACTAATTTTAACGAAACTACGCATACTGATAGCTTATGTCACATGGTAACATATAGGATACTTTGTATATCTACAACATATGAATTTCCTAATAATAGAAAGTCACAAACCGTAAGTTTTCTCGCAACCTCTTATAGTGGTAGGTTATGTCTTCGGGATAATTTTAACTGCATCAGTAACATAGTTCCTGATGATACACAAGACAAACCCTAAATTTTGAATCCTTTTTCTGCTTCCACGTGACTCACGCAAAAGTAAATTTAAATGAATCTGCAGACAGTAACAGATTATGCGATCAGTTGACATCGACACTTTTCTTTCAATTTCTCAAGGCATTAATTTAGTGAATACGATTCTTTTTTATTCCCCCTATCTTACTCATGAGTACAGTACCGATATTTTTATTCGATACCGTGTCCCTACTTATGGTAGCTAGTTAATTAGTTTATCCATATTGCACTTATAAAAATCTGATATTGATTATTAACCTCTCACAGGATAACAATTCGCTTCGAAATAAATCCTTGAATCGAGCATTCGTAACCCAATCCATCGGTCGTCAATTAGATATCGGAATTTCCCTTGTCGTGAATATTTTAACCATTTAGATAGGTGCCTACTAATTTCACAACAGAAAAAAAAAAAATGAGTAAGCAAGACGTACACTATTAAGACAGGAACAGAATAGATAAAATCGCACTATGAACTGAGCGATAATCAGTGGTCTTAAAGGAATATCTTCTGGTTGATCTTTTATATTTTAAAACTGTTTATTTCTTTAGACATTTCTGACTTAAAGGATATTTGATGTGGAAATAAATTGTTTCCAGCCCATAGCATATTCTACTAGTGAAATTGCACTGTAAGCAAAAAAAAAAAAAAAAGAAGTTCAAAATTTTTCGCTCTTTGTATAATTAACAAACTTGAAATCCTAATTCCCAAAAAAATTCAAACCGTTCTTCCTATAATCCTATAGTTGGCCTCAAGCGAACGAAAATTAAAAAGAATTGGTTCGATTTGTCTGCTGCTCTGTTCCTTTAAATTGCTCCTGGATTCTAATAATTAGTACTGAACAGGTCCTCAGTTCGTTCGCAAGTTTGGAAACGTTCTATTGAATCGTAATACAAGTACCAGTTAGTAATTAAGGCGCGGAAGACGGGACAGGTTTTATGTTTTAATTATGGGCCGTCCCAAGAGCTCTTTACGGCTGGACAGCAATTACTCGCAGCAGCAGAGCAGGAAAAGAAGAAAATGAGAAAGGGATGTTCAGGCACTGATTTCAACGGCAATCCTGCTAAGCACATCTTTTCGTTAGTGAGAAAATGTAAAGCACTTTAGATATCCCAAAGTAAATCTCTGGCTTCTTTTAAGGATAAAACAGGCGGTATCAAAGGAGAACTTTCCTTTCCTTCAGACAGTCAAACAAACATCTTCCAGTGTCTTTCATATTACTGTTTCTCTTTCGCCGAAAGGGATAAAAATTTGAATATAGCACAAGATTTCGAGAAGTAACTAGCAGAGTGCTGGGATTTGCTGGTAACATTATCTCGATAGCAGACAAGAGTGGTGACATCAGAGTAATAATGGATGACAGAAAAAAACTTATCGGTGAAGGATTTCAGCGAGATAGAAACATAACAGTCATCAAATTCACGACTGACATATTTCAGAATGACAGCAAAAAATATTGCTACCAGCAACATTCGTATCTCGGAATGACCGTGAAAATAAGATAAGAGAAATCAGGGCCCGAACCGATTCTTTTCTGTATTTATTTTTTCCACGAGCGATTAGGGAAAGGAACAGAAAGGATTTACCGGGCGAGTAAACTTAATTTTCGACAGGAGTAGCTTTCGATAAAGCTCTCCGGCCATCCTGATCTGGGTTTTCCATGGTTTTCCCAGATCATTCCACGCGAATGCTGGGATGGTTCTTCACAATAGCCCATGGACGCCTCCTACCACATCCCGTATATCCCTTCCAAACTATTACCCTTTCGGATAGGTGCAATGCTCCCTCTGCCACACACTTTTAGTCAATCGCAGAGTAATAGTAATAGTAAATATAGCGAAAATGATAACGACAGCAATCAGAATATTACTATAAATGTGAAAAATTTTATGGGTGTTTGCTACCCAATAACGCCATAATAATTCAACGGGTTTAAATTAAACAAATAACAAAATTAAAATATAGTCTGAATTAGCACATAGGATACTTTCACTGCCGAACAATTATTAGTTCCTTTAGGAATCAACCTGGATTACGAACACAACGGAAAATAAACGAAACACGTATGATATCAAAGACAAAGAACAAATGAAACACAACAAGCAAATGAAACATAAGTAGAATGAAATTAACTGTGTATCAGTCAATAATTTAACAAACTGATCAGCATATTAGTAGTGGACGCAAATGAAATCGCTTACAAAAACTAGTTAAATATATGATAGAATCGCAGGTAGCAGAAGATGTAAAAAGGTTATGTTATCTGAAATGTAAAATTGCGACTGACGTTCGAAGCAAGAACAACCTCAAAAGCAGAATTACTCTATCCAGATCGAAAACTTTCTGATACTGTAAGTATGCGCTTGCGAACATTGGACCTTTTGTAACACAGCAAAATGAAGGAAATCAATGGACAGATAAGTAGTCAGCAGAGCATTTTTTAAATGTGATGGGTAAGGAAAATTTTTGTGTGAGAGTACCACAATAAGTTACGTGTTAGGACTGATGGGATTATTTATGTTGTTGGTAGCGGGAATAGTTTACGAAAAGAACTACAGAGGAAGACAAAAATCAAAATGTATAAAGCAGATAATTATAGAAATAGATTTTAATTTTCGTATTTAGATGAAGATATTTGCTCAGGTCAGGAAGAGTTGGAGCATTTTATCAAAGCAGTAGCAAGAAAAAAGAAATATACAGGGTGTCACAAAAAGATACGGCCAAACTTTCAGGAAACATTCCTCACACACAAACAAAGAAAATATGTTATGTGGACATGTGTCCGGAAACGCTTACTTTCCATGTTAGAGCTCATTTTAGTTTCGTTAGTATGTACTGTACTTCCTCGATTCACCGCCAGTTGGCCCAATTGCAGGAAGGTAATGTTGACGTCGGTGCTTGTGTTGACCCCGGTACCAAATGTAGAGACTCTTCGTGCTCGTATTGTGGACGGCTGTGATACAATACGCCATTCTCCAGGGCTGCATCAGCGCATCAGGGATTCCATGCGATGGAGGGTGGATGCATGTATCCTCGCTAACGGAGGACATTTTGAACATTTCCTGTAACAAAGTATTTGAAGTCACGCTGGTACATTCTGTTGCTGTGTGTTTCCATTCCATGTTTAATGTGATTTGAAGAGAAGTAATAAAATGAGTTCTAACATGGAAAGTAAGCGTTTCCGGACACATGTCCACATAACATATTTTATTTGTTTGTGTGTGAGGAAAGTTTCCTGAAAGTTTGGCCGTACCTTTTTGTAACACCCTGTATAATTCAAGACGTTACATAATCATAAGAAAAAATGATAGTCATTAACAAATTTCAAGTGTTGTTAAATGTTTGTAATCTAATTGCGCGTAGTGATGTATCAGTAGACTCAGCCATTTTATCATTACATTTAGCGGGGGTATCATGAATCTCAAGAGCAGTAAACTTTATTACACCCATTATTAATATACGTTTAAACCTCCTCCATGTTTGTTTGATCATTAAATCTAATACTTACTTATAATTTACAAGATATAACTAACTCCTCTGGATGGACAAAATTTGCTGCATAATTATCAGAGATATTACAACAACCAGTCAGGAAGACTTTCTTGTAGGTGTCACCAGCGCCAATAAACGCCATTATGTTAAGTACGACCTCTCTAATAACGTATGCTTATTTCTTTTATCGTATGGCTTTTTTGGCAGAGAGATCCCAACAGGAGAGTTCGGCCACCTAGTGACAGAGTTGTTTTCAGTGGCCGCGTATTCCGCCTCTCTGCCATGAGCACTAAGCTAATGGAGGAAGTGAAGTGTTTCCATTTGTCTGCAGCTGTGTTCTGAAAAGTGTACATTTTATGTTTGTGAGGTTTTTAGTTTATAAGGCGGAGATCAAGATCATCCGAACACTCAGCTAGGTGACTGCCGGAAACCGACTAAAAGCCTCAACCAGGACGGCCGATACGCGAGGACCTGGGCTCATGCCCGGTCCCGTTGAACCTCCCCGATACAGTGTGCGGTGCCTCAGTGCACTGAGCCTCACAAGTGGGAAGTGACGTTCATTAAAGCAGCGTATAAATTGTTCCGGCTGACAAGACATAGCGTATCGTGTTTTGACGTTGTGTGGCACAGATCATAATGTACCGTGCTTGACGAATCCTTGCAGTGACTACAAAATTTCTTGGTATTAGAGGAAGTTCTCAGACTGGTAAAAGAGAAGAAAAATACTGTGAAATATATTTATACTCGTATAGCATTTATTTTTCGCTTTTTAGTAACAGTGTAAATTGTTTCAACGACCAGCTGGATTTCAATTATCTTCGTTTTTTATTCATCGACTCTTCACACTGTGTAAATGCTACGTGCCTGCCATTTTTTTTCAACTTGACAAATTTCCATTTGTTTCGAAATACGATCATTCTTTGTATGAAGCTACAATGTTATGATATATCAGTTTCCGCTCTAAATGTTTGGTGGTAAATTTTATAGTAACTACTTGTTTTGAAACAATCATGGAGTTTGGTCATTTGAATGAAAGGAATGAAGTGATCACATTGACGCAGAGTCTAACACAGAAGCTGTAACGGTAAACAACACACTCATTGACACACTGCGAATCTTCTGGCAGTAAATTCACGTACACCGCTTGTGGGGAATCAAATATCAGAACGCAGTCCGAACCGTCTGCGAATTTATAAACTTTCGAAGGGAATTCTGTTAATGAAACAACTGTGAAACGGGGAAACAAACACAAAAAATAACTGTTGCGAATAAGTGGCCAAAGATGCTAAGAAACCGATACTACTTTATTGAAAAAGTTTTTTTGTCTAGTTTACGACACATAGAAATAAATAAAATATTAATTTCGTGTTAATACTAATTGCATGAAAAAACAACAGCCGTGGAAGAAAAATGGGAGTACTTTATAAGACCATCTAACGACCTCATTAAATTTAATCCCTCTTCAGCGACTTTGAAGGGAAGCTAATGAGGTGAGTGAAAATTCAGTTTTGTTGATCGCTCGTCTAGAGTTGCCGATGTACTAAAGCTGAGATGTTGCGGTTGATGCTCAAGATGGCTCTCAAGATTCCCGGATGCTCGAACGCTGTTCCGCTCAGTTAGCGTTGCAAACTTAAGTGGAGTCCGCAACTTCTCAAACAGCTTCCAATACACCAGCCAGGCCTTACATTTAATATATCGGCTATAGTCAAGTATGTGTTCTTGGCTGCACTGTACGCCTTCCCTGCGGTATTTCAGAATGTGAGGGCTGCTTCGTCTACATTCATGTTATTTATAGTAAATTTAACACAGGTCAGATGCAATGACTTCTTGGAACTAGGTCCCTGAGGCACGGTAAGAGATTTATGCACCGTTAAAACGTTCCTCCGTCATTTCGCTTTAATACTTAAGACTTTAATGTACAAATCGAACAATTAGTAAGGCGAAATACCATACTATAGCACGATTCCCACGTTGCTTTGGAATATTTCATGACTTAATTTCCTACAACAGGTACTAGATTATCATTGTTCAACTCATGTTCTTCCAAGACATTTAGTAATTTAATAGTGAATGTATCGTTACTCTCGATCTATTATTTTTTCCGGAAGCTTTGTTTTAAAGCCAAAATTTTGTTATTTTAAAAAAATTATAGTATTTAGGATGTATCAGACTTCATAGATTAGTTACAGAGTTGAAAAAATTCCGACTGACTGATTAAGGGTAAGCTTGTTTATTTGAGTTACTGTTCGTCATTATTGAATTTTACACTTACAATTTCATGGTTATGAATGGCAGTTAAAATCAAAAACCAAGCAACAGCCAAAAAGTTATCTTTTCCTGAGACTTTTATATCTAAGTATTACTATTGTCGCTGAGGAAGTCAGAAATTTCTCTGGTATGGAACGGACCGGTTCCCGATTAGAATATTGGTCTCGGCTGGGATATTAATAGTCCCGTCCTTCGCTTATATTAGTACTTGCATTGTGTATGCGAAGCCCACTAGATGATTCATGTGCCGAAGTGAATGAATTTTACATAAACTGGCAGATTGTGGAATATCCAGAGCAGTAGTATCAAAGGGGTTTTCAAAGTTAACATTATCAGCAATATTTTGAAAAAAGGAACGCTTTCGTGGATCAGATTCTACGTTAAACTGTAATTACCGAACGTCTATCGCATATTAGGAATTGTTAATACGAAAGTGTATAACCTATTGAGAAGATTCCTACATCACATGGATTAAACTTCCATCAAAAGCATCTCACAAAACTGCGGAGAGAGGAGCCATCATTTCAGTCAGACGTATAGGTAGGGATGCTGCGACGCAATCTCATGCTGGGCTGGCTCTACATATTGTCGACGTGCTACATACTACGGAATGACACATAAGGCTAAGCATATCATTAAATATGGAGATTCAAATCAATTTCATTTAGTAATTCTAGATATATTTATTTTCACTAGGTTCCTAATATATTTACTGATGTTTAACCTGGTTTGTAGATGTATGGAAGAAATCCAAGTACCATTAAAATAACATTTAAAAAAAATCTAATAAGTTTAGAGTCAAATTAAGCGAAGGCGAAGACAAGAGGCAGAATAGTAGGCCGTTTGATAGTAGCGTCAACAAATACCAGCCTATAACTTCATACACATTGCTATCATTTATATTATTACTATTATTATTATTATTACCCACAATCAGAAAAGTCTCTCTCCAAGTCCTCATATTTTATTTACGTACTGTCTAGAATTGTAATACTCTGCAGCCAACAGAAATTTTTTTGACTTATTTTACATTATTTACTGGTTCCTAAATATTCAAAGCAAAGTACACTGAACGAGCAAATTACTAGTACCCTTAATAGTAGAAGTGAAAATTCACAGTAATAGCTTGGCTGTGCAAATATAAATCTCTAATTCTAAAGAGCTTTTTGATTATTTATGACAAGCCATGTATTGAGTATTATGATTCATGTGACGAAGTGAAGGAATTTACCATAGATTGACAAATTGTATATTATTCAGCGCTGTAGCATCAAAGCCATTTTCAAAGTTAACATTATCACTAGTATTTTGAATGGATTTATCAGGAAATGGCTTCCCTTAGCAAGTCGCTTTCTTGCTATTAAACATTGTTCAGACCAAATGGTATAGCGCAACTGCGCAACCAACTCTGTTCCACAACATGGGTTTCCTGGAACTTCAGAATTGTATCCTCATGGAAAAATTTACGAATTTTTCATTTATTGACGATATAAATACTTGTTACCAGTTCCGATGCAGAGATGATTGTAGATTATTTGATGGTTCTGGGGATTTTTTTAAATCCTTCTGATAAAAAAGAGAATAACAATTTAATTTTGAAACACGTTTGTAATTATTTTTCTTTGTCTTTTAATTTTGTTAATAAGATCATTTTCATTCAAATAATAGACATATAATTACGTAAAAATATAATATGGTGTACATAATGAGATGATAAACTAGTTAATATGGTATATTCTGATATTCTAGATCTATTTAACTCAAACATGGTATGTAGCCATGCTAAGAATTATCAGCTAAATTGTCTGAACAGCTATTTGTCATGGTAATTAATGAAATCATTGCCATTACAACAAATATGAGATTTGAGAACCGAAATCATTAGGTAATCAAATGTAAATAATTTTTATAGTCTTGATGCAAAATTATGTCGGAAAAGTAAATGCATTATTGATTTATCTTTATGTGAAGGGAGGCTATATATATCGATTCCTGTTACCTAGTTAAAGACCATACTCTCTAGAGAAAAAAAAAATAATGTTGCACTCTATCTGCAAATAGTGAATTCGTTTCCTGTATGATACTTTTTATGAAACAAGTGTTTCAGGTGCATTCAATGTGAACATTCCATTTTTTTTTTTTTTTTTTTCTGGGTTAAAGCCTCTTCGACGTCGAGCTTATTAGAGACGGGAAATGACTGGTTCAAACACATGAAGATATCCGGTCATAGTCTTTTAAAGGAATCATCCCGGAATTAACCTGGAATGATTTGTGGAAACCGTGGAAAACCCAAATCTGGATGGTCGGACGGGGATTCGAACCACGTCCTCCCCAATGCGAGGCCATAGCCTTACCTCTCACCCACCATGCTCGGTATTAACATTCCAGCATTTCCATTGCCGATTATGGAAAACAGTCAAAAAATCGTAATCAAGATTGCTAGTAAATAGGTGAGAGAATCTGAACTGGTTACCATCCAGGATGGCTGTGCCTTCGTAAAGAACTTTTCCCTTGACACCAAAAGAACTAATATTTAACAACAGATCACAACCTCTCCTGGGCGTTGAGAGTGGAAGGCGTCGTTGGAATGCAGATCATTAAAGAGGAAAACGACTTTTTCCCAAGCAAACATTTCCTCTACACCCGCGTCTCACTATAATTAAATCCATAAATCAAATGGCGCTTCCCGATTTCTCTATTCAGCTTGTATCAGCAGATGTTAGAAGCTGATAACGTTTGTGTTTTATTGTACTAACATGAAAATGAATGAAATGATAATTAATACAAGATTCTATTTAAGAAAAAGTACCGAGTGACAAGGAATAATGAAAGTGAAGAGCTACTGGCACCAAGGAGTATATATTAAATGTCGATAATGTGAAAAACAGTAGAAGGGAAGGACTCAAAAATATATTAATGAAGAAAGTCGATAGACATGTTGCAGTAAAATAAATTCATTATGAAGTTTTGTAACTGCCTGAGACCGAGAATTGCAATAAAGTATTTTAGTTTAAAAATATGTGAGTTACCAGTTGAGAGATGTAAAACTGATCAATAATTAAGATGTTTAAAATTAGATCAAGATTTAATCAGTTTCAGCTCAGTAAACGACGACAGGCTATTAAGGGAAACAAAACTAGATTTGTTTTTATTATTTCAGGTTGAAAACGAATACAAATAGTATAAGGTAAGCCTATATTAGTGATTATGAATAGACAATAATGATACAAAATGTACTTGCTGACATGATGGGGAAGACAATAAAACGAGGTAACAAACCTTACACGTAATTAAGCAAGAGTTAGTATCCCCAAGAAGCACGACGGTGGAGAATCTTATAAGGTCATCCACAGAAAATATTCGTTAATTTAACAGTCGAAAAGGTTTTAGTGCCATACGTAGTACCTCGCACATAGCTAATTACTGTGGAGGCTATTGCCATAATAAATAACTATGATAAATAGCGGTACGATTTCTTGATGTCGCTACAAACACTTGCAGAGAAATTTGAGAATGATCCAAGGACTATGCTAAGGAATTAGGCACTATCAACCTTCCCAACCGGCATCCTATTAGCTATTGCTGAAAATATCTTTCAACATCAAGTATCGTACCAGCAAACCTCTTTTATAACGCCACTATGTGACGAAACTAAACAAATAAAATTTCCGTTAATTTAGTAATAAAGCAGCTCCAGAGTTGATATACAATGACAAGAGGCATGTTTATATGGCTTTCATGGCTTAGTGCCAGAAGATTTCTTTTTGCTGGCCTGATTAAAATGCGCTGTGAATTTTCTTCGCTTTGAATCGAGTAATTCCATTAAGCACAATTCACATTTATCGATCCCCATTTATTTTTCTTATGGAAACATGCGGACAAGATGAATACAAATTGGTTCAAAACAAACAGTTCAGACTTGACCTAAGAGTTCAGGGTGAAGATGGTTCTACTAGGTTTATGGGGGATGTTTTTGCAATTTTAAATTATAAATTATAATCGATGAATGAACCTGAATGTACTGCACACTAGCAACACGTTTAGGCAATCATTTACCACAAGCAGCTGTTTTTTATTATCCTTTTTCATTGTTTCCTTTGTCTGCGTGATCACGACCTCTTTGCATCCGGCGATTTTCTTCCAGTCCATCTCTTCTAATAAGAGAGCATTTTCCCAGTAAACGTGACCACCGCAGTGACCTGGAACAACGCCAGAGGATTTCTTTTTGTTGGTCTGTTTAAAATGCGCTGTGAAATTTCTTCGTTTTGAATCGAGTAATTCCATTAAGCACAATTCCCTCTCAGAAGTGAGCGACACACAAAAGAAGCGTTTCGGTGAAGTGTTCACGAATAGAAACGCTTTAAACTACCGGGACTTCATCAAAGACGTCAATAATCATTTGGTTGTTGATGTGTATGAAATTAAGAATAATAAATCTCGAAAGACTTGTAAAGGCGAGGAACTAGCTACTAGTTTCTTGTTACATTATTTATGAGAATCTGCGCAAGGTTGCAGCTAGATATTTTATTCTAAATACCTGAGGTGACTTTTACTCAGTATCTCACTTCTGGACGTCTGTATGCAGTAGGATATCGTCTTCCATACCTCCTGCAGGCTGCCAAGCCGCATTTATCTCAGAACCAGTATAATTTTACAAAATCGTCTTACTTCTTCCCTGCAAAAATTATCTTTACATATAAAACAGAAACTTGGACTGTGACCAAGAGACAAGGGATTAAAACCCAATGCAAATTTGTGAGGAGCACTATAAAAAAATACGATGCGAAATAGATTGCGGAATGAGGACGTCAGCATAGGTACTTCAGAGGTTTGATGAGGGAATTAACTAAGATTGTATGAACCATAGAGGGCAAGAGTTAACAAAAACATGTATGAAGAGGGATTGACGATGTAAGGGAGATAAGAAGTGTTATACATGCTGCAGCTTGATAAAACACGATGATGATGATTTAATTTTTTATAGATTCCTTTGATAACTATCGTAACTAGTTTTTGCTCATAACTTTGTTGACTTGTACTTTTTAATTTTACAAAGGTTTTTTTGTGCTTATGCCCTTTCGCTTCGTATACGTGAGGTTATCAGAGGCGAAAAAGGATTGGAGGTAAGGAGCTGGAAGGAATTCGGCCATGGCCTTCTGAAAGAAGCTCCCGACATTCGCCCAGAGTGATTTGTGGAAACGGTGTAGAACTCAAATTTTTATGCCAGTACCGGGATTCGAACCAACGGCCTCCCAAATGCGAGGCCAGAGTGATTTTACAAAGTTTTATTATATGAAGTCTGGTCGAAGTTCTCACGCGGATGATATGAACTCATTATTTGCAGTCAATGCAAGAAAGTCATAAAAGCATGGAAAATCAGTTGGGTGAAGAATCTCAGAAACGATTCAAACGACTGATGGTGATTGTTTGCAGTCACAATAGTAACCAACAAACACCGTCTAACGTAGCTGGTAAATCAGCATTCTTCTAATACTAGACCTTATGAACGTCATTTCTGACAGGGCAGGTAGTATAACAGTAAACAACTAACAATAATTTCCTGCGGTCGTAATGATCTAGTGGCAGAGTTTCTAATCGGCTCCTCAATTCTCCTCTGTCAAAATTAGCTTAGCTAATCCAGTAACCTTACCATGTAACGGGCACGTAGGATCAGTTTCAGTTTTTAATAGCAGAGGAACAATGCCAGAGAGCAAATGAGAAATTAAATAATTCTCCAAATCGCACAGGAATCGTGAAATCAGTATTGGTTTCCGGAAGATTACACGATTTAGTTTTTTTGGTCAGCCCTCGAACATAAGGGGCAATCCCAGTCCTAGAGCTTCTGGAGACGAGAGCATTTGAAAAACGATGGCCGCTTTGTTAAAGTGTTAATAAGCAAAAACAGAAAAAGAGAGTCCATTGTTAAATACAAACATTTCCAATATCAATCAGGTTAACTCTCAAGAGAGTATTGTCTGCATGGAGTCCCGTTTTACTCAGGTTTGTGCCGTGTTCGTCCAATTTGCTAAGGTGATGTCTATTCAGTTTGTGGCTACCTGTGGAAGGAGGGCAAAGTCTTTCCGCCCTGCGCCAAGCGCTCCGTCGGCCTTACTTCCTCTGGATGGACAGGCCCAGCCATCGTATTTCTCAGGGGACTTTTTGGCCGCCCACGGGAGAACCAACCGCATCAGCCGATAACAGCCTGGACGGAAACTCGCCGGAGGTCTAACGTGCGTAGCTCCTGCCATCGTTTCAGCCTCGCTTCAAAATTTATTTTAATATACAAAATACTATGAATAACTTTTTAAGTTATAAGGCCAGTCATATGATTAATAAACCTAATGTCGCCATTGATTACAATAAACTTCATCAGGCCCCTTACAAATTAAACATTCATTACTATAAGTGAGTGGTAAAATTCAGGCTCAGCATTAGAGAGGACACAGGTTCCATTCCCAGTCATGATATCCGGATTCTAAAGTTTCCAGAAACAACGCAAATGTCATAGAGATCACTGCGTTGTCCTCAATCGTTCCTCAAAAGTCGCAAGGAATGGAATACGATAGTGTTGTGATGTTTCTATTGATATTCAAAGTTATCACGACGTTAATTCAACATGGTAAAAAAAAAAAAATAGTAGCTTCAATTAAACTGCAATAAGTGAAAAGTAATGCGGAAGAATCCAATTCCCCACGTTCAAAATTAAGTCGTTCAATTCTTGCGAATGTAATGTCCTTAAAGTATAAGTACAAAACAATATGGAATTCGATCTGCATATCAAATCCGTATTTCATAATGCTATTTCTAGACAGCGATTCATAGGTCGAATTTTAAAGGGCTATAACGTATCTGTAAAGGAAATATCGTATTAAAATTCTGTTTGTCGCCTCTGAAGTAATGTTGTAGTGTACTGGATGCGTAATGCTATGGACTGATTAGTAGTATCGTGAATGTGCAGAGTAGAGCCACGCGATGTGTGACCGCTTACCGTAGTCCTTGCGAAACTGTTACAGAGTTTTCGGAAATTGGACTGTAGAATATCTGGTACACAGACAACGTATATTCTACACGAATTTATGAAGTGACATGAGAATAACTTCTGTTATTTACGAATGCGCTGAAATACTTCTCCCACGAGCGTATTTATATCGAAACGAAAGAATAGACAATATCAGGGAAATAAGGCGCAGACTGTAGATTACCGGTAGTTTTGGTTCAAAACATTTTCTGAATTGCGGAAAATAGATGCAGATGAATTAATGCCCAAAAGATCTAACACAATACTTTTATTTCTATTATAACTTGATTTACCTTATATACGTTTGAAGTTTACAATGCATGTATTATAATTATTCCAGCAAAATGTCATAGGTGATTTTACTACTGCCACTTAAGTCGGTTAAATAACTGAGGACTTTTACCACTTCATCGTTCTAATGGTGTTAAACAAGAGAAAATATTGAAAATGATATCTGCAGTGTATTTTAAAGTATTTAATTTTAATTCCCGTTCCCCTATATGAATGTTATTTTCCATCTACGATTTTATATACGTGACCCACAAGTATCTAGAAAATTATTATTGATAACTACAATACAAGCAAACCAGCATATGTGTATTTAACTTTAGGCTCTTATGAACTTTACGTATCACTGGATAATGGAACCACTGCCGACCTTAATATCTTTCACTTAAATAACTGGTTATACATGTGCAGTAAATGAGTCGTTTTGCCTCAGAGCCACCTTTGTGGAATTTTATGTTTGCTACATACAGCAAAAATAATTGCTGTTTCATATGCTACTCTATAATACGCTGGTATGTACTATGATTATATGAATATAGATTATAGAATCATAAAGCTATCCTGGAAGTAACTGTTGAAGAAAGGACGCTTGCTATATAACATTTCCTCTCATATACTCCCTAGTATTCGGGAGGACAAGGGTTTGATCCTCGCTCTGTCCGTTCAGTTATCGGTTTCCCATGGCTTCCCTAAACAAATCCAGGTGAATAAATGATTCCCTCAAAAGATCATGAGTGAATTCTTTCCGGTTCTGACAAAAAGGCTTAATCTAACTTTTTTTTTAAATCAAGTATATACCCTTCCGAATATCGTCATCATGGCGCTTTCAATATACGTATCTTTCCGTTCGTAGTTACTGTCATAGTTTTGATAAAAAGAAACCTCTCATTAAATTTTCTTCGTTAATCAGCCACAGCGTCTATTTTTAATGCTTTATGGAGCTTAATTAGCACCATAAATGTCTTAAGAGAAACTAAAATAGATGTAAAGATGAGTTTTTTAACCTCAGGTTTTCACTAACTTTTTAATCAGGCAGCTCCAGTTTAAGATCCATCATCTTGCAGCTTTCCCCTTAACATCTCTCGTAATTATCCAATATCTTAAAGTAACAGTGAAGTTCGCAACTTTATCCAAAGCGCATACTGCTGAAGGCAATATCTCGTAAAATTAATGTAAATTATAAACCGGAGTGGCAATATAAGTTCAAGGGGAAACAAGATACAGAAGAATTTGGTTACTATCTCTCAGAAAAGCGTTAGTAAATAATACGATACTTTTCAAAATTTTTAACGTAGTTTTGGAAAACATTCATTTCCACCAAACAGTTCTTCGTAGACTATTTTTAAGGGGATTGAATTAATTTATAGTAGTTATTGTCAGACTAACCAGTACAACAGTTAAAAGGATTTAGAAAGACCGTTTCTGACAGTGACAGCTGGAAAGGATAATACATTCAGGTTTTACTACAGCGATAAGGTTGTTCACTTGTTCTCTGATACGAAAAAGACAATAACTATGTAGAAAACACTGCTGGAGTGAAAAAAGGGGGGAGGGGGCAGAGGGGGGATATAAAATGGACATCTGCGGAAAAACTACCAGGAAAAAGTTAGCGCTGGAGTTAGACACGTTCCCTAGATACGGCAAGATACATGTATGTCTTTCCGAGAGGCTATTTGCATCACCCTATAAAATTAACATCAGGAAGGAGAGGGATCGTTGCAGACAAAACTTAATAACTGTAAATTACTTGGAGCTATGTTGCTATAACAGTTACAGTCTCGCTGAAACCACGCAAGAATTAGAGAACTCCGGTGACATTTAGGGGAAAATAGCTACTCGAAGTTCTCGTTACTCGATTCTGTGATAAAGATTGCTTTGCTTCTATGAAGTAAGTTATTAACACAGCGCGATTCGCGCTCCACGTCTGTCACTCCAGATACGAGAACATGAAACTCAGTTACCTGGTTGTAATATCAAACCAACTATGCTATCGTAGATCAGTGATGTCAAAGATACGGCCCGCGGGCCGCATCCGGCCCCCGGGCCCTATAAATATGGCCCGCGATCGCAATGTGACACAGAAAGAACCGTATATTATATACTATACAATTAAATAAATAAAATTTTATAACAATTCAGTACATTTTTTTTATTTGAATCTGGTCCGCCTACACATTCTAAATTTAATATACGGCCCTCTGCAAAATTGAGTTTGACACCTATGTCTTAGATTATACTCTTCCTGTTTCACCTAGTGTTGCCTTAGGATTTCTTTATGTCTGGAAAGATTTCAAATACGATTGTTCACCAGTTATTCAGAAATTGTGGTTCTGATCAAAATTCCAAAGCTATAGCGAGACAATATTAGTCATAAACTTCCACAGCATACTGTCACTTTTCCCGATGATTTAATTTTTACCTGAAATAACAATATGCGAAAGGTTATATTACAACCGAAATAAATGATTGAGACTCTAAACATTTACTTAGATAGCTTGAAAGGGAAGCATCTGCGAATTTATTTATTTGATAGCAATGAAAATTTAAGACATTTGAATATTAAAAATATCAGTTCAAAATTATGCTTACAGAACAACAAATCATTATTAACTGAATAGACCATGGCTGTGAGTCACGAGATGTAAATTCCTTTATCTCGTAAGTCATTTGTCTGGGTAAAGGATGTTCGCTAACAGAGAGAACATGCAAAGTAGTTTCAACGGATGAAAGAGCGTCGACATAGCGATTTGTAGTCGGTGAATGAGGTGGACGAATAGATCCTTAACCTCCGCCCATAAACTACACACATCACAAACAAAAATACGCTCTTCATAGAAATTATAAGTTACACCAATTGCAGAAAGTTGGCAACTCTTAAGTTCCCCTCCACATATTGGTCCAGTAACTGACAATCCATGGATCTAACTACTCAATAAAAACATTGTAAAAATTCTTAATTTTAGCCCATGATGAGAATCAATCTTTTGCAAGTTCAGATATGGCCTATTTGTAGAAAATAATAATAACAAATGGGCAGACAAAGACAAGGCAGACACGAAAGATGTTGGTATTGAGTCCGTAGAAAAGTACATCTACCTTGTCCATCTGATCAACATGAATGGCGACTCAGAGCTTGAGATCTACGGACGCATAGAGCAGGGCTGGGCTGGAGAGCATACGGAAGAAATTGCACAGTTTTTAAATCTAACATGACAGTAAATCTTAAAAAAAAAAAAAAAAAAAAAAAAAAAAAAACAGGTATTTGAACGATGTGTATTATCAGTCCTCACATACACCTGCCAGACTTGGACCATAAATAGTCACACGAAGCAAAAACTGAGAACTGCCCAGCGAAGTATGGAAAGAGCAATGCTAGGCTTTACAAGAAGAGACAGGAAAAGGGCCGTGCACATACGTTCAATAACCAAAGTGACAGACATCTTAAAAACAGTCATGACCCAAAAATGGCAATGGGCTGGTCATATCGCTCGCAAAAGAAATGACAGATGGACTACGGCAGTACTGGATTGGATACCAAGGAACATGAAAAGAGCAAGAAGAAGACCCCCAGATCGATGGGATAAAGACATACGTCGAGTTACAGGCGTGAACTGGAAGTGGTTTGCTCAAAATCAATCAGCCTGGAAAGAACTGCAACAAAACTACTAAAATTGTATTATATAGCTCATTGGCTTAAAGAGGCTGCATCCTGTACAGAGAACAAACAAGACATTAATAAACTGTTAATTCATCTATAGACCATGGATAATATGTCGCTGCCGAAGATACTATGTGTCAGGTTGTAGAAAACACAAAAATACAGTGTGTAGATTGTATCAATTCTTAAAGGTTCTGCAAATGTCTCACAGACGAAACGAATCAACTTGTTCGTTGATTCGGTATGCAGCTAGTAAGACTATCTGCAGTAATGCTGTCGCTCAATTGAAATGTGACAGAGCAGACCATAAGATGTCGAATGACTACACAGTAGTCTCTTGTTACTGCCTGGACTAAATTGTCACACATTACTACAACATTCCGTCGCAGAAAACTTTGAGCTCACCCCACGATTAACTCCGTACAGCCCGATAGGGCTGCCGTCAAAATTTTGTTTGATCCCATAATCAGGCCAGCCAGCGTCGGCGATCGGCTTTCAGAAACCTTCGTTTGTGGTCAATGTGACATTGGGCGGAAGTTAAACCGCTTGTTCACTATCTTTCATTGCCACAAACAGCGTTCTGGTGGTTCAGTGGCTCAGGAGCGGGTAAGGATGCGGTCTCGTGCTCAAATCCTGGTGGAGCAAGGAATTTTTTAGATTTGATTATATGAGCTACCCAAGACGTTCCGTGGCGTGCTTCGGATTCAACGACAGATGCGGAATGCGCAGCAAATCAAAACACTGTCACCAGGTCGCAAGATCACACGAATTGCCACAGCTGAGAGGACAACAAATTCCAGCATCAATATCTTTCTTTAGGGTGCGGCGGTAAGGGAGGTTACGGTTCGTTGACGTCGAGGTCATTTGAGCAGCATGAAACTGAAAAAAATCTGGCCTTGCCATTTTGAAGGATCCATCCCGGCGTCACCTGGAGTGATTTCGTAAAAACGTGAAAAACCGAAATCTGAATGGTCAGACGAGGATTTGAACCCGCGTCCTCACAAAACCAGCTCCAAGCGTTACCGTTCACCCTCCATGCTTGGCACCTATTTGTGAGGTTTTGGAAGGGCCGGTGCTAGGATCCCCCGCCAAATTTTTTTACTTTTAACTTTGATTTTTTAAATATTATCCAGAGATCAGCACTTTTTAAAAAAAATCATTGGTGCAGGTTTTAAAACTTGTATTTGAGTTCTGTTTTTCTATTTCGGTAAGCACCTTGGCCGGAGGGACCCCTTCGAGGGCCCGGATTGCTTTTGCTCCTCTTCAGTCATATGAAGATATTTATTGAAAGATAAGAATAAGAGAAAAGCGTAATTAAGTGATTTATATTATTTACACAAATCACTGATTGATTTCTACCCAGGTAGAGCGTAGGGCGCTTAGTACAAGAGATATTATTTTAGAATTTACTTTGACCTCTTTCTTGAGTTAGAATGTATTAGGAGGGGGACGTGGGTGAAAATATTAATTATAATTTTATCACCTCCTCCAACATCTGCCTTACCTTCATACCTTTACACGTGAGTTATTAGAATATGAAAATAAAATGAAATGATTTTAAATGGTTGCAAAAAGGCGAACTAGAACCATGAATATTGTATACAAAATAATATCCCATTTATTGAGTCTTATGGGTTATACAAGGCCGGGTAATAGTTAACTTTACGTTAAACATATTCCAAAGACAACAAAAACAAGCAATACCCGACGTTTACAATCCGCAGATGAAAAGCAAACATAAAATGAATTAAATATTTCAACAAGTAGCAAAATCAACATATTATCAACGTGGCAACATAGGCCATCAAATTGAAGTTAACATTTACTACAAAAAAGAGTAACCCAGGGGCGCCATATAAAGTTAAAAAGCATCGTCTTGAATTTACACAAATTAGCAAGATGCTTGGAATTTGAAATTAAACATGAAAATTAGCTAGCTCAGTGATTTTACGACGGGAGCAGAGTCTTATCTCAGTGCCGCTAAAGGGCTCACAAGTCTCGGTCAAAACCCAATGAATCGTGACCGTATGCGTCCGGAACTTTACCATTAATGCATCGTCGTGATGTAGCGTGACACGCACAGTGCCACTGCAGCTGTGAAAGCCAGGTTAGCGGATACGACCGCGTTACCACAACAGCTTCCAGATTATGGCAGGCATGCCATACAACTTCTCGCTTCCCAGAGCAAGAGAGTGTGATCAGAAACAGTCAGTGATCACCGGACGAGAGCGTGTCGGCTGACACGTCTGCACAGTCGCTCGTCCCGACAGCTAGTGTCCTCAAAAATGGCCTCTTCTCTTCTTCTTCCGCAAAGTCGTCTCCCACTCGCCACATGCAACAGAATCCCTTGAATTAACATTTGGGAACCCCTATAAACTTTCACGATTGGTCATCGATACATGTCCGTCGTCACGTGTTTTACATCGCGGCCAGCATTCGCTGTCTCCGTTCGCGCACTTTTTCCCTGACCTCGACCAAGCATCGGAGAGGGGTGGGTTCAGTGCACCCGTCTAACGGAACACCGCTGTTGTGAGCGTCGGCGCCGCTCAGTCGGGAGACCCAGCTATTGTCTCGCTCTCGACCGTTCGAAAATGGCAGTTCCAGCTTCCCATATCCACTACGTTACTGAGCAGCAAGTTTTGTAGAAATTAAAATTATAATGATAACTCTGGCTGCCCGGGTTTAATATACAATTATTTACCCATACAATATCCCTATTATTTATGATATTTACACCTTACAAAATTGAATATTATTGAAGAAAATCTGAATATTAATTAAATTATTAATTATATTCATTGTGGGTGACTCTGTCACACCACAAGAATTATCATGTATTTACTGTGTTACAAGAAAAGATTCAAGCGTTTAGTTTCTCTCATGAAAATATAAAGATACTAGCAAGCAATTGTCAGACTGTAGCAAATAGCAGACTCGATGTAATCCTAGTTTACCACATATGTAATATTCGTTGCTTCAGTGAAATAGTTGTGTTGTTTAAATGTTAGTTACTAGTCCCCAAAAAAAAAAAACAATTTTACAACAATTGTATATGTCCGAAATTGCGCCTTAGTGTCTACATCAACCTCGGTATAAATTACGACTTCAACTGCCTGAAATCATGTGCGTCTGTTGAAATTGATACTAAGAACAAGATTTCCTTCCCAGCTGTTTTAGTAATACTGCGTTTTGTTATGTTTGAATTACTAATTGTGTTTAGGGTGCAATTTTGGTCTACTGTGGTGTTAGGTAATCAGTCTACTAAATGCCGGGTTTGGCCTCTGGTCCCTCAAAAAAAAAAAAACTTTAACACCGATTCTCTCTCGTCCCCAATGACCCCGACATTAACAAAACCTTAAAATACTAACTGCATCACAGAACTAAAACTTTCTGTGTTAAGGTTTTGTTTACATGCTGGGCTCTCAGTTGCGCAGAAGAAAAGACCTTGAAAATAAACCCCGCTTCGAATATATGTTTGTTCCAACAGTGGCCCATATAATCAAAAGTGTCTGTGTTTTATGGTAATCCGTCGTTCTGCTCAAATGCAACCCCGGGAATCGGAAAGTTCCAACTGGAGACTTGCGGATACCTGCGGTGTTCATAACGAGCAAGCGTTTGTGTCTGCTCCGCTCTTCGTGCGTTTCCTAATCAAGACCGTAATTGTCAAAGTCGCTCAGCAGACGGCGACTAACAAGCGGAATTGTCGGAACAAGCCCCCGCACTTTGCAGACGCCGCCTGGAGACCCGCCAAGTTGTGTAATCGTGCATGTGGGGAACACTCGCAGGCTGAACACTCCATAATCACGACACGACCACGTCAGATGTCTCACCGCTCTGCAATTATCACTATGAGAAGCTGAGACCACCCGACGGTTTGACTGCACACACTTAAATCGACTGTCGCTTTGTGTGTGACAATTCCGTGCAACTGGTTACAGACAGTTCCAATTGGTCGCGCAACCCGCCTAAGCAAACCCAGTCGTGGAAGCGTTTCAGTCCACGTCACATATCGGGATTCCAGCAAAAAGCCTTTCCAGTGCCTAAACCTCACTAGTGACACACCAGTATTGCAGGCTTCATAAATCCACATAAAAGGATATGAAATTGTATGCAACCGTATTCTACAACTTTTATATCCGTTACACTCTACACAACTCACTTCCTACTCTCTGCAACAGGTGGGCTCAGTTGGTTGCTTCGATTGATTCGACGAACACTGTACAAATGAAGTTAATTTCCTAAGTTAGCCATTGTGTTTATGAGAACAATGGAATGTCGGTTTTATTTTTTATTATTTTTTACCAAGATTTAAATATGTCAGTTCTTTACTGTTTGAATTTAGAAGGCAATCAATATCCGAATTTAAAGAAGAAAATGAGGTTTGATTTTTTTTTTTTTTTGAACTGCTTTACGTCTCTTTTTAACATCGAGGTCTTTAGAGACGGGAAAGGATGGGGGGCAAGGATGGGGGCAAGGAATGGGAAGGAATTCGGCCATGGCCTTTTTGAAGGAAGCATCCCGGCATTTGCCTGGAGTGATTTGGGGAAACCATGGAAAACCCAAATCTGGATGCCCGGACGGGGATTCGAACCGCCGTCCTCCCGAATGCGAGGCGAGAACGCTAACCGTTACACCGCCACGCTCGGTCGGAGCTTTGATAAAAAGTTTCATACGCATCTGGCTCTTATCATGGTACCGAAATATGCTTTTAATAGTTTTAATTAGTTATGGCTATTTTTACAAACATTGTAACGTATTTTTAATACGCAAATAGTAATTTTGAATCTATCTATTTATTCAAGATTATTTCATTTAGCGTATATGAACATTTAAATCTTTAATTTTAATTTTAGATATTAAATTAAAGATTAAATTATTTTTAATCTGTTCATTAATTTTTTAAACTCCATCTCACAGTAGGTCATCTATTAACTAGAGAAATATGGTTACATTCATTCGCTCTACATACATTTGATCTGTTAAAAAGCCGGTTTACAAATGTGAGTCGCTGGAAAAAATTACGCTAGATACGTTGTTTCTACATAAACAAAAATATATCTGAAACTACTACTTGGCAATTTACAAATGAAGTTTATTAGAAGCAATCAAGAATCGCCCAGTTGTAAGAATAAGTGACTACACTAACTGTCGACATCACGAAACTTCAAAGCTGGAAGAATTTACGATATTCACTTTGTCTCTAGCGATGGTGAATGCTACCGAAGAAGACCGCCGACAATATAACCCAAATAGATCCCCGGGAGGAAATGTTCTGTTCATTACACATTTGCTGCAGTCCACAACCGATTCACAGGAACTTAAACGACAACTACTACTCCTGCTACCAATGTTGCCTGCGTTACAGTTAAACGATGAAGCTCTGAGATGTAATAACAGTATAAGGATTTCTCACAAAACAGCTCACTGCTGGAGTGGCACGCACAATGCAGACATAATACTGAAGTGCGCAAGTCGCAAAATTGCTTATCGTCGTCTCAAAAATAAACTTTCGCTACATGCTTTGGAAACCGATGCAATAATAGCACAGATTTTGAATTTTTTTTCTGAATGCTGAAACTTTTATTTAAAAATAATCAATTATTGACACCAATTGATCGCCGGTCATTTTAAGGCAAACATTAAAGGGGTGTTCGAACTTTACCAACCGATTTGTTATTTGTATGATAGGCTTAAATAAGTTCGTAGCTTTACAACAGATTCACAAGGGTTTGTTTCATGTAACACCTTTGAAGACTTTGTTGATCGTACGAGGAATGTGAAAAAGAATTGGGTCAGTAACCATTAATACACTTAACCACTGTAAATTTCAATTATAAATGACAGATAACAGCTCAAATATGTGAATAGACAATTTTTTTTTACTACGAAAGATAATTTGTAGATAAAATGGGCTTTAACCGTTAATGACTTTCGGGCAGCGTTTTACTAATTAACTTTTCGTCACCATTTCCCTGAGCTCAATGCGTATTTACAGCAAGAAATATTTTTACGCAAAATGTAAAAAGTGTTGTTTAAACATGTAAGAGCTCCATGGTTTTGGTAAAGGTGCAGCTCTAAATTATTATTTAAGACTCAGAATGATGGTGGTATGTTCATCACCATGCTACGACCACATTATCCATCTGGAAATTCTTCTTTGTATCCACTTTCTAGATGACTGAATAGGCTTAAACAGCCATTAAACTTCAGAGCCTGATGATTGAACCTTTAACATATGGCCTGAAATTCGTGAGAACGAGTTTTCGGTTTTACGAAATCACTCCTGGCGATTGCCGGGATAGTTCCTTTAAAAGGCCATGGGGAAATTCCTTCCCGTTCCTTGCCCCTCCATCCTTTTCCACCTCAAATTTCCTCGACGTCGTCGACGTGAAAAATCATAAGCAATGAAAGAAGCGAATAAAAAAAAAAAGATACAAAGATTTAAAATCAGGATTCGCCACGTTAATTTCTTCCAGATCATCTTGCGTTGAAACAATGTTGTATACAGGATAATAATAATAAAAATCATCTGAGTGCTAATGCCAGAGACGGCAGCAAAAACAAGCGTCGGTGTGGTAATTACAGCCGAGGGCCTGTAACTCAACAACTTACCACTCCCTAGACAAAACGAACACCACAGAAAGAGACATTGTACCTCTTGACGCTGAAATATAAATTCTGAATGGGAAATGACTTTAATGGCAGACAGAAGATACGGTTGTCTTTCAACTCTTAGTAAAGACTCGGTAATTTGATGATTCATGAAAATATACAGTGACGCTTTTTAGGTAGAGTGGAAGACGAGCCAGTAGTATGTTACATTTTCCTCGAGTGAATGAAAATAGAAAAGTTTTAGTAACTATGAGACTACTACCAAGAGCATTTCCTACTAATTTCTTAGTCGAGCCATTGCGGTGGAAGTCTGTTGACATTTCCTTCAAGCGTTACAATAATAGTCGCTTTGCTTGCGGTTTGCTTTTTCGTTTGCTCGTTGTTTAATTTTGGGTGTCTTTCAACGGTCTCTGTCATTTCGTCATTGGCGTTCTGGTTGGAGATTCTTGCGATGAGTTTCGTTAACAATTGGTGGTCAGCTGTGTGTAGTTCCATGTGGGGCTCTGGCTGTTTTCCTCGTGTCTTGACGAGGCTAGATGTCGATCGCTACTCACCCAGCGTTGCTGTGAGTGTGTTGGTCTGTCAATTGGTTGATTCTCTTGGTATAAGCGAAGTCTTTCGCTAGAATATACGCTAATGCTGAACAATTTTGCTCTCGCCAGCCAATCGTAACACGAGATAATTTTGCAGTGGGCAACGATTGCCTGGAGCTGCGTCGCGAAGCTGGCTGGTGCAGGAATCGGCGATAACATACCTGGCAGCGACCTTCAATAAAATTCTAAGACTGCAACAATACCCTCGAAACAGGAAACACGCAGAAGTAGTCGGTATATATAAGAGCGGGAAAGACCCACTCTTCCCTCAACACTACCGTCCTATTAGCCTCCTTCGAGCCGTTAGTAAGGTGTTTGAGAGACCCTACTCAAATGACTGTACAGCCAAATAGAAGCAAACAGTATCATTCCAGATCACCAGCTAGGATTCAGAAAAGGCCACTCCACCACTCAGGAGCACATGAGAGTCGTCGAGAAAGTTACCAGAGCCTTTAATTTCAAGGAATACTGCGGGTTGGTGCTACTTGATATCTCCAGAGCATTCGACTCGGTATGGCACTCGGGACTCCTGCTCAAGCTCTATGAGCAGGAGTTCCCAGTCCCGTATGTGAAACTTATTAGCAGCTACCTCACCGGCCGAACATTCAGTGTCTGTCTCAACAATGATTTATGCTTTCTCAACTAGAAGACGGATACGGGCCGGTGTTCCCCAAGGGTCGGTTCTCGGACCAGTATTTTACACACTGTACACTGCCGACGTGCCAAACAACCCCGGTGTAGAAGTTGCGACCTACGCAGATGACACCGCATACTTTTCTCTCAGCAGAAGCAGAACTATTGTAACCCGACGTCTCTAGGAAGTCCTACAGAAAACTCTTGCTTGGGCTAGGAGGTGGAGAATAGAAATCAATCATTCTAAAACGCAAGCCATTATGCTTACGCGAAGATTCGACCCAGCGCTACCGGTGATACCGCATCCTTTATTACACCTCAATGGCAAGGATATTCCCTGGTCTACAACTGTTGGCTATCTAGGGGTCACACTAGATATGAGACTAACGTGGCACTCCCACATAGAGGAAGTTAGATGCCGAGCGAGTGCGAGATTACAACAACTCTACCCAATCATTAATTTTAATAAGCGACTACCTCCAACTATTGGAATCAAAATCTACACTAGCCTTATCCTACCAATTATGGAATATGCGTTTCCCGTATGGGAATACGCCGCAAATCATGAAATACAAATGAAACAAGTAATTCAAAACCGGGCATTGAAGAGAGCCCTAAACTTGCCACGTCATTTCCTTACCGATGACCTACACGAGGCCTACGCTCCTGGATAGATTCAGGCTGTTGGCAAAATCATTCTACAAAAGCTCCCAGAAGTCAAAAAATCAAATGGCCAAAAACATCGGCCAGTATGATATTTCAGCGAACCGACATAAAAGACTATTGAGCTTAATAAATTAATGCACCAACACAAAGACAAACCAACTCAGTAGAATTGACCAACCTTGCTAATAGGAGAAAATATCATAGGATAACAACTTCCATAAAACATTGCCTTTTGAAGAAATGGCAGGGAATGGTGGCTGTGTGTGGTGCAGGAACCGACGTTTCCTCTATGGAGGCAACAGACACACCTCATCACTGCTCGTTGCTTGTATCTGCCACATCTGCTGCTGTCTTCCGATGTATGACTTGAAGAAAAGACTGGCAGTTGGCTATTTACTAATCACTGGTAGTTTATGAAAGACTACCATACCTGCGGCTATCCATGCGGCTTGCAACTTACTATATGCTGCTTGCTATTTGGATGGGTACTCTGGTTCTGTGCTATTACTCATTACATCAATACATCACGCTTTATACGCGTATAGAGAGCCGCTGTACGCCTGCCCTTTACGCTATCTCATTGTGCTGTATAGTGAGCTGCTGTAAACCTACCCTTTAATCCATCTCACGTCAGTGGATGCGATGCTGTTAGCACCTGAACATTACTGGCACGCGCCGCATCATCTATCTCAGTACAGGTCTTTGCAGAGCCTGCTTTCACGGTGGTAGATGTCTGTTGTTCCGCCAGCTATCATCAGTCCAAGATATTCAGCGAATTCCTACCACAGGTCGCCAAAGTTCAGTTTTAAAAGCCCAGAAACAACTTTATTTCCTTCACCAAACACATTTCGATATCTCATGCGCTCTACAATACCAATCCATTTCGATTTGCTAAAATCTTTTCTTTTATTATTAACATCGATTGCGTTTCTTGATTACTTCAATAAAGTTCATTCACTGGTTATACCAAACGACAAATAAACATATTCATATCTCACTGTACATTTGGGGGCCTTAATTGTAGTATTACAGAGTTACACAGCCTTTCCTTAAGAAAATATATTAATGAAATTATATATTACCTCTTATATAATCTACATACAGATTATACCCAATGGCACAATTGAAATCAAATCTACACACCACAGTTAGAGTAACACCTCATCTGCCGCCCAGCTATTGGTGCACTATTCTTTAATCAACGTTAATTAACATAATTTCTCAGAACCACATTTATGCAATAATTAAGTAGCAACTCCGTTACTATCTAATATTTTTCTCGTTTTCATTACTTTTTCGATAAATAGGTTGAAGCAACGAAAGGGACCAAATAATTTTAAAAAACATGAAAATTGGAGGTTGATCTCTTTCACTCTTGACGAGTAATTTTCTTCGTTCAAGGATTTCTAATATAAAGGACGTTTGTCTTGCTTTCGCATACAGTTTCCAGCTGCATTTCCTGCTATCAGCCCTCGCAGCCGCCTTTGCTGTTCAATTAGGTCAATCCAGTTCTCGTATCGCAGTCAGCCGTCGCTCACTTCGGCCAGCCGGAAATTAAAATGGAATGCGCTAGCGTCATCCCAGCGCACATCCTGCCGATAGCAGTAGGAGCGGGATGTGCCACGTCGGAACACGACATACTGTAAAGCCCTGCCTTGTCGTATTAAGCCAAAGGAGCAAGTGACAATCAGGCAACAGTAACTAGTGTGTAGCAAGATACAGGAAAGGTAGGTCAGGTCTATAATAACTAAACGTATCCTCTCCCGTAACCAAATTTCTAGAAAAACAATCCAAAACACAAGTGTTTGGTAACTGGGGCTGATGTATTTTTATAGAGAAGACATACTTGTCCTAAGGTTCTTTTCCATGCTGTTTATCTTTCGTGCATCGGAAGTTATTCCTTCAGCAGTCACTGAATAACGTTAGAACTTCCTGAATGATTGCCTTTATAGCTACTCATTATCGTTGATGAGCAACAAAGGCTTTAAAGGATAGCCTGTATTTTGCAACGTATTTTATTTATGGCCATATCTATCCTCAGCCGTAATCGGAGTCGTAAATTAGCATTTCATTCTGATATGACAGAACATTTACCTTCAGTGTCTCGTATATCTCTGGATTTCTTAACTCACTTTCGCACTGCATTCTGAAATTTGACGCAATTCTTATACGCTTTCACTATTGCATCACCTAAAGTTTCTAAATCAGGACTTGAAACACAGAACTAAATAAACATTGTAACGTCCCTCGGTGACGGGAAACTTATGCGTGTGAATTCCACGTTTCTTTGGCATCGACGAGAGCCAGGTGACTTATACCTGCGCTGAAAGATCGAATGATTTATGGCAGGCCGTAAAGTTAAAAGCTTTACGCATTCAATGAAATTCAAAGGACAGTATAGGGTCTGTGCCGAAAGATGATTTCCTGGTAGAGTAGAAAGTTGAAACTAGAGAAACGATGCTTCGGAGAAAAAGTCCCGTTGCGGAACACCTCTGTTGGGAACCAGTGAATGAGACAGTGTGTTACGAACTTTTAGAAATCATAAGTTTTTTATGTTGCATGAGGAGCGCCAATGGAGATCGTGGATGACCCGCCAAACGCTGCGACTCGCTGAAATTTCCCGCGTGTGCTAAAACTCCGGAGCCTGCAAGTTTTCAACAGGGCGAACAAGCGGGAGAGAAGACATTCTGTTTCTGGCCAGCAAACAATCCACAGCGCCGCACCCTGGGAGATTGCCGGAGCGGTCACTACCTGCGGGGAGCTGCCTCGCCAAGCGGACGACACGAATGACCTTGCACTCAGCTGATCAACAGGGTCTATGAGACTCTGTTTTATCCGCACGTCATCTACCACGCCGGCGATGTATAGACACTCTTGCGTCATTCAACCCTAGGCGACGCTCTGAGATTTGAATCATGCTCTAAATTGTTCAAAAGAAACTTTTAATATTCAGTTCTGTTCAATAAATCAATCTATTTTATATTCAAAGAAAATAATAGGTGTTGTAAACCCTGCTTTCAATAACTTCCTTTCCAATGTATCAGTATATCATTTGAATAGATGAAGATTTGTGTTTTTTAATGGTATTTTAAAAGTACAATTCCTTTGATTAAAAGTATTTCAGAATTGGAATGTCGCTTCTCTCGGATAGAGAACACTTCCATTCTTGGCGCCTACCCGGGATTAATTTTGCAAATTAATTTAATAATTAATGCATCTTATTTTTTTAAATTTTAATAACGTCTTAAAACTAGACGCTACAACATATATCCGTAAGTATGTTATTAGTTGTTTGAACTAACAGAAGTGCTGAGGTAAAAAAGATACAGACACAAAGGAAATTATTTTCTATTAACGGGCAGAGGTAAGACAGCAAACAACAGAAGAAATAAGAATAGCAACACGCCAACATGTTGTTAAATTAAATGTATGGTAATTGAGGAGAAACAATAAGTTAAAAGACTGGCATATAGTGTAGCGGCAATACCAGATACATTAAAACGAAACGATTATTCCATAATAGTCAGATCGAAGAGTACCGAAAAACTACGAGAATAACGTTACCGGACAAGAGGAGCGAAAAGAAATGAAGAATATTTAAAGTAGAGGGCATTATCGAGTGGCTTCAAAGTAGAAAAACTGAATACAATGAGTCATCAATCGAATGGTTAAAGACATAGAAAAAGAAAAACGAGAAAAATTATCATCAGGAATCAGACGGTATCGTAAGCCTTCTGAAAAGATGCTGTGATATTCTGACAGCTGTCTGAAGATAGACGGAGGACGAAATATAAACAGGTAATACGCATCTAAATAGAAACGGTAAGAACAAGAATCGGAATTATTACTCACCGACAACCAAACCGAAAACCAAACAAGAACAGCTCACAATGTGGCAGACCATTTCTCTGAGAGAAGCACTGCAGGTAGATATTTTTTGAAGATAATCTACAAAACTTTCGACATATGGTGCAGGAAAATAATGAGTTAAACGATATTTCACGGTAAGAAATCACTCATACTGAAAATTTATCACCTCCCCTTCTTTTCAGTTTATAGAATGTTGTATGGTTTTTTAACAAAGAATGAAATAAAACTTTATTGCTGTTTTCTTTGTATACTGTTTCGCTGCCTCGATACATGTGTTTTAACTAAATTTATTGTAAAAGATATTTTTACCTTTATTTTAGTGATTACAGTTTTTGCAGTTGAATATAATTTGGAGTAATTATATATTGACTTTAAGTAGTGATTTACATGTCAATATGTATTTCTTGGCTCATAGTTGATAAATTATTGTAATTTCTACGCTCTAACAACAATTATAACAACATCCACGTCCTAAAAAAAATTTAAACGAAATGGCTAGCAAAATCTGTTATAAGTAATATTTGTTTAAAGCGATGGTATGAAATTTCTTTTCGATAAACCGGATTTCTGGCAATGCACTTAACGGAAAACCAAGACACAAAATATATGACATTTACGCTTCACACAGCGTTGTTCGCAAGCGTTCTAATAAAAGTGCAAGACCCCTCTTCCCATTTATATTATCAACAAACCGAAAACCATCAGAATTTAAAAAGGAATGTTCAGTAGTAATATGATCACTCATATTCAACTAAAATTTTTCACACATAATGATAATAAACAATCGTACGAGAAATAACAGGTGATATTAGGATTCTGATATTTTCTTCCATTACTACGAAAAATATATTACGGATTTCTGACACAACAACACTGAGATATGGTAAAACCTAAACCAAAATAAAACCGAGTCATTGTTCATTACAAGATGAAGTAATTATGATTACTGAACACAAAGTTGTTGGTCAAAATTTATCTTTTAAGACCATTAATCCCATATACCTCAAGCAGAATATCACAAGTTTTCGTTCAATGCATGATGCTTATAGTAAGTTATTTTATCGACAGTTAATGTCATTAAAGTCAAAACATTTATTCCCTGGGTTGTTACTGTTGTTCCTGCTTGGTCCTTTCAGTTCAGTGAAATTGCTCTTCTGTGCACTGCCAAGCCAGGTAAACAGCCTAGTGGCCTTAATGGGCACGTCGATTTTCGTTATTAACTTTTTGTCTTAAAGCATTCCGTCGATGTTTAATCTGAAAACACCGAGGCAGTTTCGCTAGAATAGCGCTGGATTAAACCCATTATTTAGAGAGTGGTCTTTAGCTTCGCATACTCAATTATAATGTCGTGACAAACGATTGTGCACAACTCCTACAAATGTTTCAGAATGATTTACAGTTTTCACTCACGAAATTTGCAAGTTTGGTGCCTATAAAGGGTTAGAGGAAACTTTCCTTCGTGATATCGGTCCGAAAGACATCTGCTACCAAGTATCTATCCTGTCCCATAACCTGGTTTTGCTACTAAGAAGAAACTCTACTTTCATGAAAAAGAAGTTCTGAAACTGACAAAATTATTTTCAAAAGAGCGTTGGCATTAAATGCGAAAATTGATTAAGAGGAAATCGGACGGAAAATTTGTTAGTTATGTCAGTTATCGACATTCTTCGCACAGCTATTATTGTGGAACGTAGGCAAGGGAAAACTTTACATGGTGTGTTTCAAGGTCGATTTTCGATTAAAAAAAAAACGGGTGAGATATCTAATGTTTTCATTAAGAGTTCCTAAATCAATCTAGGAAAACGTTACAATGTTTCCTTTATTATGATGGTGGTTTTGACAAGGCGCAGTACACAAAAAGAAATAAGGGTTGTATTTAACAGTTGATATTTTAATATATGATTTTTCTTCGTTAAATCTTGAATATTCAACAGCATTTTTCGGATTATGCTTTAAAATTCTCCATCATGATAAGAACATTCTTTCTATTGTTGATGAAGTAGATTTCAAGAATACTATTAAGGACAAAATTTGGCTCCATCGCAATTAAATTATATTTAAAAAATAAACAAACCATGTTCTGAATCTTGTCAAAAAGCTTGTAAGTAATTTTTATTCTTATTGTGACTGTGTATCAAACGATTTTTCTACGCGTTTATTGCTTGAAATAAGATTAAGAATCGAAACATGCTGATTGTAAATGACTTATAGGCACTTGCTTCTCTCCCTATCTCGCATTAGTTCCAGTATTAAACACACCAGGTGGTAAATACATATATTATTCAGTCCTCAAGTTTTGATCTGCGCTTTCAAGAAACTTAATCACTACATTAAATATGCTTATAATTAATTGTTGAATCTATAAGAAACATCTTTCCCCCTCACTGGTTCGTGAATGCAGAGAATACGTCATCAATTATACATTTTTATATTTCCCCAACAACAGAAACCAGTCTGAAAGTGATTATCAGCAGAAAGTAACTGCTGCAAATCAGCACTTATTGTCTTTTGTAAAGAAATGTCTGATTTCTGTTATAAGGTTTTTGAATCGTTTGACCGTAAACTTCGATGCCAAGTTCAAACCTTTAATCAAAATGTAAGTAGTTTCTATCTTTCACACTTCATATACCCGTACTAACCAGTAACCACGTGTGAAGGTTTCGCATATTCAATATTCCTGCCCCAATTCAAAAAGAAAACAAAAAAGTAAGATTTAATCATTTGTTTGGCTGTTGAAATTGAATACTCAGTTATGTGTATGCACAAAATAGCAAAGAGAGTTTATTATGGGGAATATATTCATAATACCTCTTTGCATATCGAAATGCAATCATCGAAAATGTTTTGCTTGTTTTTCGATAGTTAATACAAAAACATTGTCATTATAGGAATTAAATTATCTTAGCTACAGCAAACCTCTTACGCTGCTGCTATAAATGCGACTGTACTGCGTACTTGGTTGCGTCTCCCGTACCCAGGCGCTGTGGTGTGGCAAATTGCGTCCAAGCCATCCACGTACCCACAGTTAACTCATTATTTATTTATTTTTTAAAATAAGAGGCTTTAACGTTAACTCAGTATCCTATGTAATACGTGAGCAATAAAAATTTCTATTCGCTGCTATCTTATTCTTCACTGTAGACTTTGTAGCGTTTGAGGAAAAGGAATATTGACAACAGAAATAATATACAGGTAACCATATTTGTAGATATTGACATGAATCTATGGCTGTTGCACATCAAACAAGAAGTTAGATGCTCCTGAAAATTAAGATTTCATACGAGTCCAGTTGCGACGCTCGAGATGACTAATCAGCTACCGTATGCATACATCAATAAATAATGTCGAAAGAGTTGCAATCTTGTAGCATTGTCATTTGGTTTCTGGACTTAAGTCACCGAACCTTGTTGTTAGTAGCTTAATGTTATGAAATCACTTCCCAGAGGAAGCTGGTTCCATCTCCAGCTTGGCTATCCCGTTCTTGGTTTTCTATGGTTTATTAACAACAATCCAAGCGAATTCCATGACAGTTTCTTCAAAAGTGTATTGAGAGATTCGTCCATAACCTGCCCTCTATTCTTTTTTATGGATTTTCGCCTCGTCAACGTCGAAGTCATTAGAGGTGGGAAACGATCGGGGCAACAAACGACAAGAAATTCTGTCATAAGCTTTTTGAAGGAACTATCACAGCTTTCGCTTCAAATTATTTCGGGAAACTGTGGAAAACCAAAATTTCGATGTACGGTCGGGGATTCGAACCGGTGTCCTCTCGAATATACAAAGCCACAGCGTTGCCAGTCGTCAGCCACGCTTGCTGTCCTCATTCTTTACAAGCTTTAATGACCTCAACGTTGACGTCGACATGTCGTAAAGCAAAACTTCTATTATAAAAAAAAAAGAACCTGGAGTCAATGTACTGAGAGGAACCATTGTTCTCCAGTTACCACAGACTCAGACAGTTACAGTGACCTCACTGCTTTCTGAGGCGTGCATGTAGGGAATCGATTCACCGTACTGCGAAGAAACAAGCCGTGGAACAGCTGGAAGCATAAATTAGCGACAAGCTGTTTCCCGGCGAATAGTTGGTGACTCCGGCGAACCGCTTACATTTGCATGATGGCAGCTGTGTAATGGGATACGTAGTGCCATGTAATAGTAAAGTTACTTTTTAATGTAACGACCTTGCAGCTTATTAAGTGAGGACTGCAAACAACTATTTTACTCAATCGAATAATGAAGTTGCATAATAAGCACAGAGAAAAGTTTTGTAATACATAAGGTATAAAAACAATCAACACCATGATGACTCAATATGGCTATATTCACGTCAAAACAAAAAAACATCAGTCATATATTTCAATATTCACAATTTTTCTACTATCTGAAAATCAATATGTGTCCCATGGAAAGAAACTGGATTAGAATTTAATTTTTAAGCGTCACGTTATCTTAGTAATTTCCAAGTAATTTGACAACATTTCATTGTATCATATTTACTCAATCGTAAGAGAATGTTACAGGCTTATAAGTAATCCAGGTGTTAACACCAGAATTGGAAAATTTATAACCAGGTGCATTCCTAACTAGGAATTGTATTAGAAATATTCATTACGTTTCGGTTGTTTGTACTGATATTTGTTTGCGAAATCTACATAAGTTCATTGTGTATACGGAATGCTTTTCCCAGTACAGTGTACCTATACTGATTTGTGTTTTGTATAGATATTACAATTGCCCCCACTAGTACTATGTACATTTTCATCCACTGATGATATCCTATACTATAAGGATGAAACGCGTCTGGTGAGTAAATATAAACTAAAAAAGCTGTTGTTTAAAACTGGGTTATAGTGTGAAAATCTGAACTTACTCGTGTGAAAGATTTAAAGACTGAATAAATGTCTATAATTAATCAATGAGCCTGAGAAAAAATAGTGTTAAAGATAAATTTAAATTAATGTCAGTTTATGCGATATCAGCAACACTGACCAAACTTTTAATTCGAACAACCAATTAGTCAAGGGGAAACATAAAATAATAAAACGAAATATTTGCTACTTAAATGGAAACGTGAAAGCAAAGAAGAGTTTAGAGACAGTCGTTAGGCAACTAGCTAATAAATTGCAAGTAGATACGAAGTGTTACACCGCTGATGCACTTACTTAAGGAATACGGGAACTGCTGATCATTACTGTAACTGCAATCCGAAAAACTGATATAAACGAAAACACTATCAGAAAAATACGTGCATCTTATATAGAAAATCACTAAATTAACAAGACAGTATGGAAACTAAAATTCGGCATGTATCCTCGAAATTTGTTCCGAGGTTTAAAGATTATACCGATGGCTCATGAAATGTAAAGCTGAACTCGTCAGCTGTAAAGAGAAATAGGAAGAATAAAAGTGTCAATGAATGTTATGATCGATTAGCTGTCATCATGTAGCTTTAAAAGAAAAATAATTGTATAATCTTTTAGTGATAAGGGAGGTATTCAATCAGTTTATTTTTTTGCGAGGTTTTGGCAGGTCGATGCATTTTGTTCACTCAGTGAATGAAGCAAATTGAAGTGATTCTGACGAAACTGTGTTAAAATCACAAAGCCGATTAAAGTTACAGTTCAAAAGAAACGTACGCCAGTAAATAAAAAGACCTTAACACTCCAGTATTAAAAACAAATATTACATTGGTAAATTCTGTAGAATCTCATCAACAGATTTGACACACAAGGCCGGACGATCCATTTGTACGTCAACGATCTCACTGTTATTACGATTTTATTTATCAAATACATCATTTATTTCCTAATTCTACCATTTTTAATTTCATTGACATTGAAGACGCATTACAATAAGACAGATTTGGGTATAGAAGTATTGTACCATGAAGTTCATAAACAAGCAGTTAGAGACATTCATACAACGTTTAACAGTAAAATATTAATTGTTATGTTCTTCAACTGAGCATAAAAATTTGAATTACGGATGAGGAATCACGGGTATAAATTTCTAAAAAAAAAACTAATTTTAATTAAAGTATCATTGTCACATGTGAGAATTAAGTTTTCTACCGGCGTATGGCTGACAAGAATTCTTCTCGGGTATTCTGCCTGATAAGTTCTTCTGTTCAGGAGGTTGCTGCCGAAACGTTATGGACAGAAGAACTTAGCCGGAAGAATACCCGAGAACAATTTTTATCATTTTCACATTCCCAAAGAAAGCTCAAGTTGACAAATGTGAAAATTACCGCACAGTACGATAAAAATCACATGCATCAATATACAAAAGAGAAGAAATAATAGTAGAAGAGATTTGTGTGAAGATCAGTTCGGCTTTCGGTAAAACCAGGACACACGATAAACAATTCTGGCTTTAAAATTAATTCTTTAAGGGCAGATCAAGAAAAATCAGGATACTTTCGTGGTATTTATGTAACTAGAAAAAGCTTTTGTTAATGTTAAATGGGATTTTAAATAAACTATTGAGAGAGAAAAATAATTTACTTAGTATTTTAGAATTTAATGGCTATAATAAATGTACAGAATGATAGACAAGTAACACTTAAAAAAGTGAGAAATCTACCCCTATCAACATTCATCTAGTCTGTAGAGGAAGAAATAATCAATGTAAAAGGAAACTGAAAAAGTCAGATAAGCGTTCAGTGAGAAAATATCAGTATTATATGATTTCCTTTTAGCAGAACCAAGTAAGGAAACTGGTGAGTTATTGACCGGTATGAACAAACACAAAGAGCGGAATTTGGACTAAAATAAACCAAAGCAAGACAGAAGTAATGAAATATATTTAAATGATACCAATAGCAGTATATTAGATATAAAAAATGCTTCAGTGGAATGATCTAAGTGAATTCTGTAATTTAGGGTGTAAAAATACGACTGCTAGCCAAAGCAAGAATGATGTTAGAAACAGAATAACTGTACCAAAAAATTACAATCTTTTAGTTTGATCTAGGATTTATAAAGAACTTAAACTGTATGTGTTGACAGTGGAGCATGGACTTTAGAAACACCAGAAAGAAGGATTATTGAAATATTTACGTGGGGTTATAGAAAGATGTTGAAAATTAAATGGACAGATAAAGTGCGAAATGTATGTGCTTGCGAAATGGTGCGTGCGGAAAGAAGTTTCTACAAGAATCTCTCAGAAAATAATATACGGGATGGCTTTAATATTTGCTGGATTGGGTAATTTGTTGAAGGAGGGAACAAGTGAAGAAAATATCCATACAGGTAGACAACGATTAGAATATATGAAGCATGTAATTGAGAACGTATATTGCGGATAGTATGTAGTGATCAACAGGATAGTTCAAGATGGGAACAGATGGACGATTGCATCAAACCAGTCGAGAGACTGACACAGAAGGGGAAAAAATGCTTACTCCGATTTACGTAGTGATTATCTTCTGCGGCAAGTTAATTTTACATAATACCGCATTATAAGCCGGTAAACGTTATGAACACTTTATCCTCCGAAATTAATGAGTCCTCGCAACAAACTGAATCTGGTGATTCATTGACATAAACGGGACCTACATATTTAAGTGTAACCCGAACCAGGGAAACTGTCTAGAGTGCTACACACGCATAACATTATATTTAGGGTAGGATATCTTCCCTCTAAAACACCAGTACGCTAATACTTTTAAAAGAGATGTTTCTATTCACCGAACTCCAAAAAGGTTTAAATATATCTAAGAGAAATACTCCCTAATCGATTAATTGGATCAATTTCTTTTAAACCGAGAGTGGTTGGTGAGCGGTAACGTTCTGACCGCGCATTCGGGACTACTCTGGTTTCCGCCATCCAGATGTTGGTTTTCCATAGTTTCCGCAAATCAGTTCATGGCCGAATTCCTTCCGGTTTCTTGACTCGGTCTTTTTCCGCCTCTAATTACCTCGACAACGACAAGGCGTATATCCATATATATATCATCTATTTTTAAAGCCACTCAGTGCCGTTAGGAAACTTGTAGGGGCAACTATAATTTCTAAATGACTTTATTTCTCAAAGCACGATTGAAATAAGGCAACAATATCTACTTCAGTAATTCTTATATTTGAACAATGTTGCAAGAAGCCTGTTGCAGGAGTGCCATATCGAGTACTTGTATTTGCCTAATGTTTTTCAAATACAGCTAGATATCATCAAAAGGCGACGCGTTCGAATGTAAAATGTATGTTACCACACACCTACTAAGTAGTACCAAGCCGGTCCACAAAGTATAAATCGATTGGTTAAAAAAGTTATTTTTTTTTAATGACATCTTTCTTGATAAATGTTACTACATACATTACACTACATTTATACATGGTCGCCATTTTTATAGAGGCATTTTTCGTATCGTTAATCATCTTTTGTATTACTTCATCGAAGAAACTAGCCACCAATCCGTTGAGGCATCACTTTACGACAACAAACGGGATTTCGCCAATATCAAGACCGCTGCTTGCTTTCAGGTTGTATACGGTCAATCCAAGTGTCATCATCAGTGACCAATGTGATCGAAACAATTTTCCTCATTCGTGACATTTTCACCATAAACCTCGACAAATAGTCTGTAAGAATTCCAACGCGCAAACATTTGTTGCGCGGAAAAATGTTATTTTATAGCCAGCGGGATTTAGAGAGTCACTTTCGTAAAACAACTCACTCTATTTATTGAGCCACCTGCTCAGTAACCAACAACGTCATTACAGCGGCCTGACCTGCGCGTACCCTATGCGCAATCGGTCCTTACTTATAGACGCACCTCATATTAGAACGATTCGATTTGACTCGACATTACCAAAATGCTACATTTCTGGAAATGTCAAATTTTACACACTACGGAGGTTCAGTACCGCTGTTACGGAAATTAAATCACGTATACTGGCCTCTACCCCAAAAAATGTCGGTGTATGCCTTTTTACTGATTTACACATCACCGAATTCTGTACGCAATAAAGTAACATAATTAACTAAGGTGCCTGATTAATTATTCCAACAAACATTATTCGTCGTTGAAGCAAACATGGATGAAACTTCAACTCATCGATAGTGGAGATTTTATAACAGATGAAGCAAGACCAAACACAAATTTTTCATTCACTTCTCAATACCTATGAAGACAACAAAGTAATTAATGAGACACTGATGTTAGTAAGATTTCATTCGCGCCAAGTTATTGTCAAGTAACGTGAAACGGTGTCAAAAAAAAAAAAAAAAAAAAAAAAAAAAAAATCTTGTACGTCTTACTACAATAGTAGTAGAATTCTATAGCTGTGGCCAAATTTATTGGCCGGTGGTGTCAAATGCGCCGTTGCCAAACCGTGCGCGTAACAGTTGTATTCACCTCTTTACTTGTAGTAATAGTTTGTAATAGTTAAGTAATTTATAATCACTATTCTCTGTGATGCATGTTATTTCGATAAGAAATTAATGTCATTGCAGATGCATTCAATATAATTGGAGGTTTCAAAAGACCTGTTATTTATTATTCTATTACCTGCGCACAAAAAAAAAAAACTTTCTCGGCCAAGGAAACTTATTGAAATACTCTTCTTCTTGTATTTGTGCCTAAAAATCCAAGTGTTAAATTTTATTTCCAGATTGTATATTTATAACTAAAATAAAAAATTTATTTTGTTATCCTCTGCACTGAAAAACTTGCATTATTAACCACAAAATTATTTTTTTATATATTACCACTCATCACAGTCGTAAAATTCGTGTACTGTCCTCCTGACAATGTCCCTGTCAAAGTCGATAAGTTTCATATTTTTCTTTCGAGAAACAAACGTAGGTTATTTTCCCTCACGACACACGCGCTAGACAATTCTCAAACCGACATCACAAGCTGCAGCGCAAATAGCCTGTCCATTTCCTAATTTTTTTCGCCATATGGTTGTTTCTTGCAGTAACAAATCACTAAAGTTTTTGATTTCATTAATATCAAGTACGACCATATTTTCCAAGTATTTTCTCACCAGCGTACATGTAGATGACAAAATTTCGCCATCATTGTCCACAAGAAGTGAAATATTTGTACACATTGTGAATGATATATTTATTCTGCCGGCGAAACACTGTTGTCTTCTTCAGCCGCGGTGCGTCTTGTTGGAGTCGTTAGTCCCGAAACACCTGGAGTAGGAGAATAAGTATCTTCCAGAAGTATCCATTTTTAGTAGCACCATTCTCTTGCTAAATTATCCCAATAATAAAATACAACAATTTTTTTATTCGGTAAAATTATTACAGTAAATTATTATAGTTAATAGATAACTAAAACTAATTAATATCGCATGTAAAAATCGCACATCACTAAAAATCAAAATATCGTCTCTCGAGCACGCTCACACTGACACACTTTCTAATTACCAATCACAGGTTCACACATTTTCTGTGTATTGAAAGAGAGGGGGAAGGTTTGGGATTGGGTTGCGAGCTGTTGTCGCTCGTACTAGGCAACACAGGCCGCTTAGCGTCGCAATTTTCTCGTAATAGAAAGAGAGCGCATCGCGAAATAGTTCCCAGGTACGGCAACAGCGCGTTAACATAGACCCGCCAATACATTTGACCACAGCTATAATTGGGAAAAGAAAGGTATAGAAATTATTAATACGTTAATAAACAGTTGGAACTTATAGAATAGCCACAAAGCTCGAATGTTAATTTAACAAATACATGTACGATAAATTTTAACAACACTGTTTCTCATTATTTTCTTCGTTCTTCTTTCGCGGTATTAAAAATAAATTTTTAAGACTCAGTGCCGTTAGTGTAAAAGATTTTAATTCTTTATGTGTGTTGCAGATCAGAAATATTAAGCAGAGCTTTGAGTTGTGTGATGGGGAGAATTATACTATGGTTTGAACTTGCTGTGCACACGTGATGTGGTCCTGTGCATTATTCTCCCCGGAAGTGTTTGTTTATCCACATTTGTTATATACTACAGTCTGGTTATGGACATGAAGCACTAAAAACTAACTGTATTGTGATTCGGAGTTATGTATCAGCAGGCATTTATTGACATTTATTCACTTAAATTGCTGTACTGATATTTGTGGTGGATGAGCAATGTTATTATGAGTAATGAATTTCTGATTCGAATTAATGAACAGTCTTTCAACCATTTTACTATCGCGTTAGTCTGCCGGACAGTCTCACTTTGCGTCAAATCTGAAAATATTATATACTAGTATCCTTCCCAACAAGCACCAACTCTTCTCTCTACAAACCATCCGCCAATATATTGGGCTCTTATAACCTTCTTAAGTAATCCCCATACTAACATCTAGTACAATACATCTCGTATTTATCTTACACAACTCGTTTACCATTCCTGCCAGCCGAATCTTCTATCAAATCAACTGTTCCCTAATGGTAATATTGTAACATTGGTATAATATCTGTAAAATGAAGCTGGTAGAATTAACCCTCGACCAAAAACTATTAAATAAATAAAAAAATACCAGTTATAATAACGGCCGATTGATTTGTAGTTCAGCACATCTCGGTCAACTCATTCAGCTGCTGTGTTGCCTGAAACCTTTAAAAATGCTGAAATGGTTCTACAAACAAAAATAAAATAAAAATTGACAGATAAAATGCACGCGCTCAAAAGTAACCATCTTCGTTCCTCTTTTATTTACATCATTCAAAAGAATTACTCAGAATTAGCTTGGCTTACCGCACACAGTTTTACACTATTTTCATTGAATCGGCAGTTCGTTCACTAAGATTCGTCCACAGTAATAATTATTCTATCTATTTTTGGTTATGGGCTTGTAATTTAGTTCAATGCATTCTCCACTGATGTCCTGTCACCTTCAAACGTCTGCACCCTGACGCTTAGATTCGTTGTCTTAATCCGTTTAGTTCTGATGTATCACTCTCATTATCTTGGCTCCGGAATTTTTTGCTTATAGGATTCCTGTTGATGTTTGATTTCATTTTGTGGTATGACAGAGTCACCCACAATGAATATAATTAAATAAATTAATTAATATTCGGATTTTCTTTAATAATATTCAATTTTGTAAGGTGTAAATATCGTAAATAATAGGGATATTGCATGGGTAAATAATTGTATATTAAACCCGGGCGGTCAGAGGTATCATTATTATAATTTTAATTTCTGCAAAACTTGCTGCTCAGTAATGTAGTGGATATGGGAAGCTGGACCTGCCATTTTCGAACGGTTGAGAGCGATACAATAGCTGGGTCTCGTGACTTAGCGGCGCCGACGCTCACAACAGCGCTGGTCCGTTAGACGGGGACGGTAAACTCACCCCTCTCCGATGCTTGGTCGAGGTAAGGCAGAAAGTGCTGAACGGAGACAGCGAATGCTGGCCGCGATATAAAACACGTGACGACGGACATGTATCGATGACCAATCGTGGACGTTTATAGGGGTTCCCAAATGTTAATCCAAGGGGATTCTGTTACATGTGGCGAGTGGGAGACAACTTTGCCGAAGAAGAAGAGAAGAGGCCATTTTGAGGACACTTGCTGCCGGGAAAAGCTACTGTGCAGACGTGTCAGCCGACACGCTCTCGTCCGGTGATCACTGTCTGGTTCTGATCACTCTCTTGCTCTGGGAAGCGAAAAGTTGTATGGCATGCCAGCCATTACCTGGAAGCTGTTGTGGTAACGCGGTCGTACCCACTAACCTGGCTTTCACAGCTGCAGTGGCACTGTGCGTGTCACACTACATCACGACGATGCATTCATGGTAAAGTACCGGACGCATACGGTCACAATTCATTGGGTTTTGACGAGACTTGTGAGCCCTTAAGCGGCACTGAGATAAGACTCTGCTCCCGCCACAAAATCACTGAACTAGCTAATTTTTCATGTTTCATTTCAAATTCTAGCATCTTGTTAATTTGTAAATTCAAGACGATGCTTTTCTTTAACTTTATATGGCACCCCTGGGATACTCCTTTGTTGTAGTAAATGTTAGCTTCAATTTGATGGCCTGTGTTGCCACGTTGATAATGTGTTAACTTTGCTATTTGTTGAAATATTTAATTCAGTTTTGTGTTTGCTTTTCATCGGCGGATTGTAAACGTCGGGTATTGCTTGTTTTTGTTGTCTTTGAATATGTTTAACGTAAATTTAACTATTATCCGGCCTTGTATAAGCCATAAGAATCAATAAATGGGATATTATTTTATGTACAATATTCACGGTTCTAGTTCCACCTTTTAGTTCACCCCATTTTAAATGGATTTCATTTTTATATTTAACTAATAAATAACACGAAATGCCCCCCCCCCCTTTCCATCGCAGTTGTTCCTTAATACAATGTATTTGGCGTTTTCTTTAATTCCGAAGATATTTTCGATTGATATGAGATGACACCGTTAATTATTTTCAGATTTGCAAATTAATACAAATTTTCACTTTTATTCCTGCTATTATTTTTACTTCTTTACTTTAGATCTTAATAGTACTCCACTACGAAGTCTTCACCAGAATCACCGTCTTAGTATAACGCATTCCCAAGCTCCAAGTTTTCTATCGAGTGAAATCCTATCAGGCGCATGTATCTATACGACCACGATGACTCCAGCGAACAGCACCCGCGTCGTCAAACATGTACAACTATCAGCTATCTGCATCGTTTCTCACACTTTCTTTGAATTATAATCCATTCAAATCTGACGGTATTGTTTCAATAAAGAAGGTTAACAGGACACGAACGAATAGGAGTTTTCAAGTCAAAAACGATCGGAGTGAGCACTTATCTCGTCGCTTCATCTCTAGAAAGAGCGGACTGATGGCTCGGTGGTTAACGTGTATGACTGGAGATGAAAGTTCTTTGAAATTTTCGAAGGCTCATGACCGAAACGCTTCCGTGGTTCGGATTCCCCGTTAACCTGTAAGTCATCAATAGCCGGTAGAATTACTAGGTTAGGTTAGATACCCATGATAGAGGCGAACTGCGTTTTGAATGGACAACTCTGTCATCTTGCGGCTGAACAATCGTCTTGGATCTCCCGGCCATCAATGCCATACGATGATTTGATATGCCTACAAAATCCAAGGTTACGAATACAAATATGTAAATTTTCCTTTCGAATCTCATTCAGTAACCCACAAAACAAACTTCTCCTCACTATCTTAAAAGCACCTTGGTTTATACGAAACTCACAACTTCACAGGGAAACGGGACTCCAAATTATTAAAACATACATTATGAATTCTGCAAAAATCTTTATAAATAGCCTAGAAGCAACTCCTGGGGTACAGTATTACAATCTAGGCCGCAGATCAACGACACAACCACGTCTAAAATCGCATCGTCTACCACAAGACATCTTAAGCGACAACGGGCAACATGCCCTCTGAATCTGCATGAACGCTATATAAAGTTCTCATACCCTGTTCCCTTTCATGCTACTAGTAAAACATTTTTAACTATATTACCATTATTATTATTATTATCAATATCTTAACTCATACCTTACTTTTGTTTACATGTTATATAGTAATAATTCAGATACATAGCAATCGGACTGACCTCAGGCCAGGCGATGTAATCAATCACTTTAAGATCACAAAACTGTATAGCAAAAATGTAATTGCTGGAGATTTTAAATAAAACATAGTTATCAACAACAACAAAAAACTGCGCCTAGAAGGGAACTTCATTTTCTTTTCATTGTTTAAATTTGTACGCATTTTTCATTTGACGTATTTTACATGTTTATTCCTTTACGAAATATGTACACAAATAAAAATCGAATGTTGACATTCTATCTAGCTAGGATGCGAAGGTTCCAAGTAAATAGCGACTTTGTTCTAGAATGTCTGCATAATTCTTGAGCTCTAGTAAGCGCATTTCATTACTTCTATGTGTCTCCTGCACACACAAAATGTGGAATTTGTGTTGATTGCCTAGATCTTGTAGCAATTTTTCTTTGCTGACGACATGCTTTCAATGTTAATAGAGACAATCTTTAACTCTGGCCCTGATAAGAGCTCGAACGTTGATGTTTCTGGTGTGAAAGGTTTGTCGGGCATTATACTATTGCCCGGGGATCGCCCGATTGCTTCTGATAATAGAGCTCTAGTTGTGCATGTCGAATGTTGACATTGTATCTAACTAGGATGTTAAGGTTCCAAATAAATAGTGACATTATTTTGGAATGTCTGCATAATTCTGGAGCTCTAGTTATACGTAGATTAATAGCCTCTTTTTCAAAGCTTTGAGACAGTGAGGCAGTATCGTAAGGCAAAGTAAAGAGCAAATTACCTCATCTACTCTCAATAGGCATAATAACGGAGCTCAGAACGACCGGCAACATCTAACGAGAATAACTGCGAGACTGGAGCATTGCTCCGGAAACTTTTCAAATATCTCTCGTAAAGGGCACTGCCGAACTTCAATGACGCCGAGCCGAACAGCAGTTTAAGGACAAGCAGTCGATAAACTTCGACCCGTGAGGAGACTTAACAGGTACACAGCGTCGAGTTATTGGGTCTTCCGGTCTTCTCTGGCGGACCGCACCGGTACTTCGTCTGGGACGCCGAAGATATTGCCATCTGAGAGGCCCGGCGAAACGTTTTCAGCGCGAGTGGTCGCCCAAATGGGAGGCGGCCAACAATCGGAAGGAAGTGGGGTTACGAGTGGGGGGTGGGTCGCAGAAATCGAACCGCGGTTGGCTGGCTCGCAGGCGCCCATAAAGCCTGCCCGTCGAGCGCACCTGGCCCCGGCTTGACGGGGAACGCTGCCCCGCGCCCATTGCCACATAAAACTTCCCCACCCACACACAACCTCACTGTAATCGACGCCCGGCTGTGGCAGCCAGAGTAACGGTCCAGAGAGGAACACCGCGCCAGGGGAGTTAACTCCCGCAAACAACTGATTGGCCTTAGCCAGTTTCACAATGTTAGTCCCCATTCCGCATCTACAAAGAGTTTAAGTTCTACAGACGGGGATAAAATTGACTGTAGCTTCTTATTTCAATTCCCTTCAAAAATTAATTATTTATTTCTTCATTTATTGAAAACGTTGTGATTTTAAGTACAAACTGTAACGGTTTGAATATTTTCCCTTAGTTTTTGATAACTGAAGGGTGAGAATAATTTAGATATGTGGGAAAATGCTATTGATAAAGAATTGTTTTGATGGATTTGATGTGCGATTTTATTTTGAAATATGCAGAAATATAGTAATTAATAATTGCATTCAAATCTACTATTTAACGTTGTTGGTTACTATTTGTAGTTTCACAATCAAAATTGTGCGCATTTTTGAATGACATCAATAATAATTGGTAACATTGACACGTTCCAGATACAGTTCTTATGCAGAATTAAAGGGAACATGTTAATCTAATATAACAGTAAATTCCATGCGCTAATTCAAATCTTGACTGGTCTCCAGCCTTATTAGCCATTAAATAGCCAATGGACAGTGTAACACTTGCATTCAGCGCAAGCTTTAAACATTAATTACTCAGTAGTTTCGTAGGCCTAATATTTAATTAATGAATTGAAATATCATTTGGAACAAGGTTACATTTACATTTAAAGAATTTTACTACATTTCCATTATTTAGTTCTTTAACATCATCTTGTGTCAGGCCTCGCCTGTTTGATCATCCTCAACTTAAGCTGTCTTGGCATGAATAAATTATTGAATATGCATTTATGTGCTCTTACCGGTGGCCGCTTTCAGTAGCCTTTACAGCTCGAAATGTATAAAAAAAAGTTCAAAGCTATCAGTAAACTAAATAGGTAACTTATCTATCAACTCATTTTTTTTCTGCTTAACGTCTCTTAACAGCGAGGTCTTTAGAGACGGGAAAGCATTGGAGGGCATGAAATGGGAAGGAATTCTGCCATGTCCTTTTGAAGGAAGCATCTCTGGAGAGATTTGAGGAAACCATGGAAAACCTATAAACTCATATATTTCACAAAGTTTCTTTTTTATCGGAACCATTCACATATAGTACAAGAGCTATTTCTGAAAAGATTCCAAACCATTCTGGATTATTGCCGGGCAAAAATTTCTTATGTTTTTAAACGTGTCTGAAACATTTCCCGTTGCTTTCGGCACTTGAATGTTTTTCCCTACCACACTTCTTATCTTTGTTTCCAATATTGGCAATGTTTATCTTTATACCCATAACTGAAAAAATCAGCTCCCTTTGCGATTCAGCTATGAACACTTAAATCATCTACGAATTTGAATGGAGGACAGAAATGATGTTAAACTGGAAAAAAATAACACTGCGCAATTTAAGTCAGCATTGAACCTTGCCAAACTTAGACAAATTACGCTGGTCCACAATACGACAAAACATGGACAATCTAAAAAATCTAAACATGGAGTCTAAATAATATTGACGCCTTAGAGCAATAAATAATAAAATCTCAGATGAGAGAAGATTTAACACTAATCCTCAGCTAATTCTGGTCCAATTTATTTAAAAAAAAACCTAGTGACTGTAATAGACGCACAAGAATTTATCGAGTGACCACAATCGCTCCTTCACAAAAAGTTACAAAAGATCTCCAAGGGTTCACTTCCACTCAAAAATCGTATGTGACCTCCATCTTCGATTTTGCAGTCCTTAACCAGGTTCACACGCGTGGTATAACATCTACCCAACTCTCTTACTTTGAGGTCTCACTTTTCCACCCATGGTGCAAGAATTTGCTATCCATGCAATATATCAAAGTTATCTTGTATATATCAATACTTACCTGCACTTTTAAGTGAAGAGACTTTACGACTTGTGCGGCAGGATGATCTGAAAAGTTATCGAAACCTTCCACAGATTATTTTATAAATGATTCCTTCTTGTAACTATCAATAAATTTACACCATTTCTAAAGAAACTTGCATGTGTCATTAAGCATGATTTAAGCTGATTTTCACGAAATATCGTATTTTCTACTGCAACTAATTGTAGATTCTCTCAGTCGATTCTCGTTTAGCTGCCTGTGTGGCATTCAAGTACGTATTGTGATCTGTTTGTTGAAGGAAGGACCACTATTAATAAAGCACTCAACGAGAACTCCGTCTTTTGTTGTCCAATTAGAAAATGCTGTTACTGAACTACAGTAAAAAAAAGTCTGCGGTTATTAACAGACTTCGCACCTTTCTGAAACTATGACGTTATTTTTCTTTAAAGCTACCCTCCTCTATGGATTTGTTTATTAACACATTCACTCAAGAAAAAAAAAACAGTGAAAACAGTATAAATTTAACCCTCTAAACCTAACAATTGCATGGAAATACGAATTCTGAATGGCTAAACCATAAATCGAACCTGTGAACCGCTCAATCACCTATCTCGGCAATAACATCTCACTCACACCATAAACTTATAAAATCGTCAAACCTTGGTCTTTGATAATTGATTATTTCGTTCCTCATTTATATCATTCAATCACCCTTGGCTTCCTGTATACCCATTTAAGATAAACCAATTAAGACAAAGTTTCGTTTTTATTTTAAATATTTCAATATTCGTGACGTCTTAGATAATTAGTACCGAAATTTTTCTGCGCTTAGCTATTTGATAAATAACCATAAGCTTTAAGAAAAATGTCCCATAAATAATTGTAAACAAATAAAATTAATATTCTATTAACGTCTTAATAAATTAACAAAAGTATTGTATTACCACCCAATCCAGGATGTAGCTCTAATGCAGCTGAAAATGAGGAAGTTGATTAATAACGCACGTAAAGAGAGTACCTCTTTCATATACTCTTAAGTGTTATGAAGTATTTAAACAGAAGGGCAGCCCCGTGATTGAAGTGTTATTGTTACTGATGACGAACTGGATAATCGTAGTGCAAAATCTTATATTCCTGATAATTTTTACTCCGAGCTGATTGGCACCTCTGGCTCACTTAGCCTGTCAAATTAGAGGATGGTTTCTCCTGAGAGTCAAAGCAGAACAGCGCAACTCTACATGGCCACCTCAATTCTTATACCGAAATCTTGATTGGGAACATAGAATTCTTGGCTTGGCATTCGGAAACCTTAGGGCCAAAGAGGGTCTTTAAAAGCGCTTTACCTTGTAGCTGACTTCTTAACAAATGATACGGAGACCAAGATATCAAAGCATATGGAACAGCAGTTTTCTCAACAAACTCAATATGGCATGAAGTATGCAAGAGCTCACAGCCTGAAGGAGACGTTCTCGCTGAGTGGTTACATACGCGGTCCGCTTGTTGCGGTAGAACAAACATCTTACACTAGGGGTGGCCAACCCAAACGATCTTGCGGGTCGCTTTGGAAGTGCATCATAACTCCGCGGGCCGCATATAAAATTATATATCCCCATATTAGATTTAGACCCACTATAGACATGTTTTTGGAGCGAAAAGTTGAATTATAATGAGTTACTATTCTTGTTTTTACAATTATTGTTACTTGTAAACATAGATAGTATAATAATGACACTAAACGCATATTTTAAAGAAATATATAACATTTAAAATTATATATAAAAACATATAAATTTTGAAAATATTCATGCATAAATAATATATTTTTTTAAATACATTGGCTTTCACTACTTTGGCCCTTATAAAATAAATATATTTTGTAAAAGTGTGAATAATCTCACGGGCCGGAAAAATATTCAAGGCGCGCTGCGGGTTCGCCACCTCTGTCTTAGACAAAGAGCTAAAGTCACACTAAAAAAAACTATTGTGGGACTTACCCTTACATATCCAATAAAAACTGGAAGTGTATAAAAAAGCAAGCAACTAAGGTTACGGAAAAGTGATTTTGTTTAAATATATATACATGTATAAATATCTCACAATGTGGCCATATGATTGTGTAGTAGGAAACTGAAGATTTGAATCGAACCAACACATGCAGACCAGTTAAACAAGCTGTCAAAATATATAAAAAAAAAGAAAAAAAGGTAGAAGAAAGATGAGACAAACGAACATTTTTGAATAGATGAACGAACGAGCTAAAAAGCCAAAGCACTATTATCGATTGTGGCCGTCATGTAAAAAATATCTATACTTTTTATTACGAAGCATGCCATAGGATTCAAGGATTAGTTCAGAAATGTGGTGACCACGTAGTTTTAATTCTCTTAATAAGTATGTCTACTCGGTACTGACATGTTTCCAAAAGAATTCCGAAAGAATTCATTCACTGCGCGACATGCCAAGGGAAATCTTACATAAATATAAAATCATCTGTACTTGTTTGCTGACAAACGGCTAATGTTTATCAGTACAGTACAGATATTTATTAAAGATGACGTTATCATGATCAAAAAAAGATTTCTCATTCACATTGACGAAGAACAAAGCCTATTAAATGATTCAGTAAATCTATCAAACTTTGGACTTACGCTTGGACCATCTGTACTCGTCTGCTAACCGACAGCTAATGGTTAGCAGACGAGTACAGATGGCTTCACGACAGTGGAAAAAGAGGGAGGAGCTAGCCGTCGAAGTATCATGTTTTTACAACACATTCGGCAATACACCCGTTAACACTTAACTGCAATCATACGCCCGGAAAATATCTGTTCTAACGTAATCTTCATCTGTGAGCCAAAAAGAATTCGATCCAAATTTTGATATCGAGATTTGAACATCTTAGAAATCTATCTGAATACATTATAAGTTACAACTACGATGAAAATTGTAATATGACAACAAGTGGTGAATACAGGCCCGTTAAAGGTAACAGCTTTACCTTACCTACTGACTGGTAACTGATTTCTAAGCAAAGAAAGCGTAGACTCAGAAGGACCTAGATATTGGAATTTTCTTATACTCAGATATCTGGAGAGAATACGCTGAAGTGTAATTATTTATTGGTGCTCCACTGATTCTGATGATAATCAACCTTATAATACCAAACCATCCTTCTGAGATAATCTAAGCATGACAAGTGGTTCTGAGAGAACGACCTTTTGAGGAATGCGCTCCTTGCATTCTGCGTCAGTTAATGAGCACGCGGGGGTTCATCCCATCTGTCGTCTCCACCATTTATTTCGACGCAAAGACCAGGCTGAATAAGATTACGTGAATGCTCTCCAGATCTAATTATTTTAAGAGAGCCTGTTCCCTCCTGTAATCAGCAAATGGGAGGCTGGAAGAAGACTCTAACAGAGGCATATTTAACATTCTCAGCGATATATAATAAAGCAAATCACGCAGTTCTACGAAAGTGATAACAGGATAATTTTCTTATGAAGGGTTTAATAACGTAGCGCTGCCTCTCTGTAAAATGTAAAATAGTCAGATTTGTTTTGAAATATTTTAATGAAGAGGTATTCACAAATTTTTGTATACTTCGAATGGGAATGAAAAGCCACCAAATGTTCTTCATCCCGCATTTGTTGTAAGTTAATGAATCATCTTTGCTAAATTCTAAAACAGAACCAAATTGTCAGAAGTTAGACAAGGACATAGTAAATGATGTACCAATTGACTGGGTAGATACAGTTACAAAAAAGGAACGCTACGATCATTAAAAGACAATCAGGTGTTCATAAATCTCGTCGGTTGCAGAATTCCTTAACAAAGGGTTGACGCTATGCCATTACATTTCAGAATCTCCGACGCTTGACTACGTTAAAAAGCATCACACTGCTATGTCAAATGCTGTAAATAGATACTTTCCAGTATATCAGATCGTTAATATTGGCGACAATTCACTTAAAGCATCACTGATTTGTTCACAATATTACTAAATTTCGATATAGTAATATAAATAGAATAAACATAATGCGTTTTTAATAAATATCACACTTATTATTCACTTAAATACCCCTTCCAATCAACATTACCCATTTATTAATATAGAATAAATTATATAAGGCTGGAGGTTTACTCGACGTTTTCTCGAGTAACTAGCCGAGTTAGTCCATAGACCGAACACAACGTTTCGGCTGTCACAAACTTCTTCCGCCATTGTCACTTGACAGTGGTGGCACGTCGTGTTTGATCGATGGACTAATTCAAAGAATAAATTAATTAGCTCATTCTTGAAAAAAATAAAACAGTAGGCTAGTACACACATTAGAGAAACTATCTCAGACCAGGGGGAGGGATATAATCTAGTGTATTCTATCTGTGCCAGTACATTTGTAGATTCTTAATTCATTAATTCATTCCTGTTAATTCATGCCTGAGTATGGTGGGTGAATCGTTACGCTCTGGCCTAGCATTCAGGAGTACGCAGCTCGAATTCCCGTACAGCCATCCAGATCTGGATTAGCCATGGTTCCTCAAAATCACTCCAAGCGAATGCTGGGATGGTTCCTCCAAAAGGTCATAGCCGAACTCCTTCCTGTTGCTTGCCCTCGGTACTTTCTAATCTCTAATGACCTCGACATCGATAAGGCATAAAAGCCATAAGCCATAAATACATTCGACTCACGAGACGAATAACGGGTAAACAGTTGGATAAAAGTAAATGAGAATTTCAGTATTGGCCGGGAAACCGCGTAAGGTTGTTTGGCCATATAGTGACAGAGATTCAATCTGCCATGCAAACCCCTGTCCGAAACTCGGATTTCACAGAAAACAAAGCAAAACATTACGAGAGCGCAGAGAACGAGATTCAAACCGTGGATCCTTCGATAACCAGTCAGGCGCATTAACCATGTGAGAAGCTAGACCGCTCAGCCAAATCAGCAGATTAGAGTTCATAGCCCGTCAACATTAAATGAGTAGTGTCGTGGAAAGTTATTTCGGAGAACAGTTTTCTGGCTGTTGCAAACAACACTGTGCAGGCCGTCCAGAAGTCATAATCAAATTATAATTTTTGTAAACATATATATATATATATATATTTATTTTTTTTTTTTTTTTTTTTTTTTTTTTTGCATTAGGAAAATTCTTGGGCCCGCCCAGTTGGCTTAGTTGCTTGCGACACCGTTATGGTGCCCGGTGACTGCGAGTTAACCGGTCCGAGTCCTGCAGGAAGACAAAATTTTCACTCTCAAAACATGATTGGAACAAGAGGAGAAATTGTGATACAAAATTCCTAATAGCCAGAATGTGCACCAAATCTCTCCGCAGGGATTAGGGAGTGAAGTCATACGACATTGTTGATAATGACTCGTCCGTATGGATGGGGAAGTCAAGCCTGAATGGGCCGGCACCTAGTTTCATCTTTAATTCACACATAACATAAATAGCTCACTAAATTGAACCTATATACATCACATTCATATATGAAAACAATAAACACGTAAATACACTTCCATCACGGGTAAAGCAAGGGGAAGTCAGCCTAGTTCAAATCTCCCTGCAAAAATATCCACCATCCTAAAGGATAAAGAGAAAATCAAGAATTACATTAGTTGAATACACAACGCTACTTTGTTTATTCAATAGATCGTTGCTCATACACACATATAATACATTCATTTCAGAATATTAACCAACAAACCATAAATGTACTTAAACAACTTACTGCGAGATTAGCTGCAAATCGTATCACATGGCAGAAGAAAAAATACTTACATTATTATAATGAGCCTGTTGGTTCATTGATTTTTCTAAGTGACACTTTTGCTCAAGAAGTCGTTTGATGTAGAAAGCTCCAAAAGCACAGCTGGAACGTCAGCCAATAATAATGTAGCCTCTTACTGAGAAAACTAAACAACCACTGAAAAACACTGTTAACAGTTCCAAATTACGGATAGATTTCACAAATATATAAATTACAGATATTAACCACAATTGTGCCAAAATGGATTGAAGCAGTAAAAAAAATTCTTTAGTGATAAATAAAAATCATTATGCTGTTTTTAAGACTGCAAAACGGAATGAAGTTCCGGTGGCTTCCCTGAAGATTACTGCATTATTCATTTTAGATAATCAAAATAAAGTGCAGGGCACGGTTACTATGCCACAAAAGCGGCTGTCAATATTTATTCTCTAAATCGCTTTACTCCATTTATCTGCCAAACTATACTACTTCTCAAATCATCAGACTTGATTCAAATATGGCGCTCAGTAAAAATTGCGTGATTCCGGGCGTAGTGCGTGTATCGAAAACGTCTTTGAACGATTGAACCTCTGAGGTATTCTTCAAATCCTCTCACAAACATCTGTCCTCATATCGCATTGCATTACTTAAAACCAGTCATACTTAAAACCAGTCAGAGCGGCCTATCTGCTATTAAACGACATCGCATCTTCCTTAGAACATCCACGGCATCTCGCCGCGTTATTGGTTGTACACAGCCGCGGCACCATGGGGGCCAGACGCTCCCGACAGGGTTCGTGTTGGTTCTGAAATCCAATCATCGACCCCCGGATCGAAGCGCCAATAGTGGCTACCTCACCATGGTGTAACCGAACTGCTAACCACTTGATGACAACGCTCTCGAGTACAGGTGTCTGCAAAATAAATCTGCCAGCTATTTTAGATCCTCGCCTAGCTGCGCAAACTTCTTCCTTTCTCGCAAGTGAACAATTGAAACGTTCTTGCCGATGCATGGAATTTAAACCAGTTGTTGAAAGATTCGGTTTAGTATGTTTAACTTCATCTGTTACAGTCGTCATGGCCGAAGATTGTTGTATTTTGGCTTTTTTAGGTCTGCTTTCAGCAGAATTCCACATAACTGTATTAGTTCTGAAAGGTATATAACATTTCAACTGGCTGTTATTCAGTGGTTCCATGATATTTCTCATTATTAATAGTTCTGTATACAATTTGTGTGTTAAATTGAAATTTCTTATTTGAGCTCAAAGATGTAATTTTCTGAGCCACAAACAGCTTATGAAAGCAATTAAAAATAAACATCAGTTCAAGCTTTATTGCAATGTATCAAAAATAGAATTTGTTCAACGTGGAAAAAAGTCTTTTGTAACCACATCTCTCTCATCTGGAAAGAGAAACATATTTCCATTCTCATCGTCAACTGTGTCATTAAAGAACACAAATCAAAGGAAGAGATTGTTGCCATCTGTCTGTGAATTTTATAAACCTTGTTTATTTGTAATTAAACTTTGTTTTGTTCTTATTATTTAAGGTTTATTTTTGAGTCATATAGCCAGTAACATCTAATCATTCACGTAGATGACAGTGAACCGTAATGTTGATGGTCGGTGCTAAGCTTTGTACTTCCATATATCCAGTATAGAGGTGCCTTACGATGCGCATACTGACTCGTGAAAACAGCTTCGTAACTTTCTACTCCATCACAAGATAGTTGGTGGTGCAATTAAAGTAAAGGAAAGATAAAAGCATACGATGGGAAAGTCTCCGTTCTTACATTAATATAAAAGAGCTTTCTATAAATAAAAGAGAAAGGAATTGTGATTTTGTTACCTTCGTCCAATGATGTCTGTGTTGATTTGGTTTAAAAGGGCTGCTTGACGAATATGGGGAGACTTGCAACTGTCTTGGTGTTACTTATTCATTCTGAATAATTCCAGAAACATTTGCTTTGCTGCAAAACCAAGACTGTCCATTTATGTGTTGCTAAACCGGAGGACTAATGCCGTGAGTGACTATCCTCTAACTACAGCTTTAGAAATACATATATCAGTTTGAGGCAGTAATTTTATGATGCTGAGAATGAGCACCTGCCACTTAACAGAGCACCTAAAATTAATGTCATAAGTTTATGCGGGAATGGATAAAGATTTCAGATTGCAGACTGTTCACGGATATAGTAACTTACTTAACAACAGTACTTGAGTCAAGCTATAAATATTCCAGACGTTCGTAAAATGGTGTAAGTATACTATTAGTACTAAAATCAATATGACTACTTGGACGTTTGCGATAAAAATAATGTAAATTATTTATTTTTTGCCATCAACTTCTCGAATGGCTTGATGCAGCCCTCCACTTCTATCTTGACCTAAGCTCAACATCTCAACAAGCACTACTTCCTCATTTATCTGCTTCACATATCTTAATCTTTGTCTGTCAATTCATCTCCTTCATTTATCTATTCCCTTCGCTAGCAAACCTTATGTCTTAAAATGTGAACCAACATTCTCTCGCTCTCTTTGTGAGGCTGTTCCACAAACTTCTTTTTCGATCATCATTTTCACTCTCTTGCCCTTGGAATTGGGAACGGCTGGTAGAGGAAGATGAATCAGTAATGATTAACGGCAGAAGGCAACGGGAAAGCACTGCGTAGATGACTAAATGGTATCCCGAGGCCATATGCTCCTATCAAATTACATAAAGAATCAAATATTGGGGAAGTAAAATAATTGCCCAAACAAATCTCCGGGTAAGAAAGAGAAGATATAAAAACTGATAGAAACATTCGAGAGTAACAAATTGTGAAATGGTAAGACTTTAAATTAGTATTGACTGCTCTTACATAGGGAAGTTTTCAATGATAAGAAGGTTATTGAAATGTTAAGAGAGCAAAATTTGGGGGTGACAATCGCTTTCATTAGTTTATAGATCTTACAGAAGCTTTAACCAAGGTTATTACCGATAGCTCACTTTAAAAGGTACAGGTTATATAAATCATGAACAGGAGCTATCTAAGGTTTGCTTAATAACATAGATGTTGCTATATTTAACGACGATAAGCCTACTGAACCAAACTATATAAAACATGAAGAATGGTAGGAATTTGATTGTGTATTATGTAATCAGTGTAACTTTAACTAAATATCATGTAGCTGTAATTAATATCACTTCAATTCATTTTAATTGAATGTCACATTTCAGTCACATCAGTAAATTTCAGTTTTCTTGCTGACAACATAAGAATCAATTTTAATCCTGTGACGCTGATGACTGTGTAATTCTCTTCATATTACATGGAATCCAATTAGTCTTATCTAGACAGGTGGATACAGTAATGGTTTTTATTTAATCCCCGAAAGTGATATTGCAGTTCGTAGTCGTGCTGTGTATTTTTTGTTTCACGTATCTGTATGACAATGGTCTCATGTTACTTTCGAGGGAGTAGCGTGTCAGGAATATCTCGTGTTACCAAACTCGTCGATCGCTTGATCTGACTACCCATCGCGCACCCAAAACGTTCAGCCCTAAGGTTCTTGGATTACTTGCAGAGTATTCAGTGTACTGTGGAGCAGACCTGGTTCCTTGCCAGACGTTATTAAAACCGCTGTAAGGAGCAGATGGCGCTGATCTGCTTGCATAGAGGCTAGGCGCGAGTTCTGCAACCCTGTATTACATCTCAATTTCTACACTTCTTTTTTTAATTTTCTGTATGATATTTCCACACGCTATAATACAAAAGAAATTGATTTACATAATCCCGATACTATTCAATTGTAAATGTCTGCTCTTTCAGTATAAGTTTATCCTTGGGAGACATTACGCAATTAGGTGGAACAGCATGATGAATCCACTTAATATAATACACTGAGAAGACAGCTTCGCTGATACCTATATAAAATCAAATTTTTCTCGACTGCAGCAATAGATTCGTTTAGTTATAGACCCTACCACCTACACAAGAATATAGTAGTAGGCTAGCCGTAAAAACAAGGCACGGTTATTTCTACAAATATGACTGTGTCCAATATGTCAGTAACTTAATCAGAAGGGATGCATTTTTGAGTCAGGTGGATAGTGACACATTTTATTTTACAGATTGCAGCGAGTCTTTTCCTTCGAAATAAAACGCTAATTATAGCTTTATGTATATGAAAATGATTAATTTTACTTTACAGTGTTTTTCACTGGCCGTTGTTTTACTTCCTGTTTCTTTGAGCTACTGCGGTACAATAGCACTGAACTAATTGTTGGGTTGTAATTATCAGACTTTCTCCGAGTACCACAGTCAGCAGAGGTCAGTGTACTGTGTAAAAAGTTTCTAGATTTCGATTATAGCGTACATCAAAACTGTTATAGCTATTTCCAACTACTTTTCTTGTATATTTCCGGCTGGATGTTATAAACTGTAACCATGACATTGCATCCGTAATAAGAGCAGCAGGTAACACGGAAAAATATTCCATTATGGTTTCCAACCTTCTCTAAGGAGATAACAAAACGAGGAGAACATGAAAAAAATCAGTTGGTAGCATATCTTTACCTAAGAAAGCACACAAAAGTTAGTAGTTTTGATTGCTCAGCATGAATAAATTTATGCTTTACATTTTATATTTTAAGAATCTTTATTTACACTCCTCTATTCTAGAACCTTCCTTTGTTTCCTTGGCATAATTGTGCCGAACCGAATGATGAATATTTATGTGAATGGAGTAACACTGGCATGGGACAGATAAATTGGTACACAAGAAATAATATTTATTGTTGCCAATGGCATTCTGATTTGATCACACTATAAATTGGCTGATGATCAAATATTTATGATTAAACGTTATATTTAACAAACGCAGTCCTACTTGGTTCTTACAACTATTTCACGATATTTAAACTAATAAATCTTAATTCAGTACTAAGGCACTTAATACTATTATTTAATAGCTGTCTTCATGATTCTTATATTTTATTTCAGTTTAAAGTTACAAATTGCTTTAACATCGCATGAGAGTTAAAAGCGATGGTGGATATGGTGTCGTTATTTATACTCAAATGTTCTGCCGCTATAGATACACTAATTTTTTATAATTAGAAATAAATGGAAAGCAAATGCGAGCGAATCAGTAATACGCTATGGAACTCTTATTTGCTGCAAAACTTTCGTTCCTTGATAGATATTTATGTTGTATGGCGTGTCGTCCGAACACAGTAGACAATGCTTGCCCCAATTGTTTGGTCCGCCTAGCTGTACTTACCGTCGGTTGAGGTTGTGGGCTTCCAACCGACGTCTGCGAGCTATTTATCTAAGTAATAGAGACTTAGCAGTAACTTAACTGCCATATTTGTGTAGGTACTTGAAATAAATGGTTGGGATGTAGTTAACTTTGAACTTATTCTAGTATTGGTTGACATACTTCAATAGCGATGGTAAAAAACTACACGTCTCAGCGTGCTTCGAGAGTAAAAAAATAGTAAATCGTTTAAATGAAATAGCGAGGGTTGTCTTCTGGACAGCAGAGAGTGAATTTGAGTTCGACGCGACGTAATATACTAATTTGACGTCATGAATGCTCAAATGCAGACGAAAAACTTACTTCAAGAAGGGAAGTCAATACTTCGTTAAAATGGCACGGGATTTACGAGGGGGTAGGGTGCGAAGGATATGTCATCCTCCATTTGCTGGACAGACACGTATACATAGTGTGCTAACTACACGGTCTCGGAATAATTTTCATGTGGGTTCATGCTGACGTTAGCGTTCCCGGGGAAACTGCACTGTGATACATCCAGTAGGTTGACAAACAAGATCATTAGGTTGCACAGTCCGGTATCTCGGCTCAGAAAAAAATCTGTATTAATGCTACTAAGTTACAATAAAATAACCACAACGGTACAGAACATAATGGCACGGCAATTTGGTTGAAAGCATTATAAAGTATGCAACTCCATTCACCAGTACTGTTAACGCGTGGACGTCTCACTTATACCGTTTATGCCACAATTAACACATCACCAACGAGAAAAGAGAACTATAAATTAATTCTTCCGTACAATACGATGTCACTAGCACGCTGAAATCACAACCAACATTTCGACCGCGAGGAGTTACTTACCCTTAAATAGATATTAATTTATGTACATTTTAATCTCAATTTCTCAGCTTATCAACATCAAATCAAAATATAACATACCTAATCCTAACCCTAGGATCATGGGCTGTACATTGTTCGAAACCCATGGACCTTATTTTGTGAGAATTGCATTCAAGGAATAACTGACACTAATTCCTAGCAAATTGATCGTAATATACCAGCGTTTCGAGATCACATCAAAAAGGGAATATCACCTATTTTAATTATATTTTTTGAAACCCCACCAAAATCCAACTAGTACTTCTAACGTGAATACCGAACAATGAAACAGACCAAAAACATAGTTGATTACTTCTCTGTATCTTATGAACAGTGACCCAAAAATATCTTAAATCAACAGACTTTTCCCGTTACAGTTTTCTTATAGTTACAGATGTGTTAAACCTCCTATTTGCCACTTTTGAAATAAATGCTACGATTTTACTTCTGCCAACGCTTTGGTACAGAGTGTAGTGATAGACAGGAAGGTACCCGATATAATTCAATTTCATAAAATGTTTCTGACGTATATGCCACCAAAGTAATACCACTGACTGGTTATTAAACGCTACAATTTAAGCTTCGTCGGTAATCTGCAATGAAACTTCTCCGCTAGCCTTATTTTTTTTTTCTGAATTACTTCCGCAGGAACGGGCAAGACTATTATTCGACAGCGTGTTGAAATTTCTCTCCGAGAGGTAAATCCGCATGAAGAGGACGCCTCAAAGACAAATAAGAGACTCTCCTCGCACTCCACTTTTGCACCTTCTCCCTCAACCCTTCACCCCTTTTCCTCCCTTTCCCAGAGAGAGGATTCTGAGAGGGCACAGCAGAGGCTATCCCCCTACCCTCCAGCCTGCGGGTCCTTCTGAATGTTTCATTGCAAACCCCCCGGCCACCAGAGCTGAGGAGACCGAAAATGCCCCCCCACCCCCCCCCCCCCCCCACTCCTTCTCATATCACACCTGCACGCTTGGCCACTCCGGCTATCTGTGCGAGCCACGTGTTTCGTTGACAAATTCATGAGCTCAAAATCGCCCTGCTTTTCGGAAGACGCAATCACGATGGCATTTATTTGTCAGACGCCGTATTACATTAGAACTGGTTTTGTCCCTCCGCGCTGACCAGGGTTTCGTGGAATATTTCGTTGGCGCGTGGATATCCAGCAGATAACCGTTTTGACTTAAAGAAGGTAAAGAAACGGTGCATTTTTATATTATCTTTAAGCGGGAAAATATATTTATTTTATGGCAATAGCATATAATCAATAATACAATTGTTTCACAACAATAAAACGTAACATTATGGTTAAAATTAAAAATCAGCATAGTGCAGCCAATGTAAAGCTTCATTTGAAATATCTATGAAGTTTTTAGGTGATCCCCTGAAGGCTCGAAATGGGCAATCAAATGTCACGTGACTGATGGTTTGTTCTCCTCACCACAGTCGCAATTCGGTGAATCTCTGATTCCCCGTGTGTAAAGAGATAAAGTAGATCTGCTATGGCCAGACCTAACTCTGTTGAGAGCAGCCCAGGTCTTGCGGGAAAAGTCGAGTCCCTTTAATACCCGTTGATTTTCAAACAGTTAGTGCCATTCTGGCGGGGCTGAGGCTATCCACTCCAATTTCCATGCTTCTCTCCTGTTAAAATTGATAGATATAATCTGTTTTGAAATTTTTATGCTTGGACTTCTTGATTTAAATCTGGAATTGAGTTTCATGTCGTCGTAGATGGGGAGATCTAAGTTATGACAGATCGGATTATTGCGTTGTCTTATCATGGACGGTTCGATGTTCGTAAAGCCAAAAACGATATAAATACTTCCACTGGTTTTGGATATTACGAGACTATGTATGATAATACATCAACAAACAAAAATAGTTATTAGTGAACGAAGTTTTTCTCTCCGATGCATGTTTATGAGTTTAAACATAAATAATAATTTTACTCTGTTGGTCTCCCGAGAAACATACATAAACAAAATAGTTTACAATACGAAAGATAAACGCGTCTGTAGTAATCAGCTACTCTTTGTTGTTATTATAATAACGAAACTTTAATATAATGAGCCAACTAATAGACATATCTAAAACTTAGCGAAAGAATGATAGGTCGTTTTGCATACAAATCCATATCGTTCCGGATCTCCACCAGATCTGGCACAGTCTATCTTCTAAATAAAGCGGATAACCTTGAGCTTGGTTTTCTACATACTTCGTGGGATTCCAGTCCCTATCCATCTTTTTAAAATTTACGTGGGGACAGGTAACTAACGCAGAATTATTAAAGTTGTCCCAAAAAGATCGGACAAGTGATTTTAAGCGCAGTCAAATTTAAGTTGAATTAAATACAGCACGGGGAAGAAACCCAGGGGTGTAAACTATCTATGCTTGCTCATCATACATTACTACGGTAAAACATAGAGCCTAAAATGAGCTGGAATCTTCGGACAAAACGGTGGCTAACGTCTAGATCAGTATTTCTCAAACCAGGGTACGCGAACCCCTAGGTGTCCCTCGTATATCGTAGGGGGTTGGCGACAAGATTTACTAATGGTGGACTATCTCATGCGTATAACACGCACAATGGTGAATATTGCTCATTGTTAGGAAGTTCGCCATTGCCTGGAATTTTTTTAGAGGAACGTGGAGATAAAAAGTATGAGAATCACTGGTCTCGAACATAACAGGCTCTCCAATGATAAGAATGCATCCGGTAAGAGACACATAATCTGATATATATAAAAATAGACGTATGTTTCCCTATATTTCACTTTTCAGCCACCACTACCTAGCACAGATCAGTTGTGTTTGTGTGTGGAGGTAGCATGGAGTTTCCTGTCGTGCACAACGTCGGCCGAATGCCGATAGCTGTGGAGATATGGGAGATATGATGGCTAAAAGCGGTCGATGCAAGGTATTTTCATATTTCGACGAAAGACTTGTGTATCCGTATACTTCTCTTTCCTGCCATAACTACATAGGATAGACCATTGATGATTGTGTGTGGTAATAAGATCGAATCTCCCATCATGCACTATGGTGGTTAGATGTCGGTAGCTATGGAGGTGTGGGAGATATCGTGGTTGAAAGTGAACGACCTGCACCACTTTCATATTTCTACCAAAGACGTATGTGCCATGGTGTATCACTTTTCAGCCAAAACTATCCAGCGCAGATCACTGGTGTTTGTGTGTGGTAGTAGCACAGAGTCACCCGTCGATCACAACGTTGGCCGAATTTCAGTAACTGTGGGAGTGTGGGAGATAAAGTGGTTGAAATTGACCGATCAAGATTATTTTCATATTTCGACAAAAGATATGTGTGTCCGTATATTTTACTTTGCTGCCTGAACTACATAGCGCAGATGACTGGCGTTTGTGTGTGGTAATAGCATCGAGTCTTCCATCGTGTACTATGGTGGTTAGATGGTGGTGGATTCTTTACAAACACGAACGATGTCGAGGGCACCAGCTAGTTTTAACTAAAATACAGTTTTTTTACTGAAACTATATTAATTAAGAGAGTTATTTTGTTTCTGATATATGAAACTATCCTTCTGAACCAAAATGCGAAAATTATAGTATAACTGAACGCATGTGAGTAAAGACAGAAACAAAATGGTGTGAAGTAAGGGTAAAATTATTGGAGACGATAAACATTTGACTTCCTGAGTAGCAAAATTCTTAAAACGTTAGAAAAAATGGATTGGTATTGCGCTATCAAAAGAGGCGAGAGTGAAAATGGAAGTTTCTCAATGTAATGTATTGGGACCATAGCGGATCATTATTCTAATAAATGATTGCGTTAATGCTTTCAGTGGCGGGGCGAGACAAAAATTTTATGTGGGCGAGATAAGTTTGCGAGGCCCTCTGGAGGCGCAAGATGATAGGGTTTATAAAGTATTTTAAAAAAACTTAAATTTTTATTTATAAAAATACAATCACTTTTACTGTATATAATCTATTAGTATAATAGGCTTAATGTAGCATGTCACGCTGACGTCATGTCACGGCATTACGTCAATCTATGACGTTGCGCTATGACGTCACGCTTTACGATATTATTCGTGAGAGTGCGCGTTATTTAATAACATTTCCAAGCAACAGTGAATAAATTAACTCACAGAACACTGAAATAAAAGTATGTATTGCGATAAAATCGACATATTAATCATTAGATGCTTATATTTACGTAATATTCTTTTGATATATTGAAGTATTCCTTAAATTCTTTGTCCATGGATATTGTAAGATAAAAGATTTGTAATTCGAGCATCAATGTTGAGAAAAGTTTGGTTAAAGTATTACTTAAGATGGATCAGAATTACAACTGGCATTTGACGCTACGGCAGGGGGCATGAATAATTTAGCTTTTTTTTCAAAATAATTTAAACTGTGCCCTATTATTGAAATTATTAATTCGTTTGAACCGAAATAGTTGCCCACTCATCTCGAATTGTGCAGCCTACACTACAATTAATTATGTAAATTTATCAGATTTATTTTAAGCTTCTTTGATTTCACTGAGTAATATTACTGAGGCTATTACGTGTTCCCGCAATGTGTAACTATAACAGCTATTCGAACGTTGTAATATCGGTCTGAATCACGTTGCAGATTTTTGGTTTTTTACCTTTCTTTTTGTTGAATGTTTTTGATCAAATTTATGTTGTTGTGTAATGTATCTCATCAATGAATTATCGTTTTGGTCGGAAAATTGTTGCATACGTTTGTTTTGTGATATTATTGGCTATGGCAAAATAAAAACGAGGCCCAAAGAATTGTGCTATTCGTTTAAAATTTACCACATACGTTCCTATGGTCATACCTTTTAAGAAAAAGTGTACATGAAAACAAAAGGCAGCTTACGTTAGACGTGAAGCAACATGAAAATTACGAATTAACACAACACAAAACCGCCAATTCACTTCAAATATTCACGTCAAAGATAGCATCTGTACAGCAACAACTGTAAAAACGCTGGCAACGTCTTGATAGGATATAAATTTATTCTTGCGTTGTATAATTCACTTCTTACAACAACTTATTTTATACTTATGTCGCGATACATGACATCACCATCAATGCGCATGCGATTGAAGCTTTGATTTTGTAGCGGCAGTATTACCCGAGATTGTGGTTAGGTTGAAATTCAGCCTGGAAAAGAATAAATAATGAACCTTATCAGAGCAATAGCATGTTGAATTTAGCTATTATCAGTTAGTTAAGCAGGTTTCATAAGCACTATGTCACGTTTTGATATCATGAATCACGATGTAAACTACTCCCGTATGTGGTTAGTTTTAAAATGCAACCTGGACCAGGATAGCAACCGAAACCTTTTTTCATAGCGCCAGGCAATAGGAATTGTATTTATTTTATAACAATTCAGTTTATTTCAACAATTGCTAAGAAATGAATTGCTACAATACTGAAAGAAAAGTATGAATTTTGTTTAAATTGTCATATTGATTATTAGTTGTTTTTTTAGTGATATGATTACTTGGTTTGAATGAAAGAAGTTCCAAATTGTTCGCGATCTATGCACCCTCAACCACAATTGAAACTAATATTACATGACATAAGAAGTTAAGATTTATTTTTAGCATCCTTCGTTTTCACTGGGGTCATTATTTCAGCCGAATGTAAGCTGTGCCAGGCGTTAAAACATCGATCTTCATCATAGACAATAAGAAAGTTGTAAGTAACTGTGAAGATTTTGGATCAAGTTTGTATCGCATGATCCATGATTGGTATAGATGCATGATGACATTGACATGCGATTCAGGGAATGTATAAATTCGCGTGTGAATGATGCTTTGATTTTCTACCGGCTATATTGGCGAAGATTGTTGTTAGGCTGAAACGCAACCTGGACCAAATTGACAACTGAAACTTTTTGCTACATCACAAGAGACGAGAAATTACAGCATATTGAGCTTTATTTAAAAAAAATTATATTTAGGTAAACAACCAAACAGAAATCAATTGCCAGAACAGTCCGTTAAACCCGTCATTTTTGACGGGCTTTTTGGCTAGTATTATTAAATAATGAGTAACAGTATATAATTAAAGAAATAGAAATTTTCTGCTTTTAGCATTGCTGAACTCCTTGATTACTATGTCATAATCTAACTTAGATGGTATATCTGCTTCAATCGATAAAACCGCCAAAGCTGAAAATCTTTCCTGACCCATAGTACTTCGTAAATAATTTTTATTAATTTTAATTTTGAAAAGCTCCTTTCAGCGGAGGCTGTACTTACTGGTACTGATAGCAAAATTCGTATGACAAGGCAAATATTTGGGTAAATTTCTTTTAAGTTATTTTCTATTATGTATTGGAGCAGTTGTTTCCTATCTTTAACAAAATCGGGTAAATTTTGGATCATTGTTTGTAACTCTTCAAATAGTTCATAAGGCTGGAAATCGCTGTTCTCGCCTACTCTCAAAACTGTGTGTAGATTTTTGAAGTTTTTTAAAATATGGTCTTTTGGAATTTTTTTTAACTTACTCAGATCATAGAGAAATCTCGAAAATTTTTAAAGAGTTTATTTAAAGACATAAATCTTGAGTCCATATTGCTCAGTATGGAATCAATCATTGCATTAAAAAAATCTCTTTCATACCGACTTTTCTGAGATGGTGCAGGTTCATCGCTGCATTCATAATCGAATGTCCTTTTCTTTCTGGCTACCCTTTTATTTTTAAAGTATTTTGACAAATCATAACTGCTTTTTTCCGTAAATTGACGAGCTTCGGATAAGCATTGATCGAACCCAGTTTGTCGATATTCTCTGATCCAGTCACAAAATTTTCGTAAATGTTCAGGCGCTATGCTTAAATGGACTTGGACAGATTGCCATAGTTTATTTAGGATATTAACATGCAATAACATCTCACACCATAGACGTAATGATATTAGAAACTCTAAGCTGAGCATTTCGTTCAGAATTGAATCACAATCACTAAGTGTGTCTGAATCTTCCGAAAGATTTTTTAGGCTTTCAATATATTCGACAACATCATCAAATTGAAGTAATAGGGCCTTTACTGCCGCGATTCTACTTTCCCACCTTGTGTCTGATAAAGGCTTTATAGTAAGTTTTAATTTTCCTTTGATTAATTCCCATCGTTTGCTGGATACTGAAAACAGAAGATAAATTTTCTGAATAAAACAAAAAAATGTTTTTGCTGCCACTGAGGACTTAGCTGCGTCTACCAACAGCAAATTCCAACTATGACATCCACATGGTGTAAAAAATGCCCTGGGATTAATATTTAATATTCGAGTTTTAACTCCACTGTTTATTCCTACCATATTTGCCCCATTGTCATATCCTTGGCCACTACAGTTTTGAATATCTAATACATTTTTTCCCAGCTCTTCCAGTATTGCCTTAGTTAGATACTCTCCACTCGTCTCAGCGACAGCAAGAAATCCAATAAAGTTTTCCTCTATTGATCCGGTTGATGTATTGCAGAATCTTAAGACAACCGACATTTGTTCAACTCGACCAGAGTCTCTAGTGCAGTCGAGCAAAACAGAATAATATTTTGCCTCTTTTACTCTTCGAATCACTTCATCAGTAACTGTTTTTGACATCAATGTGATTAATTCATTTTGAATGTTGTGACTTAGATAATGGTTTGTAAGTTGGTTGTCATTAATGTGTATCGTGTGTTCTCGTAGTGTAGGGTCATACTTTGAAATCAATTTAAACAGAACTATGAAGTTACAAGAATTTCCACTATCTTCACCAATCTTGAGAGATTCTCTGTGACCTCTAAATGCCAGATTATGAGAGGCTAAGAAATTAATTATATCAATCAATCTCTCAAACAAATTATGCCAATGTTTTTGAGATTCACGCAGTAGCCTTTCATGTTCCTGGTCTAAACAGGCAGGACGTTCCGTCGACGTTGGTAACTGAAATAATAAACCAATCGCTTCATGATAATCGGATTTGTGACTATCGTAAGCTTTCGAACACAGAAAAGTTGAATTATGCAGATGGTAAGGAGTGAGACACGGTGATATTCTATACTACCTGCACATCTGAGAAGCCATTAAGCCGCAATTTTTAAAATTTGTTAATAAACTGCACATTTTGAGCCCGGTCGCATGTAGTGGACCGAGCACGGGAAATCGCGTTAGAACAGAAGAAACATGAACGTAGACGAGAAGCAAAATGAATGAAATAAACCCGGTGGCCGAAGATTCTCCGGTAGAGTCATTGTAACGCCAGCAAATATTGCTAAGCTATTGATATTGCCATATTAGTTACTAACTTGTAGGATTTATCGCATTATGATGAGTAAAATATTTAGTCGTAGTCACTGCTTTTAATGGTGCTAATCTGTTTTACTGGTTAAGTTGCATAAACTTTCGGTACGCGAGGCCCCTCGGGGCGCGAGGCCGTAGGCGGTCGCCCACGTCGCCCACGCCTTGCGCCGCTTCTGAATGCTTTAGGTTGTTTTCAGACTAGATAATGTAATATAACAGGATCACATCTGAACGAGGCTGTGAGCAGCTGCAGACTGATCTGGACAGGAGGTCTAGCTGGTCAACATGGGATGAAGATAAATGCAAAGAAGAGTCAGCTAGTCAGCTTATTAGGTACACCAAAAATGAATGGTTGATTATGATTATTTGGTAGGCAAGGAATTGTTTCTTGAAGATCTCAAGTGCAAATATCTTGGCATAACATTTAAAAACAATCTCAACTGGGCTGGACACATGGTGTAGGTGGTAGAAAGAGTTATCAAAATCTTACATTTATTGGAGAGGGTGATTTGGGTGAGTACCTGAGATGTAATGTTTCAAAACTTTGGTCATATCATTGCATGAATGTGGTGAGACCCACATTTTTGGTATCAAATACATGTGTTGGAGGGGTTTCAAAAGACGTCCCCAGTATTAGTTCTTGAAAATTACAGCAGACCACAATAATTAATATGACATAGAAGGTGGATTGGGATTCACTGGAAGACAGGAGGAACATGAAGCGAGTTTCAGGAGTGTACAAGGCGTAGGTGACAAGGCTTGGAAGTATATTGGTAGAGAATTAAGAGTACTGCGTTGAGTGGAATGTATAACTATGATCACAAGATGGCAGTCAGAAGAGTGTGAAAATTTTTTTATAGGTAATGGAGTCATGGTCTGGAATAAACTACTAAGGGTAGTGCTCAGTTTTTTTGCTAAAAACTGACAAAAGTATGTGAGTTGGAAAATTACACTCAAAGAATTTAAGATTAAAAAAAAGGAAACTAAGAAGGTGTACAATGAGTGTAGTGAAATGTCCACCGGAAGATGTATCCCATTGCAATTAAATTATTACGCATCCCTTAGTGACTCTACTATTCTCATATCGTCCATTAAAAATGTTACTGTATAGACGTGAATTTTTCACATCAGTCTACGCGCAATTTAATTTAGTTTTCTTAGTATACAATAAGAATCGTTAATACAAACATTTCTAGTTGCTTTCTGCACCTTAACACCAGTAGTAATCTCGATTTACTCGTTATATCAATCGTTTCCAAGCCCAACTACAAGAGACTCTACATCAACTAATGCTCCCTCCATCTTCATAACAGGCGGTAGGAAGCAGCGGGAGAATACTTATACAGGGAGTTGTTCAGGCATTAAGACTTAATTTTGCAAAATGGGTGCGCAATGTAGCTGAAAGATGATAATTTATGTGATCCCATCCCGTTTTTTGTCACATCTGAACATTATATAGTCTGAAAGAACGTAGAACAATAGTTTCGTTATGTCTCTCATTAATCTCTTTACGCTCACTCAAATAAAACAAACGTTGCAAACCTACTTATTAGCTCTCTCAGAACGTTTGATAACGAATGGAACGAGGATAATAAGCTACAAATTAAAGTAAACTCATCTGTATTCATCACTTGTTGTCATATTATAATTTTAAACACAGTTTTAACTTCCAGAGTACTCAACTAGGAACTTACTTTACCCGAGTTTCGGAAGTTACAATAACATGGGTGGCAGTTATAATAACACAGCTTTATAGACATTCTTCTAAGGCTAATAAAAAGTTTCTTTGGCAGAAACATCGTTTCACAACGACAGGAATAAACAAAAAGTCACTCCAGGTGCCAGCTGTTTTATGTCTTTCACAAAATAGTCACGTGAAATCCAGTTTGGGACTATATAGCCACTAGCATTACAATTGTAGATTTCAATTAGTTGAGTATTGATTCACGAGATTCCTGTCAGAGGGAAAAAATTTCTCTAAATGTGTTATGACTGAACGTTGGGTGAAATATGCTCTATACAAAACAACTTTCCCCTTACTGTGGCCCTTAAATCATCAATTTTAACCAAGCTGTCAGAACATTTTTCTGCAAACATGCAGTTTATTTCCAATACATGAAATAACTCTCAGCTCCGTGGAGGAAGCTGTTATCGGAAAAACGCGTTAAATTTTCGGATGAAAAATTGTATTTACCTTACTCGGTACCTAATCTTTAAAGTTTGATTTTAAAGCTACTTAGTGAGCGTTGTATAGCTTTGATACTATGTTCGGCACATGACTAGAGATTATTAAACAGAAACTGTGATATTATGATAGAATTTAATTTAAAATCGTTTGATTCAACACGGTGACTTTACGGCCATACAGTGGGATCAGGCAGTATCTGAAGAACGTTTCTAAAAGATGATGAGAATAGGTGTTTTCTAAATGTATACATCAATGGAACTTAGAATGAACAATAATACTTCATCAAAATTCAGAAATAAATTCAATTATATCCTAATTTATGTATATACTTTTTTTATCCTTGTTAAATGTCGAAGAGATAATTACCGCTTCTCTTTACTCAAGATGGCACATTTAAATATTGTTGTGTACCGTTGAAACTCCAGTTTCTTTCTGAGCGAAACTATCACCAGTTATTATGTATCTACGCATCGTTAGATACGATAGTCGAACAAGAATGAACGAGATTTTTTTTAACTATTCATTGAATTAATATTTACCAAAACAAGCACAAATCTATTTTTCTACAAAATCTCCATTGTCTTCAATACATCGCAAGGTTGGTACTTTAATTCCTTATTTGTAATAATTTTTTCGATGAATACGTGTAAAATTGTGCTGAATTCTTGAACCTTTGTTAAAAATACCCAAATCTTTTCTGAATGGTCCAGTGATATAACACTTTCATTTTTCTTTTATTATGTACCAAAACCAATTTTTGAGTTACCTAGTAGTTCCGTTTAATAAGGGTTATTACAAATGCTTTCAGTCTTTATCCTTGCAAATGTATCACTTTACAGAACATATTTCTATATGTTCTAGAGGCACTGAAAATGTTATAAGACCTATGATATCATCACACTAACAGATTTCTAACTTTTTAGGCAAGTGTTTGTAGTAATTATAAACCATCTGATGCTCATAAAACTTCGCAGGGAAATACTTGAAGGTAACGTTTGCTGTGTGCTCATAATATAGTTGGAACTTGCAGAAGTTACAGCGTCAGAATATTGCTAATATTCATATGCGACGTGGTCATTAGTACAAGACTTCTGAGGATTGATTCTTGGCTGTCCGGGTGGCGCCGCGTCATGTTCATCGTAGCCGACGTTTCGACCCTCATTCTGGGGTCTTCTTCCAGGGCTACGATGAACATGACGCGGCGCCACCCGGACAGCCAAGAAACAACTGACTCTGGCCGCGGAAGCCTACGATTACACTTCTGAGGACTTTGCTCCCTCCATGCAGGGCCACCAATTGTTTGCTAATGACATTCCCATGTTGATTTATTGTTCAAATGTAAAACTAAACAACGGAAAATTTATTATAATTTATTATAATTTCTTAAGAATTACACGTGTCTTCTTCTGGCTGTTTTTCGTGTTCAATAAAACTAGTTCTTTCACACAAAACAATAAATATGTATAGATTGTGTAGTGATCTCTTCGGTACCAACTCCACCGAGATAAATTTGTAATAATTTGTGTTGTTTTTGCTAGTATATTTATTTTAATAGTGTTTAATAATGTCCACGTGTAAAGTGTTTGATTAGGTAGACTTGTGTATTCGATACTCTTTTAATAATGCTTCTAGACACAGCAGACTTCGTAAACGACCAATTCTGTGGTCTATGATTTAGAGATACTTGTTTGTCTGTAGTGACGTTTGTCTGATTGGAGTTGTATACTTGAAACTGTTATGTCAATTTAAAATAACTTTATTTTTTATGTCTTGCTTGGCCCAGAAATCGTGTTTCCAATCAGTTATGTCGGAGACTGTAAATGCTTGCAGTGTGTAGTATATAACAAAGTGTTCGAATTTTCAGTTATGTATGCTAAGCTGAATCTTTGATTCATCTGCTATTTTGTTAATACAATATTTTATTAATTTACCTTTTCAGTCTGTTATCTCGTTCCGTGTTCGTATTTGTTTGTAGTCAGTTTTGCATAAAGTTTCGTGCAGTCTCGTTTGTTTTCTGATGTTTCTATTCAGTTGACGCATTACTCTCCGACACGCCGCGTTTTGTTTTGGTCTCGATGTGAACCACATCGTTTCTAATTAAAGGCTATGTTCACCCTGTCGAGTTTAAATTATGCTACAATTGTTTGTGCAGTTAACAGTTACATGGTACTGTGTCAAGCCATCCATCTCCTCATCAAGTTAGTCAGTTGTCTCTTTCACTTTGATGCTGGGCTAGTGCTTTTACAGATTCGTGTAAAATAGAGGTCGTATTTTGTCAGGTGAACTACAGTCCCGTTCACAGTGACGTTACTCAGTTAGGACCGGAAGAACAGTATTTACTTAGTGTTGATGTAGATATTCCGTAAAAATGTATGAGTAATTTCATAGTTAAATCTGCGTTACTCTAATTGACATAATACCTATGACTTACAGATAGAAATAGAGCACTGAAAATCCAAATTTTGGGAAGTGCGAGCGAAGGGAAATTTGTAATGGCAACCACGCTTCAGCAACACTTCGTATTCCATTTTCGTCAGAGAATGTGGATTAAATCGTATGAACTTGTATTCTTATGATAATAGCCACATCCGTTACAACGTTAATAATTTTCCAGTTTTCTGTATTCCATTAAGAAAGAAATGGAACAAAAAAAAATATTACCTAAATGTGTGTATGTTCGTTTGGGCCAACTGGGATCACATTAAGCCTTTGTTTGACTTGAATTTGTTGCAGATGTGTACACAATAGTGTTATGAATAATGTTTTTAGCCCTCGAGGAACCTACAGTTCAGAGTGGAATGGTAACAACGGAAGCGTTCTGGTGTACTTCACATTACACAGTAAGCTGTGCCACAGGTGAAGGTCGGGTTAAGTGCTCATGAAAATTCCAGCCAAGACGGGGATTCGAACCGGAGACCTTCCGAACTCCATTCTGATGCCTTACACGCTGCCCATTGCCTGTATTTTTAATAATAATTCAAAGCTGTGAAAAGAAAATCTGTTAAAATACTGACATTTAGCGATTTATTATAAAACCAAAAGAAAAATTCGTAACAGATTGAGCATTTTTACCATATTCCCATTGATTTCACACAGCAGCGCTTTGGGATGGGAAATCGGTGACATGGCCAACTATCAATAACAGATAAATTATTTAATATCCCCAAACCACACTATTTTCAGTGTAAATTTTAAGCACATGATTTTCCGTATTAAATTAAATGCTATTAATACGTAACAAATATTCCTGTTATATTCTATATTTAAAAATAGTTTCCCAAAACTCAAAAATACTGTCTAAATCATAGCACATATTATTTAATACCTAGTATCATTTTAATCTTCCTTGAACAAAACACTTTTATAGAGTAAAACTGATTTGGAAGAAGAACATCTTTCGGTTTGGACTAGAAGATGTCAAGTTTTTATCGATAACATTGTATTCCTTACGCCATAGCAATGAACAAAGATGTTGAACAGACAATGAGCATAAATAACAAAAAGAATCCAATTGTTCAGAAATACGAGTTAAACAATTCAGTTATTGATATGATCGATTCTATGAAATATTTGGGAGTAACAGTACAAAGGAACATGAAATGGGACTTACACATTAATTCGTTGGTAGGTAGAGCTAATTCTAGGCTGCGATTCATAGGTCGAATATTGAAAAATTGTAATGAACAAACAAAGGAGATAGCGTACAAATCTCTTGTGCGTCCACATTTGGACTATTGTTGTGCCATTTGGGATCCGTTTCGTAAGGGGTTGATCGAAAGTATAGAGAAAGTACAGGGAAGAGCCGCTCGATTCGTGACCGCTTGCTACAGTCCTTATGAAAGCGTCACAGAACTGATTAGTAGACTAGGCTGGGAGTCTCTGGTAGATAGACGACGCACGTTTCGTTTAAACTTATTGGTAAACATGCGTACTCCCACTTTCACTTTTGGGTGTAGTGAAATACTTCTTTCACCAACCTATTTGAGTCGGAAGGACAGGAAAGATATAATTAGAGAAATAAGGTGCCGGACTGATTCTTATATGAATTCTTTTTTCCCTCGTACCATGAGGGATTGGAATGCACAGCAAAGAGATTAGCTTTGGTGCTGAGCACCCTCTGCCACCCACAATTTTGTGAATTGCAGAGTATATATGTAGATGTAGAATCTCATCTCTCTTTGTGTAATTAACTATAATTCGTAATGTTTGCGCTGTTATAATTATTTCTAGTGGCATGGCTATGTAAACAGAATTAATACTAGAAACTTCCGTATTTTTTGCTAAACATGACTTTGTTGGCAATAACTATAGTTCTAAAGAGGGTTCAGATGTGATGTGTTTATTCTTTAAAGTAGAAGGTATGCAAAAGAGAGAAAAGAGGTATATGTTGTTGATAACATTTCGTAAGCAGTCAACGAACAATCACACAAAAATACGTTGCGCTCAGAGAGTAAAATAATCTTAAAATTAAAATGATATAAAGAATAATTACTTTTAGTTGCTATATGCTACATGTTTAACAACAACTTTAAAAAGTTGATTAGTTTTAAGTTATGAATAAAATTACTGACATGCTCTGATCAGTTACCGATATTTCATAAATGGTTGGATGTTTATTTGGAAAAATTTAGTATTTGATCCCTTTTAAATTAAAAAAGAAGAATAAAATAAATATTGGACTAAGCTGTTCATCATTCGGTTATCTTCTTACAAACTGTAATACAACCATCAGATACAACATTATCTGGTTCTGTTGACGCGTTATCAACTAAAACAATAAATGTCAAATACACGAACATTTGAAACGCGTACGTTGAAACCAGATTGCGAAATTTGTACGTTTACTTTGCTAAGAGCATTACACATGCAGATAATCAGCCAATTAGAAACTCAAACGAATCATACATTAACCTCGCAGAAGAGAACCTCCAGATTGGTACATTCAGTTTTCGTAATTTGTAGTCCGCGATGAGGGCTCGGCTGTAAGGCAGACGTGGATTGTTTTAGGAGCGTGGTGGGGGCGGCTGGACGGGCGTAATTCCGGCGAAATCCCTTCGTCGCAAGTCTGTTTTTTGAACCACGCGTTGCTACCCGCATAAAGATGAGAAACGGCCACATCTACAATGCTGTTACCAACAGTTCTGCCTGTCCCTAAATAACAACCTACAAGATCGTGTCCTATTAACTGATATGAAAAGTAATGCTAATATATCTAGAATCCAATTTCTAGTGTTATAATAACATATATCTAAAAGCCGTTTTTTTGGTGATGGGTCACATATCTTTCTTCATACCTAACCGAAAACGATAATTGTGGTATCATTTTAAAGATTAAGGGCTCGAACTTTTGTAAATTGGAACTATAAAAGGCAAAACGATTATAATTTCTAAAAGGTGTTTTTTGCTACGAGCCGCTTATCGCCCTTCATACCTAACAGAAATCTATAAATTACGTATTATTTTAAATATTAATGACAAGCATTTACTCTCAAGATCATGCGTAAGACCGCTAGATTTCGCTGTTGTCGATACGCATTTGTTCGCGTAACTGCTGGATAAGAGCACAACATACCACAAAGACATTGGTAAACTGTGTGTGATTTCTACAGTAAACAGTTTTTTTATATTTTTTTCTCTTAAGTAATTTTCTGCTTGGTAATGTTAATTGCCGTGTGTTTGTATCATATAGATGTTTTACGCCTCCTAATGTTTTTTCCTAATTATTTAATACGATCTTGTAGGTGTGGTAGGATCATTCTGATTTCAGTTTCCCATAATTACTCAAAACTTTTCCAGGCGAATGCCACGATGATTACTTAACAAAGCCATTGCCTACTTTCCCCTACAAAGCCATTGCCTACTTTCCCCTTCTTTGACCATAACTCCCTTTCGGTTTGAAATCCCAACTGGACGTTAATACACACATACCGCAAACGACATGATTCAGATAATAATGGCAGATGCCTTAATATCTAACTTTAAATACTTGATTTCTAAGAAAATTTAAGTAGACAGGAGAAACAAATTAATTATTTTTTTTTAAATAATGTGATAAAAGACCTACATGTTAATTCCAATCTAACTTCATTTGAATTGCATAAGCACAGCATTAAATCAATTTAAAAAAAAAAAAAAAAAAAAAAAAAAAAAGTTGAGACATTTCTAGATAGGTGATAGCTTTTTTTATTGATTTAGCCATCAAAGGACCAACCGGCTCCGGCCTCCTTATTACTCAGGTGTCCAATGTGAATAATGAGCGGAAGGGTAGGACCTGTGTCTTACCTGAATTAGAACCGAATTTGTGAGACTCTAAACATTTAACCTACAGGTGAAATGTTTGTGTTTTCATCTATCTGCGACACGTGTAGCTATGATTAGCGTATTATAGTTTTAGAAATTTGCAGTTTATGAGGCAGAGGTTGGGTACCACCCCAGTATTTGCCTAGATAGTTGTGGAACACCGCAATCAGGTCGGCAGACACGCGGGATCCAGAACTCAAGCCTGTTCTCCTTGTACCTCCGTGATGCAGTGTGGTTGCGCCCTATGGCGATTCCAAATGTTATTGTTGAATAAAATTTTCTACATTTAAATTCGAAGGTACACCTATAGTAATTGCACATAAACATTTTTGTTGTGTTATTTATTTAACCGTCTGATTCTTAAAAACTTGATCTTCCTAGTACTTTCCGCTGTTCCTCAAGAACCGCTCTTTACACATTATTGCAAAAATTCTATTTGCCAGCACATCATGTTAGTCGATTTGTCACAATCTGACTGTGGACGGTGTTAGCTATTTATTTGTGATTACTGTTATTTTGTTCGTGGTTTGTATAGTTATTGAGGGGGAAATTGGGGTCCTAGATGATTACGGTAAAACTCCTAGAAATGAGGGCCGGTAAGTCCAATCCGAAATTTGACCATGGGTCCGTTGCACATTCCAGTCCAGTACGGCCGGGCTTAGATGCTGGTGGTTGTAGTGACACTCTTATTATTAACTAACAGAGTTCCCGGCGTTGCCCGATCTAGTTGACGTTGATTTACCCATACACTAGGTACTAGGTAGCGGTGGCTCCAGAGTGAAATATGGGGTCAAACACGTCAATATTATTTATATATTTATATGATTGTAAACATTGTTCCCAAACATTCGCTTTATTACGTAAAACTGCGTCTACCACCAAAATTAAAACTTAAGAACGTGTTTACATTAACTTTTCCTTATTTGACATGCCAGTAGTCACTTGGTAATATTGATTAATAAGAACATATTGCGACGCGGTTCCGGCCTCTGCAATCGCCACACATGCAATACTACTGATACCGCCACGATACAGGAGCCTCTGCGCCGCGCTTCCGTACCTTACGTCATACAGTTTAACACTCCCTTCTCTCAGAAATTACTGATTTCTACAGCAACAAACTTATGCTTGCTCCAAAGACTATAGATAGTACAGATTGTGGAATCCTACCGTGCAAAAAAAGGATATACGTCCATCAGTACAGTATTTTATTAACACATAATGTTAACTTAAACAAATAATATTATTGGTATGGTTTGACATCGTCTCAATATACAGGGTGTTACAAAAAGGTACGGCCAAACTTTCAGGAAACATTCCTCACACACAAACAAAGAAAATATGTTATGTGGACATGTGTCCGGAAACGCTTACTTTCCATGTTAGAGCTCGTATTGTGGACGGCTGTGATACAATACGCTCTTCTCCAGGGCTGCATCAGCGCATCAGGGATTCCATGCGACGGAGGGTGCCTGCATGTATCCTCGCTAACGGAGGACATTTTGAACATTTCCTGTAACAAAGTGTTTGAAGTCACGCTGGTACGTTCTGTTGCTGTGTGTTTTCATTCCATGTTTAATGTGATTTGAAGAGAACTAATAAAATGAGCTTTAACATGGAAAGTAAGCGTTTCCGGACACATGTCCACATAACATATTTTCTTTGTTTGTGTGTGAGGAATGTTTCCTGAAAGTTTGGCCGTTCCTTTTTGTAACACCCTGTATAAGATAGAGTACACTAGTAACTGAGAGCAGTATCTGCGGACAGGCAGCCAGCGGGGCCTGAGACCTGTTATTAGTGAGAGCGTGAAGAGCCATGAAACAAGCGATAGGCCGGCCGGCCTTGCGGAGTGGTGCACCGCAAGCAGATTGGCGCCGTGGCGCGGCAGACTGCATTACGGCCGCCAGCTGCGGCCCCAATCCCCGCTCGTAATTGCTTCATCAGCGCCGCCCTCTACCAGACCACTCGTCCGCCTCTCTTACAGACCTGTCATGCAGTCGTCTTAGATTCGCAGGCCGCAGGCTGGTATTTCAGCTCCAACAAGTGTTTCCCTCCACAGCGCTTCCCTCCCCCGCACCCCATGGCTCTCCCAATTGCAATATCCTGTCCAGTCTCGGGAACCATCTCGACTGCTTACAATCCTTTCGCGGAGCTGTTTTCCAGAAAATTACTACGTTTTACCCTTTGACAGGACCTGGTAAATTAAACTTCCTAAATGGGAGACCGCAGATATATCGTACACTAGCATTTTCCCGTTGTTTCGTCCACACGGATCTTGGTAGGTGTAGTAACACGTTTGAATTTTGTTTTTCTTCTAGTAACAAAGATACATTTGAAATATTACATCTTCATTGGAGTATTAATCTTTGATGAACTGGTTTGTTTTATGTTATATATGTCGCCTAATGCACTATACTGCAGAAAATTTGAGGAATAAGTAATAGGCGTCATGAAAAACAATATTACCTGAATACGAAGGGTGGAGTCTGTAGGACATCAGATATGATATCCTACAATTATATTTTAATATTTTAGTATCCTTGAATTTGGGGTTCTTTGGCTATGGTCAGTTTGTTTCCTCTGAGATACAATGTAGAGTTTCACTAGCAACGAGTAACTATGAGTGGTTGCCTAGTTTGTTTGTTAATTGAAGCTGGAGAAACTACTCACATAATAATACGATACCACAAAGCGATATTCATGAAGATTTATATTATTCCATAGAGCATAAAAAATATTTATACACATAAAAAATGGATTGTACATGCAAATCCTTTCTACAAGCATTATAAGGAGAGCTTGCATAAACGAAGAAGTCAGATTTATAATTGATGTGATTTTTGTGTTAGCAATTCATTAAAAGTGATTAACACTGTAAAAAAGTATCCGGCTTTTATTTTTATTGTACTTAGGTGACCATGACATTTATCAAATAATAAATAGTGCCAACAGCTAAAGTACGAATTCGAGAATAAACACGAAAAATCCTACTATTGTTTATTTCTGTTTCATCGTTATCTTTGGTGTCAATCATTGAAAAAAAGGATTTATCTGAGATGCAGTGTGATCTTGGAGCCTATCAATTCTCGGTAGAAAGAAACTATAATTTATTGCTCCGTTCCTTGTTCACGTAGTTACAAGGTAGACCTCAGATTTTAAGATACGCCGCAAGTTTTCAAACATCAATAACTTCATTAAAATTGATTGTTTGTTTTTTCGTGATTTCCTGATAATAAAAAAACACACAGACGCGAACAGTTAATAGGTTTATAATAGAACAGATATAAGCCAAATTTTCTGACAAATAAAAGCTGAAAAGACACGTCTTTACTCTCTTACTTTTTTTTCCATCCTGAGATGGAGACTAGAACGAAGTACGTTTCAAACAATTCTTAATTCGATCGTAAATTTGTCTGATATAAATTTAAAATTGAGCCTCTTCTTTAGGACTTTCATTCAACATTTTGCTTGTGCCAAAAATGTTATATCATTGCAATAATAGAAAGTCGCAACGTCTGGCACCTAGCATCTGACAACACCAGCCAAAGAGTATGCAATGCTCAGTAATTATATTGGTAAATGGAAGACCAAGCTATATTAACTGTAATTTAGGAGAGAGAACTTATTTACTGCGTGATAGAGGTTCCTATGTCGCTATGTTTACCGGAAGAGGTTCAGAGGGGTTCCTTGCCACCTGACTCACGATTCCGGATGGTTGGAGGGATAACAGAGATGACAATGTAACTGGAGATGACAAAATTGTAGTTTAATTTATACAAACCCAATGGAGATGACTGCTCCTGTATAAAAAGGAAACTAATGGAGGTAGCTCGGTAAATCGAAACTGGAAGATGCCATAGTAGTAGGGGAAAGCCGGGCAAAATGGCCATGGCGGACAAAGTGGCCATGGAGTTTTTTGGGGCCAAGGGTGCCATCACGTGGAAAAAATTCGTAATAGGAGGAACTTAATGCCTTCTGTTACCTTGAGAAGCCCGATCCGGTTAGCATATCATCTCTCGAGGTTATTAGAATATTTGTGGTTTTTCAGTACCCTGATTTTTGGTAAGTGGTCAGTTTATGAATTTTTTACTAAGAAATCAAATGACTTACGGTTTCTAAACAAAATTATTTTGCAAGAGTGATTTTTTTGCTGTAAGTTCCTTATTGGGTGATCATGATTGTTTCTTTACATTGTTAAGACGTTTCTGCAACGGCGCCAAACCGGGCAAAGTGGCCACCTGCTGGTGGCCTTGGACTCTGTCTGCCACGTACGGATTATATTTGTTCCTTGTAGCTTAAAAACATTATAAAAAGCTTAATTATCATATGTAGCTGACTTCAGTATATTAATAATACTCAAAAAACAAAAATAATTAAATCATTTATATTTTGTGGTGGTATTTCAACGACCGGAAGTTCCTTTTGTGTAAGCCCAAAGGATATTGTCGTGCAACAATAGAAGGAAAAGGTCAAAACAAAGGTTCTTTACAAATTTTCACATCAAGTTCATATAAAAATGTATTTAAAGCTCCAAAAGCAAACGAAAAGGAGAAAACAAAAAAGAAGAAAACCAAGACTAGACAGAAAACCACCAATCGCAGAAAATCTAATTCAAAAAGTGTTATTTGACGATAACGATGATCAAGAACACACACAGTGCCTGTACTGCAACGAAAGGATTTCAACTCAACATTACAAGAACCATGGATCGAGTGGCAGATGTGTTACTTTTGAGCTCACGAACTCTGTGATTGAGTTGAACGAATCAGCTATTCCTTCGTTTCCGAAAATTGTAATTAAAGTGCCTTTTTCCCGTTATAATATCTATTATTTACAAGCTGCATGACATTTAAAACAAATAAAGTACACTTTTGCAAATTTACAGCGTTTTTAATGACTCTTTTTTTTATTTTAAAGCTAAGTGGCCGCTTTACCCGGAATTACCCTGCTGTCAAAATTGTCCTACAAAGCAAAAGTCCGTACTGCTAACCTTTTAGTTTTATCGCAGTTTAAAGTGCTTATTCGAAGAATTTTTGAATAGCGGTTTAGTACACGAATTCTCTTTGTTGGTTCATGGTAGTACCTTTCCAGTCACAGAAGCTCTTGTTTAGATGATTGGTGCAGATCGAAAAACACTTTGTTGTTGGGACATCCTTTAAATTTACCATCAATTAGACGACATTTAGTGTAGTTCGAAGCATTAGACATCAAAGTCTTTATTTTGAAGTTTGTTTAGGAGAGGCATAGTGTTATCTTTTTCACTTCGGAGTGATATATCTCAGATTTACGTAATATTCTAACAGTGGGAGTGTCAGCTAGGTAGCTTTTCCCTTGTGTGATTTTTGTCAATGTTTTTTACCGTATTTCCCTCTTAATATTTGATTTACTTTAGTTAAAGTTAGATTTAGGAGTATCAACACGAGGTTTCATTTAAGTAAATGATAATAGCATGAAATTGTGTTAATTATGGTTTGCAGTTATCGTAATCTTGGGTAAAACTTATTCACAGTTTAAGCCACGTCCTCTGATACCAAGCCTTATTTATGTAAGATTTTGTCATATTTCGTATTTTCTGAAGTGGAACTGTGATGGAAATTAACATGTGTCAAGCTGTCTTTTATTTATCGTATTTCCTATTAGTTTTTTTTAAAAAAACGCAGATAATGACTGTTCTAATACTACAAAATTATATAGACGGAGATATTAAACATTAGTTGGTGATTTATGCATATTAATTCGGCTGAAAATTTTTAAAATTTTTAGCTTTCAGAAAAATTAAGAGAAATTTAATTAATAATTCTCTGTAAGATTTTAGAAAGTAGCCACATTGCTTCAAAAGTGTTTTTGACCACTAGATCAACCGCCTTCCACGGTCAAAAGATAGTGGAGTTGTAATGCTAACATAAAATAACAAGTTTATTAGAGATGGTAAATTTCATCGCTACTAGCTTGTACTTGCTCCTGTTTGACTTGAAAAAGGCAGTATTAACGAAATGACAATAGTATCTCGAATATTTTCATTACCGCTATAATACAAACAAGAGTGAGCAGCTTTACAGACTTTCATATCGCTTAAGTCATAGAAATTAAAGGTAGCTCTATATCCCTCTGACAATCGCAAAACAAAATGAGCAAAGCGAGAGATTCTCTACCTTTCATTCCATTCAGGGTAGTCTATTCCTGACTTGTGTGTTACAATTCCTACTTACGTACAAAAATGACCATTACAGACGAACCCCGTTTACAATTTCGCTAATTCGGCAAAAATCATTACACCGAGCGGACTCATAGCTTACAAAAATAAGATGCTATTAGTAACTTGCTCCAATTTTATTAAATGTGTGGTATGTAGAAGCAAACTAAAATGTAACGTTGGCGTATATTTTTATGTCCGGAAAAGTATATTTTTGAATGAAATGTATGATTTAAATAAGAAATCAGTAAGAAAGAAACATAGTTCAAAATATTATTAATTAATGTGGTTGACAAAATCAATTTTCGCTTACTAAAAAAATGTATTACTTGCTGGTTTAACTAAAACAAATGTGAATATCAACAGGAAAATACGAAAGATATATATGTTCTGCGATTTGGTGTTAATAATGCGTTATTTCAGAAAAATTAATCATCGATTCATCAGAATTATACCAGATAGGGTAAATCCGGGTTAGATGGACCACCGGGATAGACGGACCAGTCGAATATTTGGCTAGTCTGCCACAGCAGTGCTGCAGTCGGTGTCTGGAATTGTTATTGTTGAATAGATGGAACCACGCTTAGTTTTGCTCGGGAGTTTCATATGTATTTTAGCAGAAAACTTTGTTTATTTTTTTGGTGAGTTGAAAAAATTTTTATACGAGATTTCTTTGTTATGTGGTTAAGTTAGTTTAAATGTCTTCAACGTAAGATCAATGCCATAACCTAAGTGTATACATGGGTGCAATCTTAACCCAAAATGACGTGCCGGTAACGTTGTTTGTCTGAACGGGGAGCTGGTCCATCTATCGCGACAATTAGGGATAGATTGACCAGTGAAATTTGAGATAGTTGGACGACTTAAAAAACCTGGGATAGTCGGACCATTTCTCCTATTAGGGATATACTTTCTATGTAAATATATGAATATATATGAATACGTATAAAGAAACTTATTTTAAATATAAAAGCGTATACTGATAAGTTGGGATTTATTTCTTTTACTTAAAAATGCCTACTTTTTTTATAAAAGAAAAGGCACGTCGGGGGAAGGAGAATGGAAATGCAGTCAAAGCTGTTGAGAATAAGGAAATGGGAGTTAATGCTGCAAGAAAATAGAATAAAAGAAGCATAAAAGAAGAAAAGAAGAAAGAAATGTAAGAAAAGAAGAAAGGCAGGGAGGAAGAGAGGAAGGGAGGAAGAAAAAGAAGTTAAAGGGAGATTAATAAAATGAAGGGAACGTAAAAGAAGAAAGAACTTACGTCATCCTCAGTATTTGAAAATATCGATATTAATACAATTTGCAACGACCGAGCGTCGTGGGTGAACGGTTAACGTTCTGGACTCGCATTCGGGAGGACACGGGTTCGATCCCCCTCCCGGCATCCAGATTTGGGTTTTCCATGGTTTCCCCAGATCACTCCAGGCGAATGCCAGGATGCTTCCTTCAAAAAGGCCATGGCCGAATTCCTTCCCGTTTCTTGTCCCCAGTCCCATCCCACATCTAATGACATTAGTCATCGGCGAGGCGTAAAGCAATAAAAAAATTGTAACGATAACGTTTATGAAAGTGACTGGGATTTGATTATTGTGTGTGGTGTAATGAGAACTACAGTAAAACAAAACTAGATGAAAATTGGATTAAGTGTGTGCATGCTCTCGCTCTATACATGAAGGCTGCACAAGATTAAAAAATAAATGCAATTACTGTGGGAAGCGAAATTCTCGAAAGAAAATGACTGCAGAATGATTAAATCTTCTTAACCAAGTGAAAATAAATTAGAATTCCTACATTTTCTATGTATGTTGACCATAAAATTTACTTATCCTTTTTCAAATACTTTATACCCCTATACCTATTACTTTTCAAGCAGTTTATAACTTTATATATGAAAATAAACAATGTTTATACCTTTGATAACTTGTATTTCTTGTGTTACACCCTGATTTAGTAACTTATACCAGAGGTTCATCAATCCCTAGGAGGTGGTCCATCTAACCCAAGTACCCTCGGTATAGATGGACCACCGAGTAAAAAATATAAAAAATAATAAATTCAAGTGTGATCCGTATAATAGCTGAAGAGGTGCGTACAATTGTTTAAGGTCAAATATACGTATTATAAAAATATATAACAAATCATAGACGTTTTCTGAAAAAAATTACTTTAAAAAAACATGGTCCAACTATCCCGGACTTACCCTACAACTTACGGTTGTCTTTAATTTCAATAATTTTATAACTTATTGTATTAAATAAAATTTTCGTATCCGAAATATGTTATTTCGTAGAAAAAGAATAATCTTTTTTTTTTTTGCTGTCGTCAGTCTTTAGACTGGTTTGATGCAATCCTCCATCCCTTCCTATCCTGTGCTAACCTCTTCATTTCTACATACCCCTTACAATCCACGTCCTCAATTATCTGCTTCATATATTCTAATCACTGTCTACCCCTGCAGTTCTTACCTTCAACTGTTCCCTCCACTAACAAATTAACCAATCCAGCATGTCTCAAAATATGACCTACCAGCCTGTCTCTTCTTTCTGTAAGCTTCTTCCATAAACTTCTTTTCTCACCCATCATTTCTAAAACTCGTTCATTTCTTACTTTGTCTGTCCACCTAATTTTTAGCATTCTTCTGTAGCACCACATTTCAAATGCTTCAAGTTTCTTTATTTCCGGTATTCCTAAGGTCCATGTTTCGCTACCGTAAAGTGCTGTGCTCCACACATAGAGTTTTAAGAAGTTCTTTCTAATTCCTAGATCAATATTTGAAACTAAAAGGTTTCTCTTTTTCATGAAGGCTCTTTTTGCTAGTGCTATTCTGCTTTTAACATCATTCCTGCTTCGGCCATCGGTTGTAATTTTACTTCCCAAGTAACAGAATTCGCTTACTTCTCCTATTGCATCCGATCCTATTTTTATATTTAATCTACTAGTATCGGTATCATTTCTGCTACATTTCATCACTTTTGTCTTGCTTTGATTTATATTCAGACCAAAATCTTCCTTCAGTATTTTGTTCATGCCATTCAGTAACTTCTCAATATCCTCAGCCTTCTCTGCCAACAAGACAATGTCATCAGCAAATCGTAGCATACTGATTTTTTCTCCCTGAAAACTTATGCCACATGGAAATTTTTCTTTGACTTTATTCATTGCTTCTTCTACATACAAGTTGAATATTAATGGGGATAGAATACAACCTTGTCTCACACCCTTTTTAACTGATGCATGTCTCTCGTGATTCTCTACTTTTATTATAGCCACTTGATTCTTATATAGTTTATATAGTATTCTTCTATCTCGATACTTTAGACCTGACTTCTTTAAAATTTTGAACATCCTGTCCCACCTAACATTATCAAAAGCTTTTTCTAAATCAACAAATGCCTTAAAAGTATCTTTGTTTTTCTTGATCCGCCCTTCAAGTATTAATCTTAAAGACAGAATTGCTTCCCTTGCACCGCGATTTTTCCTAAACCCAAACTGATCTTCACCTACTATCTCTTCTACTACCCTTTCCATCCTTCTGTATATTATTCTGGTCAGTAATTTTGAAGCATGTGATGTCAGAGTAATGGTGCGATAATTCTCACATTTGTCGGCTTGTGCTTTCTTTGGAAGTGTGAAGATGATATTTTTATTAAAATCAGTTGGAATTTCTCCTGTTTCATAACTTTTTGATATCAGCTTGAATAATCTTTCGATTCCTTCATCTCCTAGGGATTTAAGAAGTTCTGCAGGGATCTCATCAATTCCAACTGCCTTATTTGCTTTCAAGTCTTTCAGAGCTTTATTAAATTCTGTCCTCAAAACAGGATCTCCTAAGTCATCCATGTCGATATCGCCTTCCTTTTCCAATACACTATTGTTCAAGTCGTCCCCAACATATAGTTTCTCAATGTATTCCTTCCATCTGTTAGCTCTATCTTCTGACCTTAACAGAGGTTTCCCATCGGCAGCTTTAATGTTCATACCTCTTTTCTTCATGTCTCCAAAATTCTGTTTGATCTTTCTATATGCAACATCTACTTTTCCTGCGACCATTTCTTTTTCTACTTCTTCACACTTTTCTTGTAGCCATTTTTCTTTTGCTATTTTGCATTTCCTATTTATTTGATTTCTAAATTGCCTGTACTGCTCTTTTCCTGCTTCATCCTGAGCATTTTTGTACCTTCTTCTCTGATCAATCAGCTGCAAAATTTCTTCTGTGATCCAAGGTTTTCGGGCAGCTTGTTCCATAAAGCCTAAGGTTTCTTTGCCAGCTTTCATTATTTCGGTCTTTAATGCACTCCATTCGTCCTCGGTTGAGCTCCTTTCACAGTTAATTCTTAGACCTAAGTCTACCATTTCTGCAAATTTTTCTCTTGTGCTAGATTGTTTCAGTTTATTCACTTCCAGTCTGTTCTGCTTATGCTGCTTCCTTATTCGCTTGAATTTCAGCCTGCACTTCATTACTATCAAATTATGGTCTGAGTCTATGTCTGCTCCTGGGTACGCTTTACAGTCTAGAACTTCATTACTGAATCTCTGTTTGACCATTATATAATCTAGCTGATATCTGCCTGTATCCGCAGGACGTTTCCAGGTGTATATTCTTCTTGCGTGGTTCTTAAACAGTGTGTTCGCCACTACTAGAATAATCAGTACCAGCCAAAAATAAATGTTTTTCATAAAATAATAAGAAATATAAATGAACTCCATTATTAAGTCTGAAAGTTGTGAACCACCCCTTATTTTTAGAATTCACGTAAAGAAACTGTAAATTCGAATGAATAAACCCCTCAAAATAAGTTACTTATCCCTAAACACAACTATCGGATGCTATTTTAGTACCTAAAACCGCCAAAAATATAACAACCTTCAGTTTTACTATATTAATTAACAGGTTTGGCTTTATTGGCATCAAGATATCGATTGCAAAAATAAAAAAATTTGAACGGCAATCTGTGATACCTGCCTGTTCGTGTTAATGTGCCTCTAAGGACATCAAGTCGGTTGTTGGAATTTCAGGCGCTGACGCTGTTATTGATACTGAACGTGACGTTACATCTTTTCAAGCTTGTTTTGTATATGCAGATACGCCACGATCCTGCTATGGCTGAGATTCCACTTTAATCTTTATGTCCAATCATAACAAAACCATAATTCATGGAACCTTCCTGTTAGGTAACTTATTTACTTACCGTTACACTCAGGGCCGGCACTAGGAATTTCTGGCCCGGGGTAAAATGGGCGACCTTTTTTTTTTGTAGCTCTGCAAAATGGCCAGGAGACAATGGGCGTAATCTTGGCTTCATGGCCTGAGGGCCCCTATAGTCGGTGATCGGGCCTCCCATCAGCCGGCGGGGCCCGGGTATCTCCCCTAACGCCGGCCCTGGTTACACTGACCATGTCACATCAGTTCTCTATTGGCAAAATTTTAATTTTATCCATTTGTTGGATGAAAGACCTCGATGTTACAATTCCTATAGGTTTATTGCTTTTCATAATCGTATTGGTGCCACGGGCCTACTTAGGCACATTTGGAAGGTGACCTCCAGTTCGGCAGCATTTTCATATGCATTGTATTGGCTCCGTTGCACAGGTTTTCATCCCATATTCATACATGCAAACGCTGGGTCACAGGCGCCCGAAGCCGCTGCGGTATAGGAATAGACTTTGTGAGCCGCACGTGTCTGAGTAGTTTCCCCCGACTGAAGTTAAAGTAGAAGGCAGTCCTCAACTTTGAAACATAGACTGCAAACTGAATGGAAAAATTTCTGATATGACTCCTGATATTACAAAACGGGGTCTCCCGTTGTATTTCTTCAACATATATCAAAAACTTTTTCTGTCAGCTTAAAATATAGAGCCTATCGTGTTGAGAATTGTGAATTTGGTGTTATAAATGAGCTTATTATTAATGTGAATAAACCATTCGATTCAACGGAAATACGTTTGACGTTGAAACAACTAGGAATTTACATTTTTATTGGAAATTTTGCTTGAATATGTCAGGTTACAGTTTCTTGTATTCCACTAATGGAAAGAGATGTACTGCTTCGAAAGAGGTTTTTGGCTTGGTCAGAGATAGTATAATCATTATCTGTTAAACATTTGTAAACGAATGTAACAAACTCCGAAGTGGAATGTGTTAGGGAGCAAGTAAATGCGCAGAAATATGGCAATTGTCGTTATGAATCAAATGGGAAATGAGGAAATCTAAAAGAATTTTAAGTTACTATCGGTTCGTTTTTTTATGTGCTCTCTTGATTAGTTATCATATGAGATGATTTCTTTATCAATTTTACACTAAATATATCCTTACTGCAGTTTTTCATTTTAATAAGAGCAACAAATTTAAAGGCCAGAGCGGAAATCTATTAGCCTATACTCTTATTTCATTGCATATAAACCTCTGAATGCCTATGAGTAATCTCCGTGGTGAACTGTGTTGCAGCTAAGCAGATCAACGTATCATTAAATATTTTTCCACTACATACTGGACACCGTCTCTTCTGTCCGACTTTTATTTTCCTCTATCACTTATACAAACTACAGAGTAAATTAATTAATGTGCAATCGTATTATTGCTCACAACGCCTCTTGTGTTTTATTACTATTATTTGTATTATTATTATTTCTGTGGTTTCAAAGTAGTATTTACTAATTACAGTTTTTCCATCTTTTACAATATTTTTCAAGAATTTCTCATTATGTGGTGAAGTGTCGTGAGAAGCAAACCTAATACAGGTTCGATAAAACGATCGGTTAGCGTTCTGGCCTTGCTTTCGGGAGGACATCGGTTCGAATCCCCGTCCGGGCATCCAGATTTGGGTTTTCCATGATTTCCCAAATCACTCCAGACAAATGCCGGGATGCTTCCTTCAAAAGGCCATGGCCGAATTCCTTCCCATTCCTTGCCCCCATCCATTCCCGTCTCTAAAGACCTCGCTGTTAAGAGACGTTAAGCAGTTAAAAAAAAAAGAAGATAAACCGATACTAAATTGGAATGCCCCACTTCTCTGCTAATTTCAATTTTAAGATTGACAATGGTGAATTTTTCTGCGTCATACTCTCGTTTTTTGGTTCTGTAAATTGTACTGGAATTTTGGCATGAAAAAAGCACATCATAAAAATCGTAATCTTTGCTACATACTTCTATACCCAATTATTCCAGGCATCAAATAATAATTTAAAAATGCTAGTTCCTAAGTTGTGTGGACCATGCCAGCTCAAATCGGACAACATAGCCCGCGATTCCTAACATCGTAACAAACCGTTATTTGTGGCACCAGTGTGTCATCTATCTTTTGTCTTCTTCTATCTCTCTACGAAAACCGGATAAATATGACATATAAAAACTCATAAACTACTGAGGAGATTTCTATGGAGTTTTTACCTTTTTGAAGCTTAGAATCTCAATTGAGTTGTTTGTTATTTCTTATGTTTCAAAGTTAAATAACGCAAGAGCATTAAATGAAATTTTGAACGTTTGCTGACAAATGCCAAATATGGAACGACTAGATGTTGCACACTTCACACTAAACACACAACTACAATGTCTCTGACCATAGCCTTTAATGAAAGCAATAAAATCTGTCTCCAATAATAACTATTTTTCACAATAAACAAAATTTGAAACATTCTTTCCTTTAATGCGTGATATTCAGTCTTTAAACGCCAGAGATGGCCGTATAGAATGCGGGAAACTAATAAGGAAAAAATAACAGAGATTTTCTTTCATCAATCTTTTCGGCACAACTAAAACGTCTCTGGTAATCGTCTTTGGCATTCTGATCACAATAAAATGGTGCCGCAGTTTGTAACTTTCAAACCTCGTTTAGTTCTGAATACTTGAAATACAATTCTCAGTACCCGATATTCTTAGAACTGTACTGCTAAATCACCGTTTAGCTTAGTACCGGAAATGGTCGGTATGAAATCAATGAAGTTTGGTAGGTTAATTTTTTTGGACGTATAAAAATAGTGTATGGATAAATCAACATCAACCCACTTCTTTCTTGGTAGGGAGCCGGTGAATCTGGGTTTGCTTTAATTCCGGAAATTGATGGCGCGAATTGTATGAAACTTGGCATGCGTTTTTCATTGCGCGATTAAAAATAGTTTGTGGGTAAATCAACGCCAACTAGACCAGGCAACACCAGGAACTCTGCTAGTTAATAATAATTAACGTACTTTGTACTTCTTGGACAACAAATGAGTTTGAGCTTAATTTTTTGCTATCCTTTACTTTTATTTAAGATTGATTTCTATTTAATTTTGTTTGTGTGTTTGTCAGTTTACAATTACTTCTACTGAAAAAAGAAAACTTCATTTATTACAAGAACGGAGACTTTCTTGGTTTAGGATTGCAATGAAATGCGTGTTGCGCCAAATTGTGTTAAAAAATAAAGAAAAAGAAAAAAACTATATTTCTACTGTTAGCTCCGCCGTTTTCCTCAGTAGTTCAACCAGCTGTCAGTCAGCAGATCAGTTCAGATGCTGTCACACCTGAGGAAGACAGAGGAGTTAGTCATCAAAATATTATGTATTTACAACACAATCCGGCTTTGCACTCTCGAAGATTTCATGGGATGAATGATGGGAGAGGATGAATCTCTATGCCGGCCCATACAAGTGTACTCTTCTCAAAGACACCAAGCAGGTCACCAAACTTAACGTCCTACCCGAAAGACGAAGAACCACAAACTGTGTTGTACGGTGGTGAGAATTTCTTCCACCAACAGGCTCTCTGACCTTGCATTAGGGAGGGTGCTGGTTCGAATACCCGTCCGGCCCTCCAGATTCCGGTTTTCCATTATTTCCAGATAACACTCAGTCGAATGCCGGAATAGTTCCTTCAAAAGGCCATGGTCGAGTTCCTTCTCATTCCTTGCCCTCTGTCCTATCTAATGACATCGACGTTGACGAGGCGTAAAGCCATAAGTGAAAAAAAAAAATCGAACCAGTTAATCCCGTGTTAGGTGCTGGACAACATAACGATGCCACAACCAACTGAGCCACGGAGGAGGAACAAATATTTTTTTAAAATTTAAATAATTGATATAGCAAACAAAAAATTGTAACTGTGATTATTAAGCTCAGTTACAGTCTAATTACTCCTACAATAATGGAATAATTTATTTGTTTGGTTGAAAAAATTCTACTCTCTGCAATTCTATTGCTATTTTTCAGTGTCTACATGCACGGAAGATAGAAAAATATCTTTTATGTGAATCGTAGAATGTGTTATTCACTGTCGCCGTCGTTTGTACAATGGGGTTTGGTACACCTGTTCTCTAATTTGTATCATGTGGCAATAATACTTCATATATCATTATTTTATCGGTTGCGTCGTAATTACGTTGGTAGTATTGCATTTGTTTGGAAAAAAAAATTGTTACCCTATTCTGACTATTTTTGTCACGTAAATTGTGACGTAATTTTTTATTTTATCTGGTGGTTTTTTTGTTTTTGTTTTTTTTTACTATAATCTTAACAGTTTCTAGAAAGATTCTAAACGTAAGTTCTAATTTAAGCACTCATTCCCATTTGTCATGTCAAGTATCAATCGCAAACTTCAAATTTTAAACAAATTTTGTAAGTGCTTTATCCTTGTCATATTTCGGCGTCCGTATGTTACATTTTTTGCATATTTATAGGATATTTATGTATTATTTAAAATGTATATATTTATTTAGGAAAAAATGTACAGATGTTAGCTAGTTGTGTGGTTATTTAACTCAATGCCCGTTTAATTCTAAATAATAGTATTAATAATATCGATTCCTTACTATTTTTAGCATTGCATACGAAAGTATTTGAAGCGGGCATTCCACTTCAGAATTTTCCTTGTGTTCCTTATAACTGTAAAAAATCTGATAAATTTATCTTAAATAAAAATTTTTGCACATGTATTGTACGTAGTAATAGTGCGATTTTGAAGTAAATATTAAATAATTAAAATAGTACTCTTTTCCATTGACATATTACTCTCCAATACTTCAACTTTATGGTATGTTAGTGTATTGCTCGTCATTTCTACCGTTGGATTATGCGCTTGGACTCTTAATGGATTAAAATTACTGTCGGATTCTTGAGGTATTTTGAATACAAGATTTCATAAAAAAGCAAGGCACTAATATACATTACTTCAGCTTTATAGGTCATAAATGTCTCTGACTTTCAAAATGTCTCACTAATTAGTTTTTTTGTTTATGTTATTAACTAATAAAGAAATTATGTTCCAGAAAATTTTAATATTTTTTTGTAATTTAATTTAATGAAGAAAGTTTTGATGATTTGGATTCGTTCTTGAAAAGCTTAAATATCAACTTGGTATCTTCAGATTCAATCAAAATTCCAGTTTTTGTAAAGCAAAACTTTCTAAGACTTATTTCCATAACGCCGCAAACCCTTTAACACGTAAGTTAACGCAAAGGACAGAAACCGATTTGCAGAAAGCATTCACTGTTGAATTTCTACACAGTAAATTGCAGGTTTATTATTTCTCAGCTTCGCCATAACCTCACTTTTCTTCCTGTGCAGTCATGAGACCATAATTTTTTGGTCAGTATTTTTCGAGTGTTCATCTCGTCTTGTGCATATGTTTCTAAATTCTCCATACAATAATGCCATCACGAATACCATGGCTTTTATTCCTCCATTTCAGCAATGTGACCTATCCGTTGCTGGATCTCGCATTATTACTGCTTTGAAGTAGCAACGTTACATGATCCCGCCGTAAACATCTTCCTAGTGCTTTCACCTCGTAATATCCAGAAAACAGTACACTATCCTCATTACAAAAAGAACTAATACGAGCATCAGAATATCTGTGGGCAGAGAAGTTATCTGAATCAAAACCGCGTTGCACTCAGCGAATGAGCCGTCCACGTGCCCTGTGATCCACCCTCCGACCGAAACCCTCCCCTGCCATTACCGTAATTTCAGCCGAGCCCACTAATAACTGGCATCGTCCGCGTAACGTGAACTCCAAATTAGAGTACGCGCACGAAACATTAAATGCGATGGAACACAAACCGACCGCTGTTTATCAGACACTGCTGAGCAAATAATAATTTCCATAATCACTCATGGTCTGGTGTAACTGTTAAATTCTTTTGTACTGAACGATAAATTGTTTAATAGTCAATCGATTTTTCCTCCACATATGGCAGATTATTGTCAGCTTTTGGATTTAATTAAATTTTTAGAAGTTTTGTCTCTTTTTATCTGGTACAGAGCAATAATTTTACTCGTTTCCTAGTCGAGGATAGTTAGCTCAACTCCCGGGGATGAAAGAAGTTTTCAGTATCAGATATATGCTTAGCAAAATACATAAAGTACTAAAATAGGCACCCATCATCATCTATCAGGAATACCACAGGATTGCTCGGTCTTCTAATTGATAGTGTTGTAAATTACCACGTAAACTACTTCTGCATTGCAGTGCCGGTAAATAAATATCCAATTATTCATGCTTAACTTCTTATTAACACGAGCCATTTTTCAAGAAGATGCATCCTGAATCCGCCAAAGTACTAAAATTGCAGAAGTAGCTTTAAATTAGCGTAAAAGGATCAAACTCAATGCACTTGTCACAGAAGAAAGAAAATACTTATAGTTTTTCTATTCACAAATAACAAATAAACTTTTTATTTGTAACTGCTTTCTGTCAGCAGTATTTATTAACTTCATTAGAGCATGATATGATGAATACAAGTTACTTGTGTGAACATTTATCTCTTGTAAGGAATAGACCCTAAAATGAATGCAGTTATCATTTTTACTTCTTTCAGTATTTTAAAAAAAGAAAAGAGGTTACTTGCTTAGTTATTTTAGTTGTGAAAATATGTTGTAAAAATTGAAAATAAAATATCTACGTTGGCTGAAAGAACTTTTGCGTGTTTGTGTTAGAACATTAAGATTATCTTTTGCGAAAGAAGGCGGAGGTTGAATAGTGAGTCGTTAAGATATGATTTCACAAGATTTATTCACATTATTCAAACTACAAGACGTAAAATCAGCAAAAACTTTATTGATCAAATGAAATGAAAGATAAGATTTTGATGATGAGAAGCTTATTTGTACATGTATTGAACACTGTGTTGTTCCGTTTAACTTCCAAATGTTATAAAGGAAACGTTAATGAAGACTTATAACTTAAGTTAAGAAGATTGCCTTTTCCCTTGTTAGTATATAAAGAAGTTGAAAGTGTCGATGTATTTTATCGCAAGTATAATTTTTTTTCGGTATTGAAGTACTAGAATGCTGATTTCATATCTCATTTGAGCAATTTGTGGAAATAGAATTCCTGACACTGTCCTGACTTTGTAACTTCTTGATACCGTCTTTTAAATTGTTTTATATCACGCAGAATATAGTGGTATTTATTCATAACTCAACGACCAAAAATATTCACAGAAATCAATTTCAACTTGTCCGATCTTCATGGAAGATTGCTCTCCCATTGATGATACACGCAATACTCACTTTCATAATTGGTTTTCTTTTCTTTTAGGGAGCTTTATGCAAAGACCTTCGACTTTTGTTATTGATCAAAAATCAACCACTTCAATCTAAAGCCGAGTAACCTCTTTTTATTTTTCTTAAAAGTAAGTATCGCAGTCAAATTTTATTAGTAACTTAGAAAAAAAAACTAAAACTTAATATTACAGTTCAACCCTTTATATCATCATCATTTAAGCTAACGTAGTGATCGTATTGCCTATTTCATATATACTTAGCAAACTTAGTTAAAGTTGAATAACAGGTTAATGACAGATAAAAACTCCGACGGAGACTGCGGACATCGTGATATCTATTCGGACACAATATTACTCCGAACTGGACAGAGAAATAAGATATATTACCAAACTGTAAATGATCTAAATTAGTCACTAGCCTTTGCCCGGTGCATATATATTGAGGCCAGAAGACGATTCTTACGATTATTCAGCAGTTGGATGTATGAATTTCGTCACACACGTTTTAGCCCTTTACGCTGCAAATATTGGCTTGCAGTTTCACCCTCCTCCTTTGTTTCACCCTTAACTGACAACCCCAACTGGCCACCTGTCATGTCGGAGCGATAAGTATAATCAATAACATGCCGACAAGATGAAAATTGAAAATTAAGTGGTATCAAATCCAAAGACTTTGGGAGGAAATGTTTCAGGACAACAACTCTTCTCTAAATAACTACCTTAAAGCTGAGTTTGGCGAAGATAGTTGCATACGAGTGTGTGTATGTGTGTGTGTTTGTGGTTGTCTCATCAACATGAAGGCCATTAGCGTCAGGAGAGAATAGAAAGAGAGAGGGGGGGCCCAGGATTCTACTGGAGTGTTTTCGAGGAACAATGGAAAAGAGAGCTACTCCCTAACTTCATTCGGTCGCCCGCCAGTCTCAGTACATCCTTTATTAACGACACGAATAACGTACCATATTTCACGCAGTCATGTAGACGAATACAACAACACTGATATCAAACTAAAATAATTTGTTAACTGTTATCTTTACTTTTAACTGATCGAATCATCGATTATCTAAGACTTAACCTAGCATAATAATCTATGTTCTTTTGTTTCCTGTAGTTAGTTTTTTATTAGATTTTTAATAAATTTTCACTTTTTTGTCAAAAACGTTCATCATTTTTCGTCGTAATGTGAGAACATTATAGAGCTACAACTCCCATGAAAAACAGTTGACTAGTTTCAGTCAGAAAAATAATTCCTGAAATCTGCGCAATATGCATGTAGATTTAAGCATGATTCACCGTCAGAACACGGATAGTCACACATTTGTGCAATGTGCGTACATAAAACGGAAAATTGTGGAATACATCAAAGTAATAAGAGATGGAAATGACATTTCACTTTACTGTTATATTCATGTTTGGCCTTGTTTCGACATGTCAGTGGAAAAAGTCGCACGAAAACCAGAATAGTCACTAGCTGTGTAACTTTATGATTATCTGATTTTAGGGGAATAAAACCACATTAAAAGTATAGCTCTGATTTAAAGAGATACATTATTAAATTTTAATTTGCTATTAAAGTATCTAAACACGATTCCAACCAATAATGTACGGAACAGTTAATAAATGTTAATTTTCATTTTTCCTGATTTGATAGATTTACTCTTTTCTAAGCTCGGAACATACAAGAAATTGCCCAATGATGTTAGAAATGTAGTACAATAAACTGTTTCTAGGTTCTGATTAAAAAAGAGATTGAAATTTCAGTGAAATTTCATTTTGTTGTCCTATAATACAGGGTATAATAAATGTTCTTTATCACACATCACAATCGATGCTGTTACGTCTCGTGTGTCGTTAACACTGTCTAGGGATATGTTTGTGACATTATACCGGCAGTGGTGAATTAAGAGGTTTGCGGTCCAGGTATCCCGCAAGGCACAGATTAAGAATAGTTTCGCATTCGTTACGCGGTGTGTCACAGAGCGTTGAGGACTGAACGTTATGACACGCACCGCTGTTGTTAAGTCAAAGCTAAGCCTCCCGTCGTCCCGGCTTAAATGTACGGAAATGAGAAATGAGCTCTAAAAGGGACATCTAGGACGTTTTCAGTACTGTGAGGGACGAGTTATAAAACCCTAAGAGTTAAGCACATATATATGAATGGATAGAAGCTTTAAGTGGAGACTGGTGCAAACGTTGGAAATCCTATAGAGTTGTTTTAAGACACACTTCAAAGACGTAAAAAAAAATCACATGATTCATCCCTCAACTAACCACAATCTTGTTACCATTTCGCAAGTGCCGATATTTTGGTATTACTTGCTTGTCAATTAATTGCGAGAGAAAGCCGTCCCGCGCAGTCAAGAGATTCCTCGCCCTGCAGATTCAGAATTGAAATATAGTGGGTATTCGAACTTAAGTCATAATATCGATCCCAAAAACAAAAAAATGTTTTCGATAACATTTTCTACGCTGATCAATAATTGTTATGTTCAGTTTTTCATAAAAATGTCGAAAATCTATTTCATTTTCAATGTGTCAAAGTCAAACCTTATGCAATCGGAAGATTTATTTATTTATTTTTACGGACAAGGAACTGGAATGAATTCGGCCATGGCCTTTTTGAAGGAAGCATCCCGGCATTCGCCTGGAGTGATTTGGGGAAACCATGGAAAACCCAAATCTGGATGCCCGGACGGGGATTCGAACCCGCGTCCTCCCGAATGCGAGGGGATGTGGAAGAGCCTGGACTTCTGGTCACTCTTGGTTTGAAGCTGATAGTATACGGGTCGTGAAGTCTGGATAGCTGACAGTACTCTGTGCACCCACGTTATCGGCCAAATTAAGAGGCTTCAGCACCAGCCTCAGTCGTGACGCAGTGATCCTGCCCGTGCATAGATCCCGTCTGTCGTCTCCACGGAGATCTGAAGTCCGCAAAGTAACGAGGTGCATAACCACCGCGTCGCCGCAAGCAACCACGCCAGATACACCAACTTCTTGTCTCTGTGTGGCCCACAACAACAAATTTTCTACCCGTAGAATAAGCACAGTTTAAACCACGGTAGAGCTCTCATGTTTATGTAATTTTTTTAATGTGAAGTGTCAAATTCGATTTCAGTTTGAAGAATAATAAATCAGCCTTTTTTGCCAAGAAAATGTTAAATAAATTATTTGCGTATATCAAACTCATTTGTGTTCTTTTCAATTCATTTATCCCAATCAGTGATTTAAATAATTAGTTGCAGTAAGGTCTGTAATGTTAATTATATGTAATTATATAATGTTCGACATCTCTTGTAGATATAAATGAATTCAATTAATATGCCCTCCTGAAACAATGATTTTAACTTTATATATATTAAAGTACTTGAATCTAAGTGTTTTGTAATAAAAAATTGTTAATAAAGTATCGTTCAATTCAAGATTTTTTTCGTGTTAAACTATTTAAATAATTAGAGAAGAAGTTATCAGAAATCACCTTTACCAGTTGCTAATGAATTGGGTTTATATTATTATATTATTATTACAAGTAATATTCTCTAAACATAATAACCTTACAAATATCGCGTACGACTATTGCAATGTTGATGTGTTTTCAGTTCTCAGCTTCATGCCATTGACGTTTCCCACAGCTAAGATATGATTTCATAACTGCCATCGTTCGTTATATACTCCAACACGTGGTAGAATTCTACTTGTGATTCAAGCACGGCAGGCACCAAGAAATCAGAGATTGGATTTAAAGCAACTTAAATTTTCTGGAGGGAAAGAAGCAGAAGATGGATTGCCACCGCAGCGGGGGCTTCATCACAATTAAATCAAATTAAATACACCACTCGTAGGTTATAATCATATTGTGCTCATTAGAAAGACCATGTCCACTGATCAAGAGCTTATATTCTCCAGCTAAAACTAATATGTCAAATATTAAGTATGATTACCTGTGTATTACGTCTGTCTCACAGACTATTTTCACCTAATCTGTCATTACTCTACGATCAGTATGTTTCTGTCAATAGTCGACATGTGATGACACAACTGTGATTTAATCGAGGCATATTTCTGCTTCTTTCTTACACCATAGGGAACTGCTTTCAAAACTTTTCGAAGCTGCAAATTTTACGTATTTTCAGTAATCAATCGCTGTGATTGCTTTAATTCTTCTTTTATTGTACTGTTTGAATTTGATAAACTCTGCAGATATTAATTACTGTGATTCAGTTTTATAGTAAAAGTAAGTAAAATTTAAAACTTCATTCGGTACATCAGTCTTCTAAACAATACTTGAATTTAAACATTTCTGTACCACACCCAAGACGGAGGAAATATTAAGTTTGCTTCCAAATGCACGCGAGAAGTCATTCATTACAACATTTAGAACGAGCATTTAGAATATGAACAGTACAGGAAATATTACTCAACAATCCCACAAAGTCGAGAAGGAAATAAATTAACATCTATATACTATTTGAATCTGATATACTATCTGTAATGCTATCAAATACTGAAAATCTATAACATCGTTACCGTGCCGGGATTCTTTCTTCTCGTTCCTAGCCCTCTTCCTTTTCAACCCGTCCTCCGTCCAGTCCGCCTTGTTTGCCCGCAACAATTACGTTCGTTAATATTAATAAGAGAGATCTGGTAGCTCAATGGTTAAGACTCTTGCTTTCAAAAGTTTCAGACTCAGGTTTTTTTAACTTATGGCTTTACTCCCCATCGACGTCGAGGTTATTAGAGGCGGGTCGGGACTGGGGACAGGGAACGGGAAGGAATTAGGCCATGGCTTTTTGAAGGATGCATCCCGGCATTCGCGTGGAGTGATTTTGGGAAACCATGGAAAACCCAAATCTGGATGCTTGGACGGGGATCCGAACCGGCGTCCTCCCGAATGTGTTAACCGCTCATCCACCACGCTCGGTCCCGACTCAAGTCCCGGGTTCATGAAATCCCGATAGGGACAGGTATTTTAATCGTTGTGTTTGATCACATGATCTACGCCAGGACATTACGTGGTTCTGATTCTGTAGGTCTCAGAGGAAAGGAACTGTCCGTCCTGCCTCTGACAATGGAAGATTGCAACCAAACTTCAGGTTTCGGACTAATTTTTTTTTTTAATTTTATAATTCTAAACCATTTCTTGAAGATTGTGCGACATTAATTAAAATTGATGTTCATTGGGAAAAAAAAAAAGGGTAGTTAGTTGCTAAGCTTCAATATCCGGGTACCTGGTTTGAATGCCGGTGAAATTTTGATAGTGTTTGCTTTGTTTTTGGAATGAAAACTAAAACGTAGAATTACTTCATTCTATGTTTTAATATAAAATTAGTATGTCTGGCGTGCATGTCAGATAAGAAAAGTGTTCACCTCGTCAATTTTATATCAGAGCATCGATTGCTTCGCTTTCCATCTTCTTCCATAGAATTACGTTCCACCAATCATTACATAATTTAGAGTTTGCTCTTCTCTATTGGCTGTCTCAATTCTCAGGGAGTGGTTGAATTTTTTAACTGAATTGTCCGTGCCGCGCCGCACGAAGCCGCTAGTCTGAAGCTGCATTTGAGCTTCCATTACGCATCAACGTCTGCATAAATAACCATATGTACAACTATAAGACTGGCAAACAAGAGGAAAGACTTAAGGCTTTACGTATCACTGGGATAGTGGGCTTCCATGCCTGTGAAATACGTTGCAAATCCGCAGTGTAATTAGAATGATGAAATTAATCGTTTTAACATAGCGTTTGATTTTATTCTTCTAAAATGTATTGGGTTTTTTCTGACCTTAAGAATAGCTTATACAAATAATGAATACATCATTATTCGTTTATAGTTTTCAAATACATCTTCGGAATTCACAATTTTAACGTGGGAGGAATTAATCAATTTGTTTTACCCTTATAAGAAGACAAACATTATTAAATTGAAAAAATCATATATTTAATACATTGTATTTTGTGTATGTGATGTCTTAATGACCTAGTGACAGAGTTTATTAAAAGATGTTCAATTCGCCTCGACTGGAGCCGTCTAACCTGATGTGGTAATCCTATCGGGTAAACGAGACCTCCAGTTTAACGTAGAATCCGAACAGCGGAGCATCCGTGCATACTTCACATTAACAACCGATAACGCCCCTGAACCACCTGAGCCACCAAATCGCTGAAGCAAGAGGTGATCTTGCAAATATCAGGTTATAGCATAACTCGCAAGCAGGTTAATACTAGATAGTGATTCGGTGCATACTTAAAATTAAATACTCGATTACTTAGTTACGTCATATGACAAGGTAGTTTGATAAATTAAAACTTACGATGAATAACTGCTGTCGATTTTTATTGAATACGACAGTGAATTATTTCAATCTGATCCCCCAACTGAAGTTACCAAGGCACATACAGAAACTATAGATAGCAGTGTGCGGTTTCCCTCTGAACAATATTTGGGCAAGTTCGTTCTCTGTTCTCTCAGCAAAACCTTTTCGGAGATAACAAAAGTAGCCACGAGTCGGGTAGTTCTGTGACTATGGATGTCCGAGAGAATTAGCAACATCCCAAAAAAAACAGTTAATTTTAATTAACAATCTAATAGTTCTTATTTGCTCTTCAAATTATGTGGCAATGTTTTTACATAACAATACAGATAAATTAAACATTTCTAACGCCATTTTAAACGAGTTTTAAATACCAGTTTTAAAACCTTTAATTGACCCAAAATATAAAAGCCACCATCAGAACAACGTATTAGCTAAAATATTCAGTATTTCACGGAAATATACCGAGCGTGGTAGGTGAGTGGTAAACGCATTCGGGAAGACGCCGGTTCGAATCCCGATTCAGGCATCCGGATATGGGTTTTCTATGTTTTCCCGAAATCACTCCAGGTGAATGCCGGGATGCTTCCTTCAAAAGGCCATGGCCAAATTCCTTCCCGTTCCTGGGGCCCAGTCCTTTTCCGCCTCTATTGATCTCGATGTCGACGAGTCATAAAGCCACAAACAACAAAAAAAATCAAGGATATAGTAATTACTATATTAATTTCAAACTCATATATAAACTAGCAAATATCACATCCTGTTCATAGAATAATGTAAAATATTTAAAAAAAAGTAAATCCTTCTCCCTATTTAAATTAAATCGATTATTAGAAGAGACGATCACAATGGCAAAGGTCATGGTTACGTAATTATTTTTCTTTAGACTAGCGTATTTACAAGAAGCGCTTCACACGGCATGATATTTGAATGATGTTATTGAGATAAAGGTAAAAGAAAAGGAATGGTTTACATGACTTTTTGTTACACTTCCCCTAAACCATAACTGACAAAATACTTTCACAATTATCATGATTAATTTATTCTTCAATTACTCCATTTAAATTTCACTTACCCCAATGCAGAACGCAATAGAGTATTCACCCAGTTATCTTTCCGCATTTTAGTTACCATCCCAGATATGGATGTCTTAGATCAGTCGCTTGCCACAAAAATGAATGGTTTTCACATTTTTAAGTTATGTAGTGAATCACCCTGCACACCACACTAACACTGGATTGACTTTTCGCTCTAGTCTATAGTACAATCGATCAGTTCCAGTCGAATTTATTGTAGATACTATCTACCCCAGCCACTCACAAGTAAGACAATTATCAATAAAGTATATTTCAAAGTACCCCAAACAATAAAATAATCTCTTGTCTTGCTTGAAACTTTCTATCTACTGTATATTAGATGCAAGTATTATTAATATTTCTTGTTTAAATAAAGGATATGCTAACTGCAGGAAGCAATTTTCAAGTTCTAATAGCGTTACCAGGTTGATAACAAAAAGAGTATTAGTCTGACAACTTTGATGGGTAACTATGTCTTTAGTTTTGAGTAAAAAAACTTCTCTATATGACAAGTTCTAAGCAACACCGCGCCATGCGCTGAAGTTACGAACAAAATCGAATCATTTCCATATCACCACACTAAAATATAATTTTACGGACCTTTTAAGTGTTCGGTCAACGAAATACAAAAAAATGTGATAATTTTAAATTTGCAATGTATTTCGTCTGCATATTTCAGGCTTGTCACAGACGGACACACAGTAGAAAGACAACGAAAGGGTTTCGTTGCCCTTCGTGTGCAGACACCTAAAAGAAAAGTCATTTTCACCTCAATCACAATATTTCTTCCAGATTCAACTATGATTATGTTGGTATCATTTTTCTAAAACTCTTAGTCTTTAAGTATCTAGTAAGTATAGTGATTTTTTGACCACATTACTTGAATCACACATTCGAGAAGCAGCAGAAAAGTTTTCCAGTTAAAATTCTCGTCTCAGAAAACATCAGCATCATACAAAAACAATCACGAGAAAAATAGTTGTCGGCATAAATCTCGTTTCCGGATGGTTTTCAACATTCATTCGGTCCGGCAACAGACTGCGAACCAACACGATTGCTGTGAAATAATCGGATAGACTTGGCTCAAATTCAAACCGAAAGTGGCCGCACGTCATCGATATTATAATGAAGATTCTGTTGACATACTTAATGCTGAACAGCACAAATCATTACAATTCCGTTACTGGATCAAACAATGCATAATTACTGCCTGTGTTACAAATACTTTACTACGCCAACAGTTGCCCCCAGAAAGAATTAGTTATTTGTTAACAACATTCATAGCCGAAAGGCTTGTGTTGGTTTTGTAAACAAGTAAAATATTCTCAGCAATTTATCTTATTCAAAGCTAAAGTGTTTTCGTATGGTCGTGAAGATCTGGCGACAGAGCTTTTATTCGATGAGCAATCCGTCCCTATCGTACCCGCCTCGCCTAACCCGGTAATCCTACCGGGTATAAGGAATCTATAGTTTAAATTGGAATGCGAATCTCGGAAGTGTTGTGGCGTACTTCACATTACACAGCAAGCTGTGTCAGAGGTGATGGTCGAGTTAAGGGCATATGAAAATCCTCGCCGAGACAGGGATTCAAACCAGAGACCTTTCGATCATGTCAGACGCCTTAACCACCGAGCCACCAGAGCGATCCTATTCAAAGGTAATACAATAGTACTGTTGCGGAGAGTATATCTTTGAGGGAACATAAGTAATCATTGTGTCGGGTGGAATCTTCGATGGAAAAATTACCATCTGTTTTTGTGTATTCTTATATCGAATAGCTGAGAAAAATAAAGTGCACAACGCGAAATATGTATTTTCGGTGCTTAAAAATAACAGATTTCATTTTACTGTAATTAAGAAAACTTGCGAAATGACATATCTCTGAGCGCCGTAGTAAGCTATACAAGTGACACAGACTTCATTTTACTGTAATTAAGAAAACTTCCGAAATTACATATCTCTGAGCGCCGTAGTAAACTATACAAGCGACTGATGCTCGGTACAGGGCACAGCTGCAATAAAGTCAGAGCTCTCTGTAGCACGCAAGGAAACTGATTCAATTACAGGAGAGTGTTTGCTAAGGAAGGGCCGGATTTTGGCTCGCGCCAGGCGCGGTGAAGGCCTTTGAATGCGCCATCGATACCGAACGCGGAGCTCCCACAATTACACAGATGGATGCCTTCATTCAAACGACGTCCTCGACGGCCCACAGTGAGAAAAGCTCAAAACCGAATACCCTACGTGAGGCAAAAAAGCGATTCTGCTCTCAGTGAATAATGGTGTTCACATTACTCTATATGAGAAGTCTTCACCAAAAAAGGATGTGTGGTTCGCCGTGGTTTGGTATCAACCAACGGTGGCAGCACCTTACAAATTCAACTTTATTAGTTTCTTCCATCGAAAGGGATCTGACAGCCGACATACGTTCTGATTACATTTTCACTATGATACGTGTCTACGGCAATAGTCAAAAGGAAAAGAGTGTGTCCATAACGAAGAGGGTGTTACACTTCAACAGCAACTTGTAATACAACGGTATTACATAGAAGGGAATGACGTTTGGTTGTCAGTGTTTTAATTTAAGTAAAAAAAAAGGTAGAGGGTTTGTAAGGTGTAGACTTAACTACAAATTAATAAATGTATTTTGGAATATTTCGAGAGGCAGCAAAGCTATTAATAGCATGAGTAGGAATAGATACTTATGTTTTGAATGGAGTTACAACACAGCGGTCATTTGCAGACCCATCATAGGTGACGTACTAAAGTCACTAGCTAGACATTCTGGCGCCTTCCATCGCAAGGTAGTTAGTTAACTTTGCAAACAAAATATAGTCATTTGAGAGAGAGGTAGGTGAGTGACTCTGGTGTTTGCATACGAAATCCCGTATGGCAAAGAGGGTATATCAGAGTCGTGAGTGCCTGCAGGTAAGGGTGGTACCGCCGTATACAGTTTCGTTGGGCAAGAAAGCGAGGGTTGTTTTCCGCTCTCTATGTACCGTTAAATAAAAAAGGCTTCTCGACTTAGGCCCGCTCTCATTGCGCCATCAGAATTTTGTATAGCTCGGTGTGTCATTAACAGTGCTAAACAGTGTCTTTAGAAAGTGCAACATTGGTGACTGCCTGAAAGCCATCGAAGCCTCAGACAAGCTACAAATGAAGTAACAAATCATTCTCCTTCGCCCCTCTTAAAGTTTTCTCTCTCTCCTGTGTTTGATCATCTAAGCAATAAAATATACTTCTGTTATAGATGATGATAAGTCTTTAAGTCACTGTTGAGGTCGTAGTGAGATCAAACAATCTTGAAACCTAATAACTTACCTAAGACGCTTTTTTTATGAACATGGTGATAGCTTATTGGTTTTATTTGTGAAAATTCATACACTGATTCAGAATAAACCAGTAACTTTAAATATAAAATTTTATAACAATCCTCCACTCATCTTTCCACCGCACCTATTTTTGGAAGTGTATCGATGCTCTAGAACAGGGATGGCGAATCTTTATTGATCTACGTGCCATTTTTTCTAAAGAAGTGTTGAATGAATCCATGACGTGCCATCAAACAATCATCACTAATGGGAAAAGAAATAAAATGAAACTAGTGCAACTTCTGTTGTTGAAAATTAGATGCCAAAGAACTTATATTAGGTTCATACTTTGTTTCTTTTAGGAGCATGCAACCTGAAGTAGAGTCATCTGACAAACTGTTTCAAAGCGAGTCTGACAAAGATATTTGTGATTTGTTTCACATTGCCGTTTTACGGATGATATTGTACGCATTGTTCCAGAACATAAAGCACACACCGCTTTATTAATCATGCCATATTGCTCAGTCCACCAAGGTTGAACTTCTCTATACATTATCTTGCACTTTTCGTTTTTTTTTTTCGTTTTTTTACCAAATTAGCCATTTTGAATGGTTGTACATGTAACTCAAACAAACTTAAACAAGGTGCTGTGTTAAAGAAATTAGTTTTAAAAATGCAAGAACTATGCGTAATTGGTAAAAGCAGCCAACGACGTCAATATAAACAAACAAGTGAATAAGTCAGCGCCCCTCCCACCTGCGCTTGCTCACTCAGTCCGTTTGGGCAGAAATTCGCTCGAAATCCACCTCTTTTGCGCAATCTGTAGTCATTCTGGCACCAGTAGTTATGTTCACGATGAACTTTGTTACTATGATCTTAAATTATATAAATGAAAAAATAAATTACTTATATCAATTAGGTTCCTACTTAATTTCTGCCGTGCCCAAATTATTTGGTCGCGTGCCAACGATGGCATTGGTTCGGCATCCCTGCTCTAGAATAAGCAATCTTGAAACCTGATAGCAGAAATTGACACAGGGTCGGAAATGAAGAGTAGATATGGGGGCAGGCGTAAGTTGGCTGCAGTTAAAGTAAGTTAACAGCAAGCAAGCATAGAGATGAAATGTAAAAGAATAATTCCAGGGAGGTTACGATCTGCCCGCGAGTATTTAACTATGGTGATTTCTCGCTTGCTTCCCCAGTTATCGTAACTGTTTCTTTACTTCATTTTATATATATAAAAATCTAGTGTCACGATGTTCGTCCGGGATGAACTCCGAAACTACATAACCGATTTAGATGAAATTTGGCTTACTGTGTGTAATTTAGTCCAACTTAAAAGATAGGATAGTTTTTATATGGATTATAGACCTCAATATTTATTATTTGTGAAATAAATGTTCATTAAATGTTTGTCATAGGACAATGGTTTGTAATTATTTGTAAGCCACCGAAGGCAAGCGGTCTGCTGGATTAGTGGTTAGGGCGTCTGACTGGAGATGGAAAGGTCTCCGGTTCGATTCCCTGTCTCCGCGGGGATTTTTATAGATACTTAACCCGGCATTAATCTTCGATGCAGCATGCTGTGTAAGGTGAAATACACCAGGGCTGCACTGTGGTTCGAATTCGACGTTAAAATGTAGATCTCCTGTACCAGGCAGGATGGCCGGAGTAGGTAAAGGCGCCTACGACAGTGGCAGAATTCCCAGCCAGTAGGAACCATGTCACCAGGTCATTACGACCACACAAAATTATTATTATAGTTCCATAAGTTTCTAACAGATGGCGATGTGTTAACTTATCGATACAACACTTTGTTAGCTAGGTTGGGTAATCATCCAGTAGATCAAGTTCTGTTTCAATTTATTTATGCTACAGTTTATTCCTAACCGATGGTGGTTTGTTAATTTATCGAACCATCCTGTAGATGGGGTTGTATTTCGATTTATTTATGCTACAGTCTATTCCACGCCATATGTGCGAGTTTCTTCAATTTTAATTGTGCTGTGTATTGTGTTATAATTATACCGTACTATTGTTCATCGTTTGTGTGTCATTATACCTAACGACAAAGTAATTACACACATGAATATAACATTGAAGAAAACGTTACGATAAATTCGAATCGTGTATGTATTTCTCGCTAGCTTATCATTTTTCTTCTTCTTTTTGTTCAGCTAGAGACCACGTGTCAATTTCAATTCCTCTCCTGTTGTTTTTTCTTTCTTCCTCCCAAGTACTCCTTCATTATTGCACTCCTCTCTACATTTGAATCCTGCCATATTCAAAGTCTGCTATCGAAAAAAATTTCTTTCCATACAGTTCACTGGTATTATTTCGTTTCAAATCTTTCTAAACCTCTTGTCATCTATGCTATAAATGTATCGAAAAAAATATAATTCTTCTTTTTCTGTTATTTTTCAATGTTATTATATATTTCCTCATTAGTTCTTAACTTCAATTTTACTGTATTTTTCAATGGACACAAAAATTCCGGTTTCACCACTGTATTATAGGGTCTTTTTGTTGTAATTAAAATATTTTTCAGTGAAATGTCGCCAAAGCATCTAGCCTCGACAATGCGTGTAGCAGAGAGGCACGACGCACGACGAGAGAGCTCATCAATCAGCAACAAAAATCGCGGCAAGTAAGAAAGTTCAAAGAATCAGGACAGCTGAGCGTCGTATGCAAAAATCTGGTGGCTTCCGACAAACATTACCAGTGATTCCTCGCTCTACTTTTGCCGATGAGACTAACGTATGTTTAAAACAATCGTTTTTATGGCGGAATGTCGAAACACTTTGACCATGAACATGCGAGTACAGTTGCAAAATGATCCATCGGCACAAGTATTTTGTAATCAATTGCTGGATATTGGAAAAGGTGAAATAGAACTACATCGAAATACACAATACATCAAATTGCCAGACAAATTCTGCACTGTTGTTCACTCAAAAATGAACTAACTCAGCTTGTGTTCCTGGATATATCAAATAATTACTTAGATCATAATTGGATCAGTAATCGTGCTATTTTCTCAGCAAAAAATGTTGATTTCAACGAAATTAACTTCCAGATACGACAGTTGTTGCCAGGTGTTCTGATGTCTTTTAAATCAATAGATACTATTGTAGATGAAAATGAAGCCGTAAATTTTTCAAATGAGTTTTTAAACTCTTTGGATATAACAGGAATACTGCCACACAATCTCCGGTTAATGATTGGTTCACCGATTATTCTTCTTCGTAATTTGAATCCACCTAGATTATGCAATGGTACACGTTTGGTGATCAAAAGGATCACCGGAAATGTTCTTGAAGCAACTATTTTGACTGGAATGTTTAAAGGAGAAATCGTCCTCTTGCCACGTATTCCAATGATACAGTCAGAATATCCAATACCATTTAAAAGGCTTCAATTTCCGATTCGTTTGGCTTTCGCTATGACAATAAATAAGTCACAAGGCCAAACAATGTCCGTTTGCGGCTTGGATTTGGAAAATACGTGTTTCTCCCATGGGCAACTATATGTCGCCTGCTCACGTGTAGGGAAACCATTAAATCTATTTGTATTAGCAAAAGACAGGCTAACTAAAAATATTGTGCACCAATTAGCGCTTAGATAAATTAAAATTATAGATTGTAATAATTTAAAATAATGAAAATAATTGTTAAAAATGTTTAAACATCAACTTCATAGGCCTCATTTATAAAACTGAAATTTCAGTTTATATAAATAAATAAATAAATTATATAATTAAATAAAAAATTATTTATTTTTATAAATATCAATTTTTATATAATTTCAATTAAGTAATTTGTAATAAAATGTAAATTAATTTTTTTATGATCGTTTGTCCTTAATTTCAACTCTCCGTAATTATTTACCAATTACATTTGAATTTACAAATCGACTGCAATGTTTTGTCTTTATTAGTGAATATTAATTTGACTACTTTAGGAAGTTTAGAATAACATTAATCCAACGTACTATAATTACTAAGTCACAGCAACGCGTGACCGGGTCAGCTAGTTTTATATATGGATGGATGCATGTCAAGCGTAATACGTTCGTGCTGCCAGTGAGAGATGAAACAAGAGAGAGACCTTCTACCGAAACGGGGGATGAAGTTTAACGTCCTCACCTTGCCTGAATTTTTTGGGCTCATTACATACACACTGAAGAAATGGATTCAGCAAGTAACCTAGGAATATGGTTCATCTGTTTATTAGGAATCGTATACCAGCAGCCTTCCCAAGCTGCTAACCAATTTCTTAACCACCGGGAGAAGAACCAGATGAAGCTATGTTGAGCTTCAAACACTGTCGCTCTGGAAAAATCAGCCACGACACTTTTCCAGAAACAAATAAAGCTTAACTTACAGAATACACTATAAATTATTAATGAAGCTGTCAATACGGCTTGTTTCAATTTTTCTCATAGTGATTTCTGATTCTTTCCTGAAATAACTTATCTCCCCAATCTGAATCTATAAAAGCTGCTATCAAATATTTCATACTAGATATGAGTTTTCAATTGCTGGGATACATCAGGGAATACGTCTATCACGAAGACGGTAGTTAGATGTTACAGCACAAAGTGGTCTAGCGCATTATTCATATACAGAGAACTAAGGCATGTGGGTATAGAAATTTCAGATTAAGAGACGATGATTGAAACGTTCCTCAATGAATAACAAAGATAATTTAGAACTGCATAGAACTGCATGAACATACGACACTCACAAGAGGACAAGAACTCGAAGACGAAACTAGGTATTTGATGTAGCCAGGAAGCCTGTATGTACTGTACCTAAATAACACATGCACGTAACCTCACATACAAAATCATGAGGATCACTCACTGGTTCATTATCCCTCTTTGACTTGACGGTGTCCTTAATTTAAAATAGTATTCCAGCCCTCCGAATCAATAGAGGCTCTTCTGCTCGACGATTGATATCTCTTTAGTAGGGAATTGATTGCTTTGGCTGGATGGAGGTAGAAACTTTGCCTTTACGCATTTTGTAGCAAAATTCTGTGGAGCAATTAGGACGATTGATGAGCCACACAATACATCAAATGCGAACAACCAGATTCCCGGAGAATTGTGAATCGATACTTTCGAACTTCTGCAATTGCTAAAATACCCCGTGAAATTTTCTCTGAGACATAGATCTCAGTAAGCAACAAAAATCGTTCTCAATAGAGACAGTGACATTCCTCAATGAATCTCGTTTGTATGGCATGGTATGTAACGTCAATGCAGTAATTGAATCAATTCTGTTAATTCCATCAAGTTATACTACTTTTTTGGATGATTTTCCCAAAATGCCGTTGCCGAATTCCTTCCAGTTCCTTGTCTCTCATCCTTTCCTGGCTCTAATGACCTCGACATCAACGACACGAAAATAGTGAAGCATATTATGAAAAAGATGAAACTATATTTTGTCTTGAAGCTTATTTCTCCTCATATTTTACATTACCTCCTAGGTTTTGTGCCACAAGTAGCATATCGCGCGTACATTTTAATGGTGTCCAATATTCTTGGGAAAAAATTGCAGAGCCTACACTTTGAGTAAATGGAGATCTGTTAAGTAACTAAGTTTCAATTTATTAAAACTGCAGATAGTTGTAATAGAAATGGTGTCCATCAAACAGCGTCATGTATCGATAATGAAACATCTAACAGCTGCTACCGAACACCCAATATAGGTCCTTCAAAATACTTTAAAAAAAAATTTGTCATGTTTACCCCCATGTTATTGATTCGAAACACAGAAAATTAAATTGAAATTTTTCTTAATCGATCTCCATATGTAAGAATGTTTTAGTATTTCTGTTCTTGACTGAAAAACATCCTGTGTTGTGCAAACTAAGATTTTGTAAATTCTTAACACAACAGTTATGACAAACATCAAACCCGAATTCTAATTAAATGAAATCTTTCAACTAATATTCTCTTGAACATACTTTTACGTTTTTGAATATGTTTTTCTGCGCTAATCTATCCTTACAAATCCTGTGCAAATGCTTCTACGCATAAAGCACTTAAAACTTGGTGTGCTGTACATGATACTAGCTCATCTGCAGCACGTCCGCTGATAGCAGGCAAGTCACTTCCGCACATTCAGACGTATGTATTCTAAATCTCTGACTCTAGTTATTAGCATCTAGTAACAGTTGCATAGTTTTTAGATCGTAAAACTACATCGTAATAAGAAAAACTGACAGTTTATTTGAATAGGTAAAGAGATTCAACTAAAGTTCTCTGCACTCGTATAACAGGATTTGTTTTCGGTGTTCGCAGGTTCTATCAGTAACATCGACGGCGCAGAGTACCACTGCAATCGGACGGCGGTGCGCAAAGTCATATCGGGAGTCGTGGGAGCCGCGTCCAGTGTCACCTCCATACAGGTGGCCAACCTGCTGCGTCTGTTCAAAATACCACAGGTAAGCAAGTCAAGTGATCCACACACCACAGGTCAGTATAATTGTTGAGGCGAACTTCTACATAATACCTCAGGACATGAAACATAAATGTTTCTTCAACATACAACAAGGCAGCAAAGTTTCTTCCACTCATCAATATATCATGAAACAGTTAAATCTGGTAAATGTATTTATACTGTCATAATTAAGCTGAATCAAAAGATACACTTCTGCTGTCCACGTGGGAGAAGGATTCTCTTTTTTAGGTAAGGGTGTCAGGGATTGGAATGAGTTAACAAGAGAAATGATGAATAATTTACCGAAAACGTTGAAAGAATTTAAAGATAAAATTTGTAGAGCGCAAATGTAGGTGGGTGCAGGAAAGGGGGAAGATGGGGGTGTAGGGAAATTGCCACCGGAGCCTGTGCTCCATTGCAATTAAATTAAATTTAAAAAAAAAAAACCTAAATATTAAGGAAAAGTCAGGAAAAATCAAGAACTTGGAATTAGAGGAGGGCGCCGCTTGCCAAAATCTCGGCGGCGGCGCGCCGAATGTTTTCAGCCGGCGGCTTCGTAACGCCGGTGGCGTGACTTTTTTTTATTTTTGTGTTTTATTATATGTATATACCATTATTTAGTCTGAAAAAGAAAAATAAGTAACTTTTACTCATATATTCAAAATTTTGCAGATTTTTGCAGTCTTTGTAGTTATCATGTATAAAGATAATTTTATTTGGGCGAACTGAGCATAGCCTAGATCAAGGATGGCGAACCTTTATTTATCCACGTGCCATGAAATCGTATAAAGGTCGAATATATGAATTAGGATGATGCATAAAGCCGTGCTGAAAACCAGCAACACTGTTAGCTTTACTCGTTAAACCCATCTTCATATGTTCGGTATCGTCTGACTACGGTGAATCACTGTTATAAATTGGGTGCATTCCATACGCGGTATCGCGTATTTTGTTAGCGGAATCGTAACGTTGAGGAGAATTTTAAATATCAGTTAGTGTAAGGTTGCTTTATTTTATAGTAAATATGAATACGCATATTCAATCACGAAGAAATAAATAAGTGTATACTTTTATAATTCAAACGAGAGGAATATTTTTATTGTGAGTAGCATCTTTGTGTCGTATAGGCACTAGAGATGGGTCGTTCGCGAGTGAATCAGTTCTTTAGAGCAATTCTTTTAAAAGAGCGAGTGAGCAGTCGCTCACTAAAAGTGGACGGTAGTTCTTCTAGGTGAGTCGGTCATAAATCGGCTAATTACGAAGATCAAGAAGAGCTTGTTAACGTGGGTTTTGTGGACTGTAGAGCTAAAAAAAAGAAAAAAAAAAAAGGTCTACTAATTGCATCAAAGTCGATTTGAGGGGGGTATTTCATCGAAAAGTGGGGGTGTAACCGGATTCTGAGAGGTGAGACCTAAAAAAAAAAATTCCTCCAATAAAACTGAGCTAGTGAACAGTGAACCGTTCAAAAGAACTAGTTCTTTTCGCGCAGTGATCAAATGAACACCACTCTTTTTAGTGAATCACTTTGCCCACCTCTAATAGGCACCAACATTTATACATATTCCTTAAATGTACAACGTTGCCGAATTTAGGTGTCTGACTAAAAATTTAACTTCAAACATAAATCGAGCGGACCTTTAGTGCCGTTCACAACAATCAGCTATATCTTTAAGCTACAGCGCGGTGTTTGGAACCTAAAATCGACATTTGGCATTAGTTTTCGGCGCATTTTCGATGTTATTTCTAGAAGCGTGCAGTTAAATATATTATATCGTAGACAGATAGTTAAATCAATCACTTATTAAAACATCGTGTAAAGTTGGCTGACACACTATCTACAGCGTATTTTATTTTTATTTGTTTACTAGCTTCTAAAAACTTCTAAAATTATGCGTTGATCGGAGTGTTCTGGCATGTTATTTCATCGCAGTAGTTTACCTTAATAGAATTGTTATGAAATAACTCCCAATGCAATTCTTCAGGTCTTACGCTGTAACCAATGCTTCAGTTCTCATCCTCGTCCATGCTTCATTTCAACCTTACTACAAACTATACTAATATTGCAATGTAGTCTTCACTGGTGTACCGCCGGATAGTGTTGTGGAAACACAATATTTCGACGGCTGGCTCTGCCGTCTACTTCAGGTGTAGAGAGATCTGTAATGGTCGGCTGACCCACAGATACTGAGATGGTTCGGGTGCCGCTCTTCCTTATATACATGTCCGCGTGGCCTCGGCGATGGCTTACTATGAGCCAGGCCCGCAACCATGCCGAGGCCACGCGGACATGTATATAAGGAAGAGCGGCACCCGAAGCATCTCAGTATCTGTGGGTCAGCCGACCATTACAGATGTCTCTACACCTGAAGAAGACGGCAGAGCCAGCCGTCGAAATATTGTGTTTCCACAACACTATCCGGCAGTACACCCGTGAAGACTACATTGCAGTCATACGCCGGGAAAGTCATCGTTCTTACTACACTAATATTGCTGCTGGAAAATCAAAACTTCAATCACACTCGTATAATTTCATTTACTGCATCATCATGCATCGCGATACATATTTGACCTAAAATCTTCACGGGCTCCTACATCTTTATTTTTCGTTACCCATGATTCAGATCCATCTAACAACGTTTAAATTGCTGATACACTCGGAACTATGAGCAGGCATCTGAAATAAAGACCTCAGTAATCAGTGAAAAGAAACCAAATTAAACATAAATCTGAACAATTTACGTTATGCCGCGTAAAACTAGTTTAAAGCCTGGCCTGGGCCGAATAGATCGCGATAAACATGGAACTACTTTCATACTCATAAAGTAATTATTTCAGTGTCATAACGTTTATAAAAACAACTTAAATTATTTTAAAATGATTTAATTACTCTTTCCATTTGCTGTAATGCGAAATACCGATATTGCTGCTCGAAAATGAACTCTCAAATTAAATTAAATTAAATTGCAATGGAGCGCACGCTCCGGTGACAATTTCCCTAAACACCCATCTTCACCCTTTTCTGCATCCACCTACATTTACCCTTTACAAATTTTAACTTTAAATTCTTTCAACGTTTTTGGAAAATTATTCATCATTTATCTTGGTAACTTATTCCAATCCCTGATAGCCTTACCTAAAAAAGAGAATAACCCCACACCCTTGTGCCTGAAATCGAGTGTCATCTTGTGGTCATGGTCATATTTTCCTTTCCATGCATTACTTTCAATTCTTACACCAATATCTTTCCATACCTCATCACCAATATACGCCTTGTACACGCTTCACCCTCCTTCTGTCTTCCGATGAGTCCCATTCCAGCTCTTTTATCATATCTGTTACTGATTGCTTTCTGCAATAATTTCCAGAAACAAATCTAGCAGCCCTTCTTTGCACCTTCTCCAACTCCTTTATTTGATACTCAAAATGTGGGTCCCATATTACACTACCATCGTGAAGTCATACAGTCGCTGTATTCCAATATAAAGTTTATCCCACATGCCTTTGCTTAGAATAAATACAATGGAAACCGAAAACGACAGAATATACATCCAACTTATATAAACATACGAAAAGCAACTAATAATATGTTGATTTAAACGAGATTCATACTTTTTACAGTGTTCAGACAGTTAATTTATTGGTAGTTGATTAAACAAATAGAATCAATATTAATAAGATAATGCTCATAACCTATATGTCTTAATAACATCTCTGGCCATTGTTAATGGGGCAACGAGGGCCGGGCGCGTGTCGTCAGCATTTTGGAAACGATGATAGAAGCAGCGTTTCAGATTTCCTTCCTTGGTCAACTCTTGTTTCTTTCTGACCCTTATGTTATTTTAGGGATATTGAAAAGATGTCGGCTGCAGGTCGAAAAATTTTTGAGTTTAGATTCTAAATCAGTGTGTTGAGAATAGGGGCCTATTCAAAGTTTCTTAAAAAAAATAAAAAATAAAAAATAAAAAAAATAATAATTAAGTTGTCTGCACTTACAGTTTACCAGGAACTGTTATACATATTTAAACTGTTATATATAACCTTAAAATGTATTGTTATTCTGTAGTATGGTGTTAGGCTTTCTTAAATGGGAAAATAAATTATTAATGTGTTTACTAATGGTGCATTTCATCAGTTACTTCAGAATAACAGGCACAATATCGGTGATACGTGTCAACATGAGGTAGTTTACGTTTTTACAGCTTGATTTCACTATCACTGACATTTCATGAATTAATTTATAAATAGTGGAGGAAAGTTAATTATTGATTTTTTGTGATATCCTTGAAGATTTATGCTTTTTAAATAAGTTTTGGTAATCTTCAGACAATTTCTACTCATGCAGATTCTTACTTAGGCCCGAGATACCAGCGAGGCGCGTGAAGCAAGCCACATCAGCAGAAAGAATTCAGTACCATTGGAATCTTTTGTTTCATCACATCCCATCGCTCTTTTTCAACTCGTTATTGTTCCGGTTGACAGAGCTTATTCGTATATTTCTTCATTCTACCTCCTCTTGCTTATGACACTAAAACTGGTTTTTCAATTAAACTTTTAATTTCAGCACACTTTGTATCCATTTCTCCACTATTCTGATTTATTTAGCTACAAGCGAATTATGCTCTGACAGCACTATTTGTTTTTATATTTTCCCATATTCATTTTATACGGCCCTTTGTATTTCTTGGATTTCCTGTTTATATCATATTCGGAATCGATTTTTGCTTTTTCCTTTATTATTTCTCTTAGTCAAATCTCCCCGTCTGATCAATGAGATCTGGCTTTCTCTGTCTTCCAATACTGGCAGTATACTTATTTCTTTATACCCAGAGTTTCTATTTCTGCTCAAATTGTATCTTATTTCAATGTGTTCAGTTATGTTCTAATTATCTACATCTTTTTTTACAGTTTCTTGACGCTCCTAAAACTCATTAGGCATTTCAAGATTATGTGAATTGTGCCGAGAGTCAATATCCAAATTTCCTTTTCGAATCTTTGTTCATACACCCAGTACTTTCCATAGATCTTGCATCATTTGTACATGTATACTGCTTAGGTGATTAGCAGCTTTAAAATATTTTGTGTTATTATGATTATTTCAACAAATGCTGGTGTGGTTCCTTAAAAACGCCTTAGCGGAATTCCCTTACATTTCTTGTCCCCAATCCTACTTCACCTCTAATGACGACGACCTCTATGATGCATAGAGCCTTAAAAAACTATTCCCTATTACATGACCATGACCACAAAAAATCATAATTATGTTTGCTTATTCACAGATGGCAGCAAAAACAGGTTGTAGTGCAAGTTATTGTCACGAGTGAAATGTTAATCCTTTTGTCGAAATGAAACAGTCTGAAAATAGCTCACAGATAAAATGCTAATTTTATATTCATATGTTCTATATCCTTTTCAGTATTGACTTGAGATTAAAGGTCCCATGGGAAAATAAAAAGTTCAAAAAAATCTGAACATCACAAAAACATTAAATTATTTGTTGAAACGCCAAACACCCATGGAAATGTTCGTTTAAAAAATTATAGTAATATAAAAACTGCACAGAACTGTGTTATAAAAATGTTTAAATCATTCACATTAATTAAACCTGTAAGATGGCAGATGTGGAGCGCCACAGTTGATCAACATTACCCATTTAAATAATCACTTAAGGTACACATTAAAATAGGAACAGCTGCTTGCGATCAGTCGATATCATGTACAATAAAGACAATGCACACAGAATGCCACATAAACTCCCACAATTGTGCTTTAATGTGGTGTTTCAAAACTAGTAGTCATTTCTACTATTTCGAATTTCCTACCTCTGTTATCAGTGATAAAGCATGATACATATTCAACAAATGGGTTTTAGTAATTTATCGTAATATCGGTGACTTACATGGTACCTAATACAGTGTAAATCAGCAGTAGATATGGAACCATTAGTAACACCTAAAGAAATATATCATTTTAGAGATTTGATGCACTATTTTCTGGGAACTCTAAGGCGAACACTGACCGTAAAAAACAAAGTGGAATCTACATATAGATATCTTGTCTGCACATAATATTTATAAATAGATTATATACAAAATACCTACGAGAGAAACAAAGCCTGTTGAGATTTTCACAGAGCGACTGAAATAACCTTGCAGAGGCAGGCACACTATCTGATACGCTAAAAATAATGGACCTATTTAAACGAATCTGAATGTAGTTTTAGATGATGTCACTGTTTATGATACAGGATAAGTTTTATCCAGATTATTGAAAAACTTTCTGGTGATACAGATGCCAAAACAGTCCAAAATCGTAAAATTTTAAATTCCTTTCTCTCTGTCACCGCAACAACCAAAGATTAATGAATGGATTTTAACTAATCTGCACATGGTAATAGCCTATAACAATAGTTTGGGATATGGGATGATTTTTATCCAGATCAGTAACATGCTGTTGTGTGATGCAGAGGGCAAAACAGTCCAAACAGTATTATACACAAAATCTGTCTGTCTATATGTTCGCGTAACACTTGAAAAATTAATGAACAGATTTTAATCTCCACATAATGAACTATAGCATATGTCAATGATTAGGATTTAGTTCTCGTGTGTCTTCCAATGAAACAGACCCCTTAACTGTCAAAAACAGCAAATTTTGAAATTTTTGTTTATTTTGGAGAAACACACAAAAATGTATAAATAGATAACAACTAAGCTAATCCAAGCTGTCAGCTATAAGCTGGTGATGCACAGGATACTTTTTATCCAGAATAGTAACACAGTTAAGAAAAAACAGTAAATTTGGTAATTTTTACTATCTGTGAGCGTATCTACTAAGGAAACGCAGGTCAAGGAATCATCGCAACGAAATCATATGTCATCAGTACACATATAGGACACTTTTCATCCAGATCAGTAACGTAGATATGACCCAAATGCAAAACCCAAAAATTTTGGAAACTTTGCGCGGCCCGTAAAAACTAATCATTTAACTTCAGTGTAACTAGATATAGTTATGGCTTATTACCAACATATTTCGTCCATGATACAAAGGCCAAATTATTTAATTTTGAAATTTTTTGTAAGAAGGTGCACGGATTAAATGATAACAAACATTTTCAACCAAAGTGTACATTGTCATAGCTTATGTCACGTTAGTAATAGCTTGCCTTATTAATTTAATGTTCTAGGGAGCTGGCCGAGTTAACGAGGTGTTTACGCACGATATTTCGGCAAACAAATTCACCGTCGCTAGCTTCACCAGAAGATGGTGACAGTGATTTTCAGCGCCGAAATATCGTGCGTAAACATTTAGTTAACTCGACTAGTTACCCACGAACTTTGCATTAATTCTCAATGCCGAGGTAAAGTTGGTGCTTATGTAACTTACCTTAGTTGTGATGTCGACACTATAAAAGTGACCGCTAATGCAGTAATAGATTCTATACCAACAAATAAGCAATCTGTTCGAACGCAAGCCAGGCTAGTGTGCTTGCAGAGAAGCTATGTGAACGATAGTGTATTGTGCGTGGGTCATCCACAGCCAAAAATCTCCCGAATTAGTTGGAGTTTCGAGGGGTTGCAGAAACGATGTGCTAAACGTGTTTAAAACTTTTCAAACTACCTAAATTTAGAAACAGCGGAGAATATCCAAGAAAAAGGAAAAAAAAAACAGGGTTACTCCACTTTTTCCTAAACAGAGCTTTCTTCTAAGAGTTTATCTGCTGGCGGACAGGACAAATCATCTGATATTATTGTTTTTTTTTTTGTTTTTTGTTTAACGAATACGTATCATATATTAAATTTGAGCATCTCTCATACTTTTAAATTCGTAGGTGAGAAAACGTGTAATAACTGTAAACTAAAATGTCTTGTGGACCAATCGTTAATTAGGACCACAGCTCCTTTCGTCCTCTCTCGAGGTAAGACTATTAAAACAACACTATTACAGATGGAAGTTATGTTTTCCATTTCCTAATATCATTACTCGAATACCAACCGGCCATAACGTAGTGAATATAAAAGCATAAGTATGTGAACGTGTAGGTGATTTGATATAATAAAGGCCCCTAAATGTCGTTAAAAGACGATCAAGTTTAAGCTAATTCGCATTGCAGTGTCTGAAAATACAGATATACAGAATGGTTTCTTCATATGGCAATGACCAAATTCTTTCTCGTTTCTTGCTTCCCAGCTTCTGTCACTTCTAATGATCTCGAAGTCTAAGAGGCATAAAGCTAAAAGGGAAAAAATGCAGACACGAATGACGATTCTAAGTGTGGATAGACGTGTTACTAACAAATTTCTCACAACATATAACACGAAACAATTATTAATTTGTAACACCATCCAAAACGTTATGATTTAAGTTGTCAAACATAAGTGCCGAAAATTTAATAAAACTTTCATGGCTATAGCATGTAAAGAATAAAGCGCAAAACAATTTGATTTTATTCTATTTTTAGGACGATTGCATAAAATACTGCAAAAATAGCGCCAGTTAGATAGATAGATATGTTCACTTTGATCCCATGTGAGAATAATCTTGGGGATGTGGAACAGTACATACACTTATTAGTAATGTCAATATTACTATATAATTGATATTATTATATATTGACAACAAGTTAGTTACGACCCATTAGTATAACCAATATTTCCTGTAATCTACAAATACAATCCCGAGTTAATTAATACTTATTATGTGGAACAGTGTATACACTTGTTACCAGCATCTAACAACCAGTTATTTTCTTACCAATCAGTTACCACAACTCATAACGAGTCAATTACTTAAAAACCTGTTAGTATCATAATTTTTCACAGCAGTTTTTGAGTGCATGCTATCCCATTTTAGTTACTATATATGAGTGAAATTTTGTAAACAGTGTAATTACTTCATTTGTCAAAAGTTTCAACATAAAGAAAAACCATATATCTTTTTAGTAATTGTGGACAACTTTGTCACCTTCCCCTTCCATACACCATATATATTATTTTATCAGTCATTCTTAGTTACCAAATTCCAAGAAGAAAATTCTTTCAGACAGTAAAATGGATTCTGAAGCATTCAGTTTGGACTTAAAGTAGTTGGGTTTTTGTAGATAACATTTAATTTCTGTTGGTAAGACATTGAATAAGGAAGCTCCAGTAAATGTTAACCCTTTCTGTACAATTGACAGTGATTTTTAATGCTTGTGAATATTATATTTATTCCTAGTATTATGGCGATATATGTCAGCATTAAGATTGAAGTGTTCAGGATTTTCCACTACAAATGATAGTACGGAGTATACATACTGTGCTGGTATTGTTAGTACACCCAGGTTTTTAAATAGATTTCTGCACGACGTCTGTGGGCTTACTCCACAAATAGTTCTTATAGCACGTTTTTGCAATTTAAATACCCTCTGTGCTTGTGACGAGTTTCCCCAGAATGAGATGCCATAAGTGAGCAGGGAATGAAAATATGCAAAATATACTAACTTTCTGGTTTCTATATTAGCTATTCTAGATATTACCCTAAGTGAAAATGTTGCAGAATTCAGTTTTTTAAGAAGTTATTGAATATGCTGTTTCCAGTTCAATTTGTTATCTATACATACACCCAGCAATTTTGTGAAATTACTTTCATTGATAGCTTTTCCTTCTGATATCACATTATAGCTGTCCTTTGTTTTATTTTTTGCAACAAACTGAAGTAACTGTGTCTTTTCTACATTAAGTATTAGTTTGTTGGCATTAAACCACCTGTTAATTTTCTTTATAGCATCATTTGCAGTGTTTTCGAGGTTTTGTGCTGATGGGCCTTTCAACGATATGCTGCTATCATCTGAAAAGAGCACCATGTGTTCATTATCACCTAGTATATGTGGGAGATCATTTATATACATTAAGAACAGCAGAGGGCCAAGAATTGAACCCTGAGGCACACCACATTAAAAATAATACGATTCTTTGAATTAATTGACAAGTCGTATTTTAAATTTAAACATCTCTCCCATTATTAAATTCTTAGCTGAGAACTAGAAACTAATTATTGTAAAATAGAGTGTCTCTCCTACCAACCGTTACTTAGGAACACAGTTCCTTTTTTCCTCTAGCGAAGTGACGACTATTATAAAGACATCGCTACAGATTGGTGACAAATTTTTATTTCCTGATATTATTCACTGCAATACCAACCGACCATAACTTAGAGGAGTTAGAAGCACGTAGAATATCGTAACGGATTTGTGAATAGACAAATGATTTCATAACATAAAATCGCTAAATATCGTTGAAATATGATCATGTCTAAGCTTCTTTTCATGCCGTGTCAAACGATACTGAAGCAATCGTATCAGAACAACTGCTTTTAATGATGTTTATTAATATTATAACCTTAACCTGAGAGTACTTGTGGATAATAATGTTTTTCAAAAATGCTTATAATAACGATGATGCTCTTTACATCTCATAAAGGATTTTATAAAGAACTCCTAATAAATACTGGCAAATTAAACACATTAAAAAAATTGGAAAGAGCTGTATGACATGGGTGTAGCCTGTCATAAGTTTTGTTTGGTATTAACATATGCTACGACAGTAGAAATGATTTGTAAATCCGGAAGTGACCTTTATTCCGACCACAAATTTGCAAATACTCTGATCTGTTCATACGACCAAGTCATAGGTAAAGAAATGGGAAAAGTATTTTCGACTAGCTTAATACCTTTTAAATCAAATATGTGGGGGATCTAATGTTAGAAGCACTAAGAAAGAGCAAAGTTAGCATTTAGGCTAAGAGTTACGAATCGATTCTAAATAGTAATTAGGCAAACAAATAACAAAGCATGTTTCGCATTTTCGTTAGTTTGAATGCGATGTAACTTATCCATAATGTAAGAAATATTCTTGGCAAACATCAATAAATCGTGTTACCATTCATAGTATTCTAAGTATAAAACGGGGGAATATATAACAGTGAAACAATGATGTTTTATAAAGTAAAATAGCTGTACTTATATTGATATATGATTGCGAAGCCTGATAGATTACTAAATATTACTGTCAAATAATATATTCTCTAAATTTGATACGTTTAAGAAGATTTAAATGTTATTCATGGCGAGATAAAATAAAAAACAAAGATATTGGAAGAAGAAAAAACTATTATACCTTTATTGGCTGGATCACGGAAGGAAAAGGGAAGAGGTATAGGCTAAATAAACGAACAAAGACATTCAAGACGTTGAAGGACAAACCGGTAGGGTCACGAGACGTTTTTAAAGGACCTGAAAAACACAAGTGAAAACAGAGTGGGTTGAGGGTCTGATCCTTGAAACGAAGAAGAAGAATAAAAGTTAGAATGTGTTCAAACTACACAGTGGCAGTGAAGAGATGTATGGAACGAGTAATAAAAATTCAATTTTCCTTCATTGTAAAACAATCGCTTACCCTCTGAAAAGTAATATTTGAATGTAACGCCACATAATGTGATGAAAAGGAATCAATATGGAAACCTCAGAACTGGAAAGCAAAATGTCAGGGTGCCTTTTATAGTACGAATTTTGAAGACATCCGGCGGACATACAAAGAGAAGTAGCATATAAAACTCACGTCAGATCCAATTTGGAGTGACATAGCAGTATAAGAAAGCAATATCACTTTGAAATGATCGAAAATATTGAAAAAGTTCAGTGACGGAACGTGAGTTTTGTAACTGGTTTTTACAGGTCGTCTGTGAGTGCGGAATTTGATACAGCGGTTGAAGTGGGAAAGTTTTGCCATCAGAATGTGAAATTTCCGCGCAGACGCATTGATCAATGTGCGGCCGCCGACATTCAATTCCGTTTGCAATAAAAAGTTACTTCCGCCGACTTTTTCTGTCGTTCCGTTATTCCTATTAGACACACATATAAATGTCATATAAACATTCGATAGCCATACACAAAAATTCATAGATACACGTAAGAGCGTATCATAATATAATTTAAAATTCAAACGTTAATAAAAACCAATTAACTAATTAAATATATTTTTCAAAAATTGGGTTTCATTCGCTGGATATGATTATCAGGGGTGTATTCAATGTGATTGCAGGTGCTGTTAAATATGTGCCCTTACAACAACAGTCACAAAATAGTCTGATGACTTTATGTTGAGAAGAATAAGAGATATCATTGTGGAAATAGAATTCATAGCGCCTCATGGGCCTTACAATTAGGACAGAACTAAACAGGAGTAACTTAAATAAGTTCTGGGACAGGGAACACATTGTCAAAAAAATAGCTGTACAGTAATAATACCGGATATGTGGAATTATTGCATAAGATACTGTACTGATCTGAATTTTCAGTGTAAACGGCTACTAAACTTTCTTAAAATTATACTGCTCCTTGCAGGTTACATTCGGCGAATCCTTTAGTAACTGGTAAGTTTCCAAATCGTCTTACATGCTATGTGGGGCCGAAGGCACTGTCTCCTCAGGAAATTGATTCACAACTCAATATTACTTAATTCTTCTAGCAAAATTGTCTCAAAGAAATTCATAGTGAGCCACCGAGCTATTGGTAAAGAAGTTACCGACAGCAAATAAAAAAATTATTTGTTAATTATATCAGTATTTCTACTCGAATTGATAAATATGTCTTTACAGACTTAATTATGTTTTCGTGTTTCGTTCTTCACAATATCTCATATTGTTTTAATTTCATTTCCAGAGCTATAATCTTTCGTTCGCAGTGCACATTTTTAGATATTTCAACAACGTTATTATGTCTTTTACAGTACTACTAAAGAGCTTTAATATTAACTTTGGTACTACTTCTAGAGGCAATAGGCAACTTTATTATAGTAATGCGTGATGTTCTAATACCCATTGTTCATTTAACGTGTTATATTATGCCAAACACATCATGAAATGATTAAACATGAAATAGTAACCAGAACAATTAAATACCTGGAATGATTATAACACGGTTACTTCCCTAAATGGATGTTAGTAACTATGACTAGATACTTTGAGAACTGACGATAAAATAAGCTATCAGATGAACTGTAAGAAACGTGAAAACTATCTTTATTAAAGTTATTAGTGAATTATACGGTTTCATAAAAACAGAACCTATTTACATCTAGTGTCGAAACTGATAACAGTATTGACGACCATCTTTTATATTTCACAGTCGCACTGGCTCAACTGCCGAAGTGAGAAAATTTAAAATCATCCTCATAAATCGTCTCACATTATTGATGCCTGAGATGGTCTAGTTGATTTGCTATTCCTTAATTTGTAGCAGACACCAAGAAGTTTTTTCAATCGCATTACTTTGCCCCGAGAAATTATCTGATATAACCTTTAACAGATAATTCTCGCCAAATTTAAGCATACTGTCTTCCTTGGGGACCAACTGCTAACGCTCTGCAATGATGATTGTGTCGTGTTCACAGCACAGAGATAACTGTCTTGTACCCCGTCAGTTCCTAACTGAACACTGTGGTGAAACACGATTAATGATCACCAGATTATGTACCAAATTCTTGGATTAAAAACCAGATCTCGTAAGATGTGAGAACATACGACACGATTTTTTGGCGAAATGGAGGCATTTAGCCGTCCTATTGCTGTCCATCCAAACAGGCCGATACAGTACTTCAACAAACAGACTACAGGGAATACAGGTATCACCGCAACCAATCACACATACGATATCACACTATTAACACCAACCACCGCATTTAATTACACCGTGAAGTAACCATTTTTTTAAACTGCTTTACGTCTCTTAACAGCGAGGTCTTTAGAGACGGGAAAGGATGGGGGGCAAGGATGAGGGCAAGAAAAGGGAAGGAATTCGGCCATGGCCTTTTGAAGGAAGCATCCCGGCATTTGCCTGGAGTGATTTGGGAAACCATGGAAAACCCAAATCTGGATGCCCGTACGGGGATTCGAACCGCCGCCCTCCCGAATGCGAGGCGAGAACGCTAACCGTTACACCGCCCCGTTCGGTGTGAAGTAACCATCTACCTCAGATACGGCATGTGACGCAACCAAGATATTCGTATAACCTCCCCTAACATATCAGTATAATAACAGGTGTTAATTTCTTGACATGTTTTTCTTGAAACTAAACCGAGTGTTGGGTAAGAGGTAACAATCTGGCCTCGTATTTGGGAAGACGTCGGTTGGAATACCATTCCGGCCATCCAGATTTCGATGTTCAATGGTTCCCCGAAATCATTGCAGATGAATGCCGGGATGTTTCCTCCAATAAATCCATGGTCGAATTCCTTCCCGTTTATTATCCGCAGCCCTTTCCCGCCTCTATTTTTATGGCCTAGACGTCGATGAGGCGCAAAGCAATAAACCAAGGAAAAAGCTGGAAACTAAACGAGCAAGAATCAAGAAATTCAAAGAAGTATTTCTTACCTCATTGCATCATGAAATCATAGATCTGAACTGTTTTACTTTCTTATATGATTTTTATTTCCTAAATTAACAACAACAGATACTATTGCCCTCTCATATCTTAAACAAAATCAGTATTTTCTGGGCTAAGACCTTGGAGCGTCATTACTACTTACAGCATGCTACAAGTCTGGTAGAGAGGTTACAAATTGATTCGTTCTACCAGAGCTCCGGGTGAGTTATTAATGAAGTCGGATCCGGAAGTCGCTGACTTTTCAGTGAGTGGTGGGTTTTTCGCAGTGGAGATTCCATTACTCTGTGGCCGGCACAATCAGTCCGCTCTGCCACCTCTGCAGAGATTAATGGTGCTGAGCTTGTCACGACATGACTCGCAGAATGAGCTCCCTGATTGATGGACGGCTACTACCAACCGCTGCGGTCAGATTGAAAATGCCTCGTCGTACCAGTTCCTCCAACACCTCACAGTCACACCCTTCATAACACCGCCAAGGTGGTATTGGACGGATTCGCACTATTACACAAAACTGAAATACAGTAAAAAAAAGGGTAAAGGCTCTTTTGGCCGTAATGACCTGTTGACAGGGTTTATTATCGGCTGCGCAATCCGCCTCTGTCGTAACCACCTAGCCTAACTCGGTAATCCTACCAGGTATAGGGAACCTACAGTTTAACGTGGAATCCCAACTAAGGACTGCAATCCCGCAGTGTTTTCAATCCCGCGGGATCCGCACGGGATTTGCGCCAATCCCGCGGGATCCGTGCGGGATTGGTACAAACAGTTTTTTAACGCATATATTTAAAACATAGTTACTTAAAACGTTAATATCAAATAATAATTAAATTAATAAATAATTTTTAATGTTAAATGATAAAAAATAACACTTAACAATATTTTGATTGGCAAAATGACATTAAAACTTTTTAGCGTGTCTTAAGTGTATTTCGAGGTTTTACATTTTTGTTTTTTAATCTAAACCAATTTTTAAATAAATAATAAAAATGTAAAATATTGAGTCTTAGGTCATATTATGTGCTTTGCAATACATCACATAAGTTTAAAAATATGGTTTGCTTAATGGCCAAGTTACCAGAGTTTTTTTTTTTTTTTTTTTTTTTTTTTTAAATCTAAATAAACGTTCCATAACACCGAGAAAAGCATTCCATTTCACAAAGTGAAGTTGAATATACTCTGTAAAGTGTAGACTTGGTTCAGAACAAGATCTCATAACTTTTTGTCACTGCACAAGCACGAGACTTGGCCTTTTTTTGCGTGATTCATTATTATATCTCCTGATTCCTTGATTGATATTACAGTTGATTCAATGTTATTAAAAGAAACTACTCACCAACACGTAAACTGTCAAATATTTCAGATTTACTTATGTGGCGTAACGACGTTTTTAGAGTGGAAATTATTATTTTTTAGTAAGAAAAGAGGCTTTCTCGGCGAATGATTGCAGTGAAGCCCTCATAGGTTGTATCTCCTCATTTTCCTTTAGTCGAAACAATAACAAGGAGAATAGGGATTAATCGAAAGCCTGAGCGGCACATGTACGCAGGTGGCTTTCGTCAAAGAAACGCATTGAGGCAGCGGCCAAAACAAACAATAAGTCAAAGGATATACAATTTTCTTTTGATAGCTATTAAATAAATAGGTACGTGATCGTTAAAATCATGATAACATTAGTTTCATATAAAGGAATAATCAAATTTTCATCCGCAAATTAGGAAATTGTCACAATTACTTTATCTGCAAATACAGAAAATGGGAACAATGAAACCGTGAATAAAAAGACGTAACCGTGTAGTTCAGATAACGTGTGCGACACTTAAAAAATAATTATATAGTTAGAAAATCGTACTAAATAAGCAACATAACTCAAATTACAGAAATGTGTATTCGAAACAAACGTAAGTTTTGATGAATACGTAAAAGTGTATTTATTTACTTACGAATGACAAAGGTTGACAAAAACAAACGCTTGTTCACATGAGTCAAATGCCAACTGGAAGGGTACAGGCAAACAGTGCAAAATATCCGACAGAGACCGAGTGGGGTAGCGAGTCACGCAGACTGAAACGCGTTTCCGCCGGATTTTGCGGATTGCGGATCCGCTTAATTTTGTGCGGGATCCGCCAGACTGTCTAATTATGCGGGATCCCGCGGGATTGCGGGATCCCGCTTTGCTGGATTGCAATCCCTAATCCCAACCACGGAAGTGTTCTAGCGTACTTCACATTGCACAGCAAGCTGTTGCAGAGGTGAAGGTGGGGTTAGAACCCTGCCGAGACAGGTATTCGAACCAGGAAACATTTGATCTCCAGTCAGAAGGCTTAACCACTGAGCCACTAGACCGCTCACTGATATATAGAAAAAAACTATATTTTGTTAACATTTTTCGCCGGTATCGTTCAGTTGAAAATTTTTATATCTATTTACTTACTTTTTTGACCTTACTATGCGCATGTCAGATACAATTTGGTAGTTTCGACATATATATATATATATATATATATATATATTGTAGCTGTGTTATCATGTATGGAACATATAGGATACGCGATCGTACACGAAGAAAGGAGTACTAATGCAGAAAGTGATCAATATCTACTAAGTAACAATAAAAACCCATATTCTGTTGTGTAATTTGAGCACTCAAAAAAACAAAAAAAAAAAAAGGCTGGGAATGTTATTGGAAAGACGCGTGGGATTATAAAATTTTAATTCAGAATTCTGTTGTAATTAAAGACTCAACGCAAATAACAGTCTGATAGTTAAGTATGGAAGTGCTTGAAATTTATATCGGAGCTTCCCGGTGCAAATTTCGGATATTTCTGAAATTTTTGTAGGCTTTTAACCTGACATTCACCTCTGTAAAAAGCTAGCTTTGTTTATTTGCGCTACAATATGAAAGCTTCGTGCTGGAATTCCGTAAAGAACTGTAGGCTTAGCTAGAACAGAAGCGAAATGCGCAGCATCTTGAGACGCTTCCAACTATTTGTTAATGCTACAAAACTTTACAACATTAGATTTTAAATGTTTAGTAGTGTTCTTAAACTCGAAACACAACACAAGATTATGTGGTAATCCTCATAGCAAGAATAGATAACCTGACTTATCCAGTAACAAGTGTTTGAAGTCTGCTTGCTAGCTAGCACACCCTCCATTCAACACACCTCCAGCTCCGCTTGGCTACTTACCACACCAGCTTGCTTTCTGCCTCCAAAACACCTGGTGACCTTATTATTACTTACTGGCTAACATCCTCCCGCCATAATTGAGTCTGCGGCTACTGGCCAGCGAGATTCAAATTTCGGCCTCCAGGAAATAAAATTCAGGTCAGGGAGTGCACCAATCTGTGCTATCGGAATCAGAAATCGAATCAGTGAACAATGGCTCAAATTTGGCTATGCCTTAAAAACTGTTTCAAAACCCTATATCGACAAATTCGCAGTGGTTGCTCAAGTATTCGCCAAATGAGTAGCACAATATTCTTCTTTGTATGGTCTAAAGAGACTTAACTTGAATGTTTGTTTTTTTATTCCATTTTCTGTCTTTCTCAATAGATTCATTTCAACATTATGGATTACCTCAGATTGTACTTATCACAGTAATCTTTAAATCTAACACCTTGTTGACTGGCTATATACCGGTTTTGAGAAGTTTCCTATAAAATTCAGAGAAGATAATTAAGTTAAATTTTAAGTTTGTATGGAGCAACGTGTACAGGACGAATTCACCAGCAATACAACTTGGTGATTTCCTTTTTGGTGTTCACCTCCACGTAGTCCCACAACAAGATTAGAATTTTTCGACTATAACGCATCCTGGGATCTGGTGATATGACAACAAGCTCCCAGCAGACCTCTAGCGGGCGAATAATGTCGAATGGAAATGACGGATCAGTAATACAAGGAGTTCACCCATAGAAATGACGTGAGTCTCTTGCATGAGATGCATAATTATTAACCTCTTTCTCTTGAACCTCCAATAGCTTCCATCACACAAGAATTGTTAACTGTTGCTCAGGATTCAGTTTTAACCCTTTTGTCCCCTCAAGATAGATTCAAGGCTATCTCGCATTCAGATGTTATTCAGTTTGCTAATTTTCATGTCAGTTGCTTAAATTTCTGCTTTATGGGTATTTTCTCAGTACTAACGGAACGTTATTTGGTTTCTACGTTCAGTTAATTGCGTCATACGTTGCCATCGGATCGTAACTAAGATAAATGTTGCAAATATATATTTCGCTGTCTCCAGTCTTCCTAATATGTTCAGGATGTAACTTTTCCAGTCACATTTGGCATCCAGATTTAGTAAATAGTTTAATTAACCAGTTTTACATCACAATAAAATTATTTATAGTCTTCTAGTTTGCAACACATGCTAGGTAGAGGTGATTCAAATAGATTGTGGAGCCTCTGAAAGCGGAGCATCGCCCATATATTCTGTATGTGATCGTTACGACACAAGGTGACTAACGCCAGAGGTCTTAAGCAAGAGCGGAATTTTTCATCGTAACCAGTTTACATAGTCTTCTTTCTGCCAAAAATACATAGGTCGAATAGGTAAATATGAAAAGAAAGGTACATAATTTTCTACCCGTTTATTAAAAAAACTAATTAATTATGCAGCAGTCCCACAAAAAGGCTTATAAGAAATACTATTAAATTCAAAACACTATTAGTTTCACCGGCACATGTGTATTCTGATAGTGTCATGAAAACATTGTCATTATCACCCTACTTTTTGTTTTCACAAGCAAATGTTACTTTTTGTACGTTATCTTCACTTTCACATAAAATTAAAAATTGGTCGGAATAAACTTAAACTGCTTATTATGGTCTATTGATAATTTAAAAAGGATTTAACATTACACTTTCAGTTTTACTATACATCTTATTTATTTTAGAGATATGAAATACAATAGTTGCAATTTTTAATGTAATCAGCTAATTACTATACGGTTTTCGCTTTATAATATTTTATGAACGTAGATTGCATTAGTTTTGATACTCTAGAATGCTATAACTTCATACTTGAGTTTAATTTTTTTCGAAGTGCCTTCTTTATTCTGATAAATTTGAGGAATTCATAAATAGTTTATGATAAAGTAAAAGTCAAAGAAAGAGAAGTTGCAGTTCCTTTTCCGTTTCAAAACAGAATTTAACATTACATACCTGTGTGTTTCGTAAGAACTGATAGGACCTGAATATAACAACTAGGATTCAATGCAGATACCTTTCACCAATGGTATACAAAATGCAAAAAAAAAAAACCTTACTTTCTATTATTATCTATTATTATCACAGACTGCAGTTTCACGTTAGCTAGTACGTACGGTACAATATGTCTCAAGACGAAGTAATAATTTAAAAAGTTCTCAACCAATTTAACAAACAGCCTATATTTTATACGTACATGTTTTGCTTACAGATTAAAAAAAATGCTGTTAGCACCTTTTTGTTTACTGTTTTCCTGTTTATGTGACAGCCAAACAGCTTGAATCTAAATGATTCTTAAAACTTCCGCGGCCGTCTTTGTACATGATTTATAGCTTTACGGGCTATGCCGCGTCGTTTATTGACTTATCTAACCTTTCGGCTGTTATACTCCAGCCTTCTTCCGAGATAATGTTTATGTTTATGTTCACATAGCAACAGTCGCCAATCATCGCAGAGGAAAAGGCCGCTATCTTCGTTGATATTGTTGGAATTCCTTAAGATTTCTGCTGCCTCTTTCGCACGTCGAGGCCACCACTGGTCTTCTCTCCACAGCAGCCTCGTGTCTTGAAATTTTATTTCATGCCCGGTGTTAATAGCATGGCGAATGACGGCAGATTTGTCGCTGTTGTTATATTTGTAGTGGCGGATATGTTCTTTAAGTCTCTCCGCCACTGTGCGACCTGTCCCTCCGATGTATACACTGCCACAGCTGCAGGGGATTTCATAAACACCCGTAAGCTGGTGTGGGTGTAATCTGTCTTTTACCCTGAATAATGACTGGCCAAGTTTGCAGTGAGCTTTATTCACGATTCGCACCTCCTCCCGCTTAAACAGTTTCCCAATCCGGTCAGTGATGCCACGTATGTATGGAATGCAGGCGAATTTTCTTGGCACATTAGTATCATGAGATAAGTTGACGTCTTCCATGGAAGAGACTTAAAGAACATATCCGCCACTACAAATATAACAACAGCGACAAATCTGCCATCGTTCGCCATGCTATTAACACCGGACATGAAATAAAATTTCAAGACACGAGGCTACTGTGGAGAGCAGACCAGTGGTGGCCGCGACGTGTGAAAGAGGCAGCAGAAATCTTAAGCAATTCCAACATCAACGACGATAGCGGCATTTTCCTCTGCGATGCTTGGCGACTGTTGCTATGTGAACATAAATATAAACAGTATTTCTGAAAAAGGCTGGAGTATAACAGCCGAAAGCTTAGATAAGCCAATAAACGACGCGGCATATCCCGTAAAGCTATAAGTCATGTTGCTTGAATCTAATTGTACCCTTATGTCAATTATTTTACGTGCACATATATACATCTACTTTATGTATATAACGTATTAACTTTATGAAAGATTCGTGCACGCTAGCTGAATTTTAATTATCTATCTCATAACTGCTATTATTAACACAATAGAGACTAATTATCACCATTACTACCATTACCACGATTAACTATTACAACCGCAGTTAGATATTCCACTCGCGTTCGTCCAATAACATTGTTGCTGGCCCAACTCAAACAAAAGCAGTTCATTTCCTTTGTGTGGTTATACTGATTTTCGTTTGCTGACCATGTTCTGCGAGCAGCTCCTTGCCCGGCCGTATGAATTTAAAGCCGTTGTATGGCTCTCCTCTCCCTGAGTGGTTTTCGGAAGTCGATTCGCGTGCGGCACACCCACACACCTGTCCGCCCCCACACCTCACCAAATGAGATAATGCGCCCAATTACACCAACACCGGATACATTATTTGAATAATTCACACCACCGTATCTGTGCCACGAAACCAGATAGGGCTAAAACAGCAGCCTCATTAATTAAATGTTGGTGCCACTGCAGGTTGCACACGGCACCCAAATCGCCGCAATGGAAACAAAATATAGCGCCACCTGCTGAACAACAAACCGCAGATAACCTCACTGAGATATATTTGCTAACCACCTGCTCAGACACATATCTAACTCTTGTAATGCTGCATTATGTTCAAAGGTGATCTGAAAACTTCTCAGCCTCTCGGTAAATAATCACATATGTGATAACACGAACATTTGACTACCGTCTCTCTTCAAAATCAAGTTAATTTTTCTTATAACATTTGTAAATTTATTTATCACTTGTTAGGCGTGCTTTCATCTTTACAACTGATGAATTTTATAATCATGTAAAGCATCCCACATAGTACAAAAAAAAAATTTTGGGTGAGAAGCGATATGGAAGCCACATGGTAGTCGCTTTTCTGCCTGGCTGTGTGCCTGTGTATGTGTCTGAACTTCTGCACAAATCTCTAGCTCGTAAACGGAGTAATTTACAGGCTTTAATCTGCACGTATACGTGTTTCATTCCCCCAAAATTGATAATCGTATTTAAAAATTTTATACGATTATATCACAGGAGCAATTTCCAAACACGTAAAACAAGGCTATTTTTGTTGTACTGCACCAGTGTGTGAATTTTAACTATCCATCACGTAGAGGACCATTTTTTTTTTCACTGGGAAATAAAGACGTGAGTGGACGTCAAAATTGCCAGCACTGGACCATTTTTATCACCAAACTTGAAATAATAAAAAATTAAAGCACTATTATCTACGAATTTGAATGATCTTTAACTCAGTGGTTATTGGTTCGGACCAGTAATTTTTAAAGGCTGTGTATATAAGGCAGTGTTTTTCAACCCGTAGTCCGTGAAGACAATTGAATCAAAGATAACGTAAAAAATTAATTAATGATAATTGTTTACATAATACGAATACAGTATTCTTAATGTAAAAGGTTGTAATAGAGTTCAAGACATAAGCCCATAAACCAAAATTTGTAAACGCCATGGACTCTCATTCTGGATGACGCGAGTTCGAATCCCTGTCCGGGCATCCAGATTTAGTTTCCATGGTTTCATAAATCACTCAAGGTGAATGCCTAGATGCTTCCTTCAAAAGGCCATGGCCAAATTCCTTCCTGCACCTTTACCCAGTTCTTTCCAGCCTCTAATGACATCGACGACGAGGAGTCGAATAGTCATAATGTTGCGTCTTGGTTGGCTTTTACTTCCGCGAGCGGTTCGGAAGATGGGAGCTCAGGTGATACTGTCTAAGGCTACCTTTTAGAAGTCTCCGAAATAAGTGGATTTTGGTTTTCAGACAAGGGAACTCGGTGTGGAAGGGTACTGATAGAAATAAAAACTCATACATGTTGAAATTACAAAGACCAAGCTTGCAGCTCACGAAGACCGACTTACATCTCTTTTAAACCTAAGTCCCAGGGTGGTGCGCGGCTACAAAGTACTATTCTTCCAACATTTCTAACTCGCGGAAGTCCTTCAGCAGGAACCGGATCCTCCGCATCAACTTCAAATAAGTTTGGTAGGAAAAGTATCTCCCATATGGATTAACCAGTTTAGTTTCCCTACGACTACCGTCCATAAGACTCCAGAGGCTAAGTCCTAGTCTAACATCTGGCGTCGTCAACTAGAGTCGAACTCCTAGTCTCTAACTGCCCCGCCTACTCCGCGGTGCTCGGCTGTCCACTCTGACAGTCCTGCTCTGTTACTGCTCTGCCCTACTCTCTAGTAGCTGCCATGCCCCGCACTGGTCAGCTCCGACCCCACACTCTGGCGGTCGGTCCTACTTTGGCTCTCGGTGACCCAGCCACCTCCTTTTATACTTCTTAATGACGACATTATTTGTGTCCTCTTAACCTTCTAGAACATTCTGGGGCGTTGGTCGCTTGTTTACGTTCTTGCATCAGTCCTATATGCCCTTCTGGAAACTTCTGTGTTTCCCGTCACGTAGGCTGCCGGGTCGGGTCGTGTTAGTGGAATCCTCCGCTGCTGTCAACACGCAGCCCTATCACCCTCGCTCCGACCTTCTGCTTTCCCCACTGTTTATGTTATCGAGTTGCCCCTTGTTGACTAAATATTGCTCTTAAGCATCCCGTGTTTCTCTGGTTTCGTATCGCTACGGCGTTTACCTACGCCTATACTCTCACGTTGTCTTGCCGCTTCTTGCACAACTTAACATAACTAAGTGTTCCCGCGATTATTTCGCGACAATAAGCCAAACAAATAAAATTGTAAAATCCATTAATATTTCAACGACTAGGCAAATTCCTGGTATTTCCGGGATGCGGAGATGTGTGCATTGTTACTATTATAAATTTGTTTCCAGTCGGTATCTTAGAGACCAGTGTTTATTTGAGCATTGAGTTAGTGACCGTTTCATGAGGACCGTAGCCGACCCCGGCACCGTAGTGGTAGCGTGCTTGCTTCGCGTTGCAGGGGTCGCCGGTTCGAGTCCGGCCAAGGGCATGGGTGGTTTTAATTAAATGTGTTTGTCTTGTGTCGTCCTTACAGAATATAGAATATAATCACACTGAAATGAAATGTCTACATTGTAAGAGAAACACACGTTGAGCTGGCTGTATGGCTAACATGTCCAAATACCATTTATAAAAAAAAAAAAAAAAAAAAAAAAAATGAGGACCTTACTGCAGGTGTAATTTTTAAAGGACCGCTGTTCGTACCGATAGCAATTTAAATTTAAAAAAAAAACACACACACGTAAAAAAATAGACCAATGTAAGTTAGTGGTCTGCAGAATTCTTTTTGACATTTTACTATTCCGTTGGTTGAAACAGTTTGAGAAACGCTGATATAAGGTAAGGAATTATGTTCCGTGGTCTGATTCCTCCTGTAATACCAGCCACGACAGAGGCTGACTGAGAAGCAAATAGAAACTCTGTCACCAGGTCCTAAGACTACAACAATTATTACGTACGCGTGAACTTGAAATTCTCTCCAAATTGTGTCAATTCCTCCATTTCATGCATTTGCAAACTAATACTAAAATTAATTGCGTGTAATATATTTTGTACGTTTCGATAAAAAATTGAAAGTATTTATTTTGTGGTTACTATGACATATATGAACACTGTTTAATTGAAATTACATTGAATACTAATCGATGTTGTAGGCACTTCTTTTGAATAGATTCTTCAGCTTAATTTTTTCTTCACCTTTATGTTTCAGAAGTGTATATATTGTGTATCATCTGAACAGCAAAACTGCAACTTCCTTCAACAGCAGAAAATATCTAGCATTTCCATTACCTTCTTTCTGAATTTCCATAGTTTACCATCCTGCTCTCTATATTGCAATTTTAAAATGTTTCTACCTGTAACGTTTGCTACTAGTCGTCTCGTAAGGAACTGTCGTTCTCCTGCCACTATTTTTTTCTGATATGAATGGTTTTTTTTGAAAATTCCCTGTAGTTTTACTTCTTAAACAACGGAATTTTCTTATACAATTTTTGTTAGTTCTCCAGTCTTATCTTTCAGCTACGCTTCTTGATATTTGTCTTAGTTTTCCTTGTATTTAGAAGATTCTCCCTGAGAATAGCAGATACATCACAATGATAAATAACACCACTTTCCGTTAATTAACACAGAAATTTTCAAGATAGGAAAACGAAAGTGGTGTAATTATGTTCCAATTTGCTTTCGTTGTTTTCGCAACGTAATTTAGATGTGTACTATAATTTCAATCAAGCACTCGGTTCACTCCTCTAAAATGGTGTATTTAGAACGCGAATATTTTCAGATTATTGTGTACATACAAGAATTATTCTGTTGTAATAGAAAACTGCAATCTAAAGAAATCATTAGTTTTAATAGTGACTGCGGAATGATATTCGCTGGAGCGTGTGGTTTGCAGCGGCCAAGTCAGCTCGACTGCTATCGATCCCCGCTGGCAGTCATTAGGCTGGTGTTCGTCGAATTAGCCGATCCATTTGGACGGTCCCAGGTGGCGTCAGCCAGCCAGCGTCTTTACTTTTTACGGCCGCCGACGCTCCTTCTTGCGTTTTACTTCCGCCAGGGGACGCCGCCATTCGAATGCCGTAAAGCCTAATTGCTCTAATCAGCGTCACGCCCGGTGTCTTATATTGTGTCCCAAACGTCCGTGTTTCTGAAGGAAAGGCTATCCTCTGGATATTTCGGAGAAAACTAAAAGACTGCATGGGACAGGAGGAATAGCTGACTTGCAGGCGGCTGGATCTCTCAGTAGTAGCCACGTTGCATCTACACCTCGTGGCTAGCGAGTATCGACATAGGACACTGTTTATAACAATTATTCTATCTTACAGGAACGAAGAATATACCTGATTTGTCTAGTGTTGCAAATTGGAAAAAAAAAAAAAAAAAAAATTCAGTTTTGTGAAAAAAAGACATAAAAAAACCTAGCACCCTTGTTTTTTTTTTCTAAATTTGATTTTTTTTTTCAGGAAACAATATATTTGATATATAAAAATCAATGTTTGTTTGTGGGTTTGTGGGTTTGTTCGACTTCTATGCATTCCTATATCATTTATCAGATTGCAATGAAACTTTGGAGAGTTTTCGAGTGTGCATTTGCGAAGGTTCCTGTGAAAAAAAAAATTCCAAAAAGTCACCACCTGTTCCCCATAACACCCCATAATTTAGGCAAAACCACATTTTTTATCCGATTTAGATAGGAATTTGTACACTTATACTTTAAAACAAACATAAAAATACTGCCTACATACGGTTTCCGAATATTATTCCCCTCGCCCCCTTTCGACCCCAATAATTTTTCACCCCATAATTTAGGCAATACCACATTTTTTATCCGATTTAGATAGGAATTTGTACAGTTATACTTTAAAACAAACAGAAAAATACTGCCTACGTATGGTTTCCGAATATTCATCCCCTCTCCCCCCTTTCCACCCCCATTACGTTTTTACCCCATAATTTAGGCAAACCACATTTTTTATCCGATTTAGATAAGAATTTGTACACTTATACTTTAAAACAAACAGAAAATACTGCCTACGTATGGTTTCCGAATATTCAGCCCCTCTCCCCCTCTCCAACCCCGTTACGTTTTTACCCCATAATTTAGGCAAACCACATTTTTCATCAGATTTCAATGGGAATTTGCACACTTATACTTTGAAACAAACAGAAAAATACTGCCTCCATATGTTTTCCAAAGCGCATCCCCTCTCACCCTTTCCAACTGAAAATGAATGAAACAGCAGTTTAAAATTTATATGTAAATATTGTTTCATTTAATCTATGTGCCTACTCAAGTCCAGCAATAGTGAAGCATTGCCGGGTCAGCTAGTATTTGATAAATTATAGCTTTATTTCTGGAACTTACATTTTACATGTGTGTTTTAAATCTTACTGAATCTTACATAATGATTCATAAATGTATCTACAGTATGAACGTAACATAATTTTATTCATCCCCTATGTCAGTTCCACTTTCACTAGTATCAGCACTACCAACACTAGTTCGGTCGGTGGAATTTTCTGTTTCTTCTTCTGTCTCCTCTAGATCAATAACTTCAGAAATAGTTACATTTTTTTTCCTGGTTGTATTGTACTCAAAAGATTTTGAGATTGCAATTTTAAATTGTGAACACTGTGTATAAAAACTGCGGCGATAATTCTGTATTACGGTCTTTTAAGTTTGAGTTTAAATCTATTATCATACAAAATAGGAGCTTTATTTCTTTTTCAATCGTTGATTTACGTCAACGGTTGCAAGGAAACGATACATTATTACCTACAATTTAATGACTCAGTATCACTATACACTGAGAGTTTAACAAGTATACGAATATAAGGAAAGCACAATAAGTAATAAAAAAAAGAGGTAAAAAACCGTAGATAAATTTAAAATTCCTAATTTTATGAAAAGATCCGAAGGTCTACAAATAAAGTCGTAGGGATGGCAGCACTAGTACAAATAGCGAGTATCAGTCCAAACAACGGAGATTCCTTCTCGTGCAACCTAGCCTCTTCGGGAAGTCCCCGTTCGTAAAAGAATACTTCAGTCAATGTTGCCAATATTTTCGTAATTTTCTTTTCTACTGAACCATAAAAATATATTAGATTTAGTATAAACTCTAAAACAGTAATGTTAAACGATAAATGCCTTACAAATTTGAGATTTAGTAGTTATGAAAAAAAACGTGTCCCAGAAAAAAACGTGTTTTAGTTTTTTCATTTTTTTTAAAAACATAAAAAAAACATTTTTTTTTTTTACAACTCTAGTCTAGAGCCGTATTCCACCCTCACCATTCCTTCACTTCTCATCCATAACACAAACAACTCAATACACTGAATACATGTGCCATGCAAGGGGTAATTTAATTAAGTAGTTGGAGAATTGAGTTAATTATGCATTGTATCTTCCCCGTGAAGTACCTGACCTGACTATTCATAAAATTTAATACTGAAATCATATTTGCATTCATCAAATATTTGTGATCAAATAAACTGCCTCTGATATTTGAAAGTATAAGCCCGAGGGCAATGAAGAATCAACATTGTATGGACAAATCGAATTAATGTGTGAATTGAGATATACGAATCGAAAGCAAATAAAAGATAAGTAGTCCATAACAGTTGACGAATTGTAAATCTTGAATAAATTTCTGTATTTGATATTTACAAAATAAATGCGGTTTATTGATGAAGTCAGAGAGAGATTTAGAACATGGTTCTGTCATTGATGATGAATTCAAGTATTAGGATTTTTTTTTTTTTTCAGATAATTTTAAAAGCGTGGATGTTAAAACTGGAATCTGACGTATAGGTAATGAATGTGAACCTATCAAATAGACCCTACACCGGGAGAAAAAAGTGAAATTAATCATTTTTATGCTAATTCAATTGAAGGGGGATTGGCGGCAAACATACTGGTTAGTAAGAACCGTTAACAAACATATACACTGCAAGCAAATAAAAACGTAATGAAAACTTGTATTACTTTTCGCAAATAATTTATTACACTTACAAGAGCAAATTCTTCTTAACATTACGATTACGCCTATCAAAATATATATTATTTGTGTCAATACAACAGTTCAATATAGATGTTTTTCTTTCAGCAACATTCCTATGTATCTTCACCATATGCCATCACTTAAAAATATCTTGATATTATAACAAACAAAACGTTTGCTCTTGACATTTTTCCTTTGATACTATGCAACAACAACAACAACCACACCCTAAGTCTACAAGCGACACACACATTTTACAGTAGTGCGAGCCGCCTGAAAGTTTACACACATAACTGTAAGTTGGGATCCTGCGGTTCTTAATATACTAATTAATATATTTTTACTGAAACTAGTCATATAAACAAATACCTACCACTTATATATACACTTACTATGTTATATCAGTTTTCAGTTTAAATTTTGATAGTGTCATAGATACTTTTTTTTAATAACTTTATATGTCAGTTTTATTTTGTTTGTTCCATTTGTTAGTATAAACCTCATATTGTTTACTTTCCTCGTTATTTGATGCGAGTTATCTTATATTTTGTAATTTGGAGTGGCAACGTTATTCCAGAGGACATCTGTATTTTTAAACTGAGGAAGGTGGAGTTCACCTGGGAAAAAGAACGAATAATTCGACATCTTCTGTTTAACAGAGGAGAGAACGAAGCAGAAAAGGTTGGAAATATTTGTGTTGTTTGCGAGAAGAATACCACTGGGGAAATCACGGAATAAAATGCTTTTATCGTTTCGAAGAGGGCTGCTTTGACCGAGCAATTCTGCTGAAAGACCATCTGGAGAGTATTTTCTGAATTTAACCAAATGTGGGTCACTTACAATTCTAGGATTGTTGCCATTATTTTCGTATCTTCCCACACCTTCTACTATGGTTACCTTTATATGTACGTAGGACATTATTAGAATCTATCTTTTAGGTGTTTCAGCTCATGAGTTCTCTTAGGTTGTGTACCGAGCGTGGTGGGTGAACGGTTAACGTTCTGGCCTCGCATTCTGGAGGACGCCGGTTCGAATCCCGCTCCGGGAATCCAGATTTGGATTTTCCATGGTTTCCCCAAATCACTCCAGGCGAATGCCGGGATGCTTTCTTCAAAAAGGCCATGGCCGAATTCCTTCCCATTCCTTGACCCCAGTCCCATCTCGCCTTTAATGACCTTAGCCGTCGACGAGGCGTAAAGCAATAAGTTAAAAAAAAAATCTTAGGTTGTAGATCAGGTGGTTTAATACACTAATTTGTAAGATCCACATCAGTCAAACTGATACAAATCCAATGTGAGGAACTAGTGATGTTCAAATTCAAGTAGGATCTGCATTCTGTGACTACTTCTGCCACAGCGGAAAGCGGTACTAACTTAAACCGGAATCAAATTTTACTTACCTCAAATTGTAGTTAGAAACTGGGATGTCTATTCACACCATGGAAATGATGGTAAAGGAGGGTTTAGTATTGTATTAATGCTAATCGTTTCTTATACAACGAGCTGTAAACACAATTTTAGTAAGGTAGGAAGTCATTGACTATTAGTCAATACCTCTTATGAAAGAAGTTCTAATATATCTTCCAGATTTATGTAAACTTTCAAGTTAATCGTATAAACTTTTTCTTTTATGTGTATAAAATGTCGGGTACTGTTTAACTGCGAGGTTTTCTTCGCCATAAATAATTCTAGATGAACTGGTAGGACAATACGAACAATGCTACTCCAAACAGCGTTTAATCATGTCCCCGTTCTGTTGCTTCATTTTGAAAGAAATCGCAGCAGCAGAACTTGGTATTTATTTCTTAGCCGTTTATAAAAAAAACTATGGCTGAAAATAAAACAACTATATTTTTTGAAAACTTGCAATAAACAGGTATATTAAGTTTTCATCTATATTAGATTATTAATGATTAGTAGTAACACATCAACTAACACATTTCTGAGGATTGTTTCAATAATTCACTGATACGAAATTTTTATATCCATGCCCTTTGAAGGGCAAATGCAACAGTTTGCTGTTGTAAACGCAATTTAGTTTCAATAAACAGTTCTATATGTACCCCTTTATTTTACAAGATCCGTTTAATTGTTTTCTTTCGTACTATTTATGATTAAATATTTATTTTCAAATTAATTACAGTAATTATCTGTAGTATACACACTGTAGTTTGCAATTTTGTAATAATGGTTTCCTTGGAATTAAAAACTATTGAAAAGAGGCTGGCATCAGGAATCTTCATAAACTTGCTCCTCATAGATGTTTTGATAGAGATTATAATACATGTAATAAATCATTTGAAATGTTATTCCGTTAGTAAACACCACATGTGCGTGATTGTAGTGAACTTCGGAAATGCTAGGAGCCTAAATGAATTCAATTTATCTTAAGTGTTCAACAGCAGGAAAGCGTACTTCGGGATATATATTACATACCTCAAAAATTCGTACGTGTCACGACTTATGAGTATTTAATAATAAATTTCGACGTCGATATCAGCCTATTGTCTTAGTTGATTGAAACGGGATTAAAGTAAGAAGTTAAAAATTTATAAAGGAGCATTAGACACCGTTAAGAGCGTAGGTACAGTTATCAGGTTTATTTTAAAAAAAATAAAAAAGATTTTTTCTTTTGATTCAAAAAAATTGTTTTTACTTTTGACATCATCTTGTTGAAAAAATTATTTAAATATCTTTGACAGTGTGGGAGTTATGCGCGATTAAGCAACGTCCTGCACGATTGAGAGCCACTTAAATCTTACTGCACTTGGAGTTAAACCAAATCTTTAACCTTAAATATCTCAAAACAGCAATTCATCAAATGGTTTTAAAGATAACTTTTTTCCATACGCATAGATCTTTTTCATATTTTCAGGACATGTTCTACATACTAATTACTACGGTCCTTACCATTGTTGTTATGCATCTTTTCCCAAATGAAAAATATTACTTTATGTTTAAGCAAAAAAATTTATTTCTTGAAATTTTGTAGTAATAACAAATATAGAGTTAAATGTGTTATATTATTGCCTCAACTTATTGCCTTGATATTAGTTTACAATATTAAAAAAAACTATTTCTGAAAAAATTCAAATACTATACCTTCTGTTATTAAAACCCTTCACAACAACATATTTTTTATTGACAATTTGGATGGTACAGGAAGCTATTGTTAAACAATATTTTTATTTTAAAAATCTACATATATTTTTATATATATAACAGTTCTATGAACCCTCAAATTTAAATAGATTTTGAGAAAATGACATTACAATTTTCTCAAATATTTGTATGTGTTAGGTACACCTACCCCCTTAAAGATTTATTATATATTCAACTATGAACTAGTCCATCGAATCAAAAAACGACTTAGCGGTTAATATTTTATGCTTATACCTTCGTGACAACTCTAGAGCTACACGTGAAGGAAAAGCCAGTTTACATTTTCGTGCTGTCAAAGTTTCGCTCAACTCTGTTTATTGTAACAAGTTCACTATAAATTATTCTAGTAGCATATTTGCTTCCTGTTGCCTTTAGGACTAATGATATTTGACTGACAGAAAATTACAATGTAGTCAATACCAAACTGGTGCCGTAAAGCTTGTAACGTTAACTTCTTTCCTTAGATACTATCTTTTCGATTTCGATATGGTGAGTTCCATTTCAGTACAACAGCTGACAGTAAACACGCAGGACAGCTGATAACGCACACATACTACAGTTTTAATCATGGCGAGTTATTACGAATTACAAGCACTCTATTTATGTAACACAGCAACGATAGAGAAGCATGGAGTTAGGAACACCAGAAAGAAGTAAAATTGAAGCCTTTGAAATTTGGTGCTGACAATGAAGTGAGAGATAAAGCACGAAATGAATGTGTTTTAGAGATGATGGTGGAGGACAGAAAATTGTGGGATAGCCTTACAGAAAGAAGAGATATGATGGGGTACCACATTTTAAGACATGCGGGATGATTAACTTGTTAGTGGACAATTAAAGAATTAAGGAGGTAGACAAAGATTAGAATATGTGAAGCAGATAATTGAAGACGTAGGTTGTACGTTGAGATGTAGAGGTTAGCACAAGAGTGGATTGCATCAAACCAGTAGAGAGACTAATAAAAACAATAAAAATCACAAAATCAGTCGTTTAATTAAGTGTTCTTTCTGCCCAGTGTCATCGATGATGTGAAAATTAAGATTGACATTGTAAGAAACTGACCTTTTTATGCTTCCAGGATTTGCCTCGGGTGGATATTACTCACCACAGAATCCATGGAATATTATCTTGCAGCTTCTTGTTTACTTAATTGGTCTGTATGATTCAAGCAACATACAATAAACTAACTAGAACTTAATTTCACTTTTCTATATATTTCATTCATTTGCTTCACAAATTACACCTTTAAACAAATCATTAAATACTCAATATTCTCTCTTACTATCTCGATTAATGACACAATTACTTTTCGAGCGAGGAACACCACCAATTCATGCCTCCACCCACCATCATTTCTATCTCTGGACTGACTAAAGAATACTCTCACTCCGCTCACAGATTACTTCAAAGATAATTACATACAAACTGTTTCGATATCCTAAATACAATTATTTGCAATGTTTCTCATCAAAATTAAATCAACAGCACAATGTTAATTTAGAACACAAACAATAAATGGAAAAAAGGAATACTAAAACAATAAATTTTAGGTGCGTCGGGACTATGTTTCCTCACAACATACATAAAACTGAGTAGCTCTGTACAGTATTAATTATCAATACCTAGAACAATAACCAATGAAAAGTAAAGAACTGAAATAATAAAATCCTTACTGTACCTATGGTGCGTGTATTTTGAAGTGCATCAGTTAGCAAGGAGGTATCTCGGTTCCTGCTTAACACTTAAATGCAGTAGCAATGTAGTTAATATCGTATGTTTTTAAGAGATTTTAGAGGTAATAGGAAGTAGTGAAGTTCTTTTCCAGTTGGAATAGAGGGACAGTAGCCACCTAACATGAGATACGTCCTCTACTATAACCTCACGCAAGCTTATGCCGTCACCAAGGCTAAATTTATCGCTATCTTTCTCACACACATAGACCGTGTTAACCCCACACCGATTATAAGTATCTTAAAACAACCAGCACAATTACACCACTTAAACGAAGTCATCCTTCCACATTCATAATAACAGAGCAGGAACGCGCTTTGTTTCTTACTTTCCAGAAAGTATTTCGTCCATTATGAAAGCTTAGTAACTACACAGCAAACTTTAATATCAGTTATTTTTTTATATAACTCATGTAAACATTGCGTCCCTTGTTGGGGTAGCATACGAATATATTTTAAGACCGGACATTGCAAAATGGAGGTCAGTCGTTATATTTGATTCGTTGAGGACGATTGTTAGACGTTGGTGATTCACCGTTTTCTTATGAGGATCTGAGTAGTAACTCTGCATTAATTGTGCCAAGTTCGTTAGTCGGCACTACTTACATACAGTGAAGCCTTAAATGGCAAACACAGTCTGCTGCTTAGAGAGGCATCACGTAGTCAGCTTAGAATAGTAGCAGTAAACTGGCCACCACGTGTTTACTGTTCATACTGTGTAAGAAATGTAAAATATTATATGACTTTTATTAATTGAAAATGCATATTAATCATCATTGCACAAAATATATGCAAACGAAAGAAATTATTAGGGACAGTTAATGAATATTCTAGAAACATTTACTGCCAGTTTAAGAACAAATATTTCCTGGTAAGTGATGTATGTAGCGGAATATTATGAGAGATAATCACTACAATAACCTTCTGTGGGTCTACATAAAAAGAAACTACGCTTTAATAGATAAGTGGTGAACAATTATCTCTGACTATTCAGTGTTATTTCATTAGTTATAAGATCCTTTCTGACGTTTTTGTAAATTTCAGAGGACAGTATAAAAAAGCCATCGATTAAACAGAAATTGTACTTTACCCTTACATGGTAGGTATAAGTGAGACCACTTCTAGAATAGTTGTTTGATGGTTGGGAACTTTATTGGAGTTTTACAGGCCGAGGGAAGGGATGAGGAGGGGTGCAAAGAGGCTTACGCGAACGAGAAGTAATTCAGCCACACACTTGTGAAGAAACCATTTTCGCATTCACCTGTAATGATTTCCGGAAAACATTTGAAAGCCGAAAACCGGATGGCCAGACCGGAGTTTGAACCAACATCCTCAGGGTTGCTAGGCCCGAAAGCTATAACAAGGAAAGAAGGCATATCCGCATAATCGATGGCTTAATCTTGTTATTTTGATCATTCATGAAACACCCACTTTCTATTCTAACTTAAAGTTTACTTCGTCTCCTTTTCCGGCTGGGGCATCAGCAGAGCCGTGTGTTGACGCTGGCCCCTGCTGATCCACAACCCCGCAACACGCGTGATGTTCGTCCGTTCCGCTAGCACAGTGTAGACCTGAGACCACTTGTCGCTTCCGGCCGTCTGCTGTTTGCGAGCCCGCCGGCTTGTTCCGGTCGTTTAATTAGCACCGTTTATCGCATGGAGTGCGATTGCCGCACCGTTTAATTAAAATCCTTTGTGCCCTCTGGAAACAAGAGTAGTCGCATCCCTGCAAGTCAGGAACGCGTCGGCCAAGCGGGCACGCTTTAAGAACACTAACAGATTCTCTCCACTGAACAACTGAAATCTCTAGTAATTTTTTATCGCGGGAAATCTTGAGTAGTTTCTTGTGATATCTAAGAGAATAAAGAATAGTGCCCAATGCCATAAAAATATAAATAAAAAATGTAGCATTAAAACTATACTTCTTCAGTTTGCGGCAGTGATGAAAACTCGAAATGACGGGTATCTTGATATTCTCCAACTTCAGCAACGTTCGAGATAGTCACTTGTTTGTCAGCAGCTTAGTTTTAGGATACCTTACTCATGTCAGTATCAATTAATGGATGACACTCCATATTTTTAAAATAAAATATACAAGAACAGCTACGTTTCAGTACGGAACTGAACCACTCGGAGGATTTTCACTGCAGACGACATAACGTAGTGTACATTGTGAACGGCTACAGTGTGTCGTACAGAATATCTGGAGTGGTAGATCAACACGAAGCGAGTGTAAATGGCAAGGGAAGGAAAACAAAGGTTTTGTTTGAGTTCGAATTGATCATGGAAAGCATAAAATATAAAAAGATCTGAGAATGTCCTCTGATGATAAGCACAGTAAGTTCAGTTCGCCAAATTACACTGGGGAGGTGGCAGCGAAAGATCTTAGAGTATTGTACGTATTAGACAGCGTAATGAGAAGAATTACTCGGGCAGTAGGAGAACTGGACGTCTAATCCGGCCTTTGCTTGAGTGGAACAGAATAGTGTTGGCCCACGTTATGGGTACCAACTATAATGCTGAAATTACCGCACAAATATTCCGTAAGTGATATGTTAAATAATTTTAATTTGGAGCCATTAGGGTTAGGAGGCAGATAAAGAAAATGACTTGTGCGTCTATATACGGGGTGTTACAAAAAAGTACGGCCAAACTTTCAGGAAACATTCCTCACACACAAACAAAGAAAATATGTTATGTGGACATGTGTCCGGAAACGCTTCCTTTCCATGTTAGAGCTCATTTTATTACTTCTCTTCAAATCACATTAAACATGGAATGGAAACACACAGCAACAGAACGTACCAGCGTGACTTCAAACACTTTGTTACAGGAAATGTTCAAAATGTCCTCCGTTAGCGAGGATACATGCATCCACCCTCCGTCGCATGGAATCCCTGATGCGCTGATGCAGCCCTGGAGAATGGCGTATTGTATCACAGCCGTCCACAATACGAGCACGAAACTAAAATGAGCTCTAACATGGAAAGTAAGCGTTTCCGGACACATGTCCACATAACATATTTTCTTTGTTTGTGTGTGAGGAATGTTTCCTGAAAGTTTGGCCGCACCTTTTTGTAACACCCTGTATATCATGGCAATAAAAACTGCAAACGTGCTGAACAAAACATGGAAGGGAAGAGCTGACCTGTTAATTTCATGACTAATGGTGTGAGGAAGGTTTAATTTTTAGGCACTCGAGACAGGGAAAGAAATTAATCGTCTACAGGACTGCTGAATTATGTACTTCAAATACTGAAAAAATAAATAAAAAAAGAATGAGTTGAAAGCGTAAGCAGATGTACGGAGACGTTTTCACTGGGTTACAAGTTACGTGGCGTTTAATAATAATAATAAATAGTTCTGGATTCACTGATCTCAACTTACAAGAAAGACGAGACGTTTTCATTTACTGTTGTGTTAATCTTCTGACGTGAAAACCTTAGAATAGTATAGCTTTATTAAAAACTCGGAGTAGCAATATAACTGGTGGCACTAGATAGGGGTTACACAATGGGGATCCAAAATACTTGAATATAATTGCAATAGTTAAGTTAAATTTAAGTATTTTTTATCACATACAGACATTTTTCCTGTGAATAGCGTTTATGGGAAATCTTGAACGCAGAATTGATTTAAAATGGGAGTTTAAAGTGTTTAATTCGTATATATTTCAGTTGTGTATTTGATGTTTTGGAGTTGAGAGTAAAAAAATCGTAACTGATACTCGGATGAGAAATTTTGGCGCTCGATATATATATAGGAATGTTCTCTTTATTATTTAAATATAAAGGTTTTATTACTTGTTGCTACATGTCCAGCATCACTATATTTTATAGAATCAATCAGCACGTTCTTCAGTTCTTATTCTTTTCCTGGGTATAGGTCGATGACAAATTGTAAGCAGGCACAAAATTCAGTCCAAGCTACTCATTCCCAATACTGCACTCAAGCCAACTGTACGTAAGGACACTCTACTTCCATTTGGTTGTTGCGTGTTGTGTGTACTGACATATTATGGAAGCATTTTCTGTTCCTAATTAATTCTCCTTTAAAAGAAATTATACCAAGAAATTCGCTGTAAAATTGGTTCTTGTAGAAAGCAGGGTAATTCTTTTATCTTCCCTGGGCAACATCTCGTCATTGCAAACACATCATCCTTTTCGTGTTGTATTGTTAGATTTCATTTGCAGTAACTAGATTTTCACAGTAGTAATTCCTTTCGTTACGGGGACACTGGAGAAGATGAATTTTCTTTCAGATCCCAACCCGTGAGAAATGTAACAGAATAAATTATTTATTTTTGACGTATTGTCTACAAATGTGCAATAATATTACTTAAAACAGAAGGAGTGTTACACTCTAATATATAAATTTTAAAGGTATGTTATATTAAGAAACGTATAGATGTCTAAAATACAATCGGTCAACAACAGTGAATCTTGAAAAGAAAATAATCGTTTATGTGTAAATACTCTCGGAGAGGCACTTAAAATACCGATAATATCCTCACACAGAAGCTAATAAGAATCCATCGAATCAAACAATACTATACTAAGTAAACAAATACTTGCACCACATACGTGATGAGAAAAGGAAGTAACATTTTAAAAAATTAGTAAAGAACAAAACAAGCTAATGCTTGTGTCAGTTTTGTACCACCCAACCAGTTAACTAATTTCCTCACCTCACAAAAGCTAATGAATTTATTTGCAGTAAATGGTTCAAAACCAGAAGTCGCAAGGAAATTCACCACTGCTGCCAATTCACTAATAAGCACATTTTCTCAAATAATTTGCTATAAACATTTGTAAACTTAAATGTAAATTAATTTGTAATTATAAATATAAATAATAAAATTTGTGGTAAGGCTATGAATGGCTATGAATAATAAATATACTTTCTTTAATATGACACTGAGATGATATACTGGACAGACCCACAAATCTTGATCTAATTTCAACGAAATTCAAAGAAAACAAAGATCCTATTATGTCAATTCCAACTATAGGACAGAATACCAAACAATTTACGTGTATACGTCAGCATTGAAATCAGTGCCTCAGAGAGGAAGCAATGCATCACGCCTATCTTCTGCGACGTGATGTGTGTGCCCGATTTTCATCGGTCCAATGACAAACGGCCGGCGAATCAATGGCAGACGTGGGCCACGCCCCAAACCCTCAGCCGGTCGTGGCCACAGCATCAAACTCCACATCCTCGGAAACCTGACTCAGTGAAAACACTTAGAACTTAAGAGAGAATCGAAACTCTAGGTGCAATTACATTTAATGAAAATACGTTATATTTATTTCCGGAAGTTCTGTGTTAGAGCCATTTCCATTTATTATGAAGTGAGTATTCCCTTAAAACAGCAACAAGTACACACGAAAATAATCGAAGAAAGGCTAGGTGGGAAAAGCAGATAACTGTGAAAGCACAATTGTTTCAGGCTAACAATTCCTACCCAATTATCCACTCCCAGCCTCTAAGTTACAACATCCGCTTATTACCTAAAAACATACTCTGCTTACATATGCATGTTGATCTTTTGGAAGTAAAATGCTGCTTCATATCTATGTTTTTTTCTCTATTCTGTCTTCGTCAAACTGAAGTCGTAATATAGCCATTCTGTATACAGTGCTGTATTATGGCCTCTAACAAGTCTTCACTGAGGCAATGATTATTATAAGTAAGTACCATTTTTCCCAATTGGAAAGTACAACTTGGAAGTTGCGCTTTTATATTTCCTTACAGTATTCAATAAATTTTGTTTCTAGCCAGAAAGTACAGTTTCATCGTTCAGTATAAATGGTACATGAAGTAATGTGAATAATTTGACAGCGTCGCTGCTACGAAATTACATTGCACTCTGATGGCACTAAAACGGTTGCGTTGCATTTCGTTACATTGAGTAACTTCGCCCAGTTTAAGAGGCTATAACGTTTGTTATGTCCGATATAAATCACTGCTGTCCTATATATAATGTCACATTTGCGTAGTAGCACAGTGCCTTCCAGTGATAAATGTAAAGACCTCGATCCGTCTTCTATGTCTAACTTCTAGATAAGATATCCTCTCGGGCTTCAGAAAAAAAAAAAAGATAAAATCAAACCATCCGTTAGATAGTCATTATAGCGCTCTCGACTTCTCACCGATAATTATACCGATGCAAGGTAAAATTAAAATTTCTCAATCGCAATCTTCATTTCGACAATAAAGGATATGGAAACATGACAGTTCACGAAACTAACATAATATTATTATTTACCTTTACAATACAGAATAATTTTTGGAATAGTCTGTAATAAAAGTTTCATACAATCATCGAAGATAACGGTTCGTGTAATCTATACACTGACGATGTAATGGAACTACTAAGTGAAATGAATTACTGCCTAGTACACGTTCGGGCATGAGATTCTGGAGGTTCCGGATAAGATATATGACCCGGCGATCCTGACTTTAATTTTCTGCCGTTTCTCGAAATCACACATGGCAATAATGGAATGGTACCTTATGACCAATTTCTTTTTCTGTTCCTCTTCTATTGAACTTAACATCAATGAGCCGTAGCCGTATGTCACAATTAAAATACTAATAATATTCCACTACGCTGAAAACATTTCATTGCAAAGAAACATAAATTACGTGAGGTGAAATAGGGGTGGGGGGTCCGGCGAAATCACACAAAAACTCACCAAGGGGGAGGGGGGGTCAACGGAAATCTCACGCGAGGTTTTTGAAATTTTTGTGGACTGTAGAGCAAAAAAAAAAAAAGTCTACAAATGGCGCGACCATGTCTCACGAATCTGAAAAAACACCGCACTCCTAATATAACTCGTAGCTTAATGCATTGCGAAATGCGGAACTGCTCGTAACTTGGAATTTTGACACATACACTAATATAGACAGAATTCTGATCAATGGTAGACTGCATTTTTAACATTTGTCATTTATATTAAAAAACTTATTTAATTCTTCTCAGTTATATGCCATAACTCGAATTTAGTTGTGTGATAAATTTCAACTACTTGGGGTTTACAAACATCATTTCAATAATTTTATAATGGTGTTTCCGTTTCCCTACTTTTACTTTTTTTATGTACCGTATTACAATGCAGCACTGACTTTGATTCAGGAATAATTTTGATTTGTGCCGAGTATATTAAATATCTACTTCTTGAAATGTTGTGTTCTATATGTTCCATACGAAGAAGTGCCTCCATCAAGCACTTTGACATTTTATTTGACGCCTAGCTGTGCCCGCGACTTCATGACAAGGTATTTGAGATTTGTGCTGTCAATTCACAGATAATTTATCAAAGAAATACTGAGTAGGTGTAAGTAAAAGTAGAAGAGTACTCCAGTTTTTGCATTTTCTTGAATCTCTTCCATCCCACCTCAATTTGTGTTATATGCAACGGTTTAATCACGTTTGAGCACATCCTTTATTTCTACCTCTCCTTGGAACTACCATTAATTGTGAAACTTAGTGTTTAATGATGATCCACGGGCATACCGCAGTACTGTTCACATGGTTTTTCTTCGAGCAATATTTGAAATCATGTTGCCTGGCGTTTCTATGAATAGATTGCTTAATTTATATGAATATAATCTGCGATAATAATTGTTTAATTGAAACTCAAAATCATGCAAATTATTACCGCGTATATAGTACTTATCAGGATAGGCATTTCGACCGCGAGAAAGCTGCGCTAGAAAACGTATAATTTTATGTAGTCTCAAAGACCAGGTGGTAGAGGTTTTACCGGCTGCGTAATACGCCTCTATCGTAGCCGCCTGACCCAACTTGTTAATCGTACCCGGTGAAAGGGACCTACACCCAGCGTTGAATGCGAACCACTATATGTCCTAGAATCTTCACATTAGCAAAGTATAGATTCTCCAAAGGTGCAGGTCAATTTTAAGGCCTGCAAAAATTCCAACCGAGACCGGGATTAGAAATGGGCATTTGCTATATCCCACACACGACTCTTAACCAACTGAGTCACCACACCGCATACGAGAAAATGTTTAATAGGTACACAATTAAAAGAACACATTAAAATTCCTATATTTATGTTTTTACAATCTGTACGTAGACGAATTGTGGTACTGATCGCCATAATAAGTATTCTATACGCTAACCAATGACATAAGATATTACTATGTGCAGTTTCCTTGAAATACAGTCATTAATTTCTCCGTTACGTCTGGGCAGACAGGAGAAAAAATTCTGTATTTACCAGTTTGTACCATGTATCATCAGCAAATTGCAACGTCGGGGTGAAAAGTAAGCTTGTATATCCTGATTGATGACATAAGCTATTACTGCGTGCAGTTTAGTTAAAATCCGTCCAGTATTTTCTGCGTGATGCGCGAACATACAGAAAGACAAAAAAACTAATTTTGTTGTCTTTGTAACTATTTCATTTGTAGTTTACATTTCAATTACACTTTTTGGAATAAATTTAACGTACAGACACAACCTTCTTTCTATATTATTGTATAGATATGAGTTCTTTGAAGGTGGCGGTATAGTCACGGTTAAGTTTTTATGGATAAGGACATATTTCCACAATTATTATCGTCTGAAAACAGGCATACTACAGCTCTAGTGGACGTAGACTGTATTAGTTAGAGGCTGGGTTTCCAAGATCTCCACCTTTTAGTACTTTTGTGCTTTCTTTGTTCAAATATATTTAAGGTTAAAGCGCTTCCCCAAAAATGGTGATGATTTACGTTAATATATAAAACTAAATTAATTGAAGTAAGGTGTCTGTGGAATAAACATCGAATATATTTTCAGAGTGATTACCTTGAACCGCGCAGTTGGCACTGTTTGCCTCGCGGTCGGTGAGAGAAGCAATTACCTGTACCGCGACAAAGCTTTTGTGAGTCGACACTGCCTCCTGGCTGCGTACTCGCTGTACTGCTGTTTGTCGACTGCTGTTTCCCGCATTCGCTGTTCTCGTATCAACAGCCGAACGCGCTCCAAACCTTCCCAAGTGGTTTCTCGTAACAAGCGAGAAATACAACACACACCTCCTGCAATAGACAAGTATCTCGTTGCCTGAACCACCTTGACGTTCTACCTTACAGTCAAAGAGAATCGGAGCGTTTAATTTTTAAAAAAATACCAAGGTTATGTAATTAAATGATACATTAAAGTTTCCTTTATTCATTCCGCCTCTATGGAATTAACGCTTCCTTTATTATTTTCGGTTACATTCACTTTTAGAGGTCAAACATTATACAGTGCATAGTATCATTTGATGAATATCATACAGAAATATTTTTAAAATTATTTGATCTGCAGCAACGAGAAATTCCAATGACATACATTATCGAACTGTGTAAGAACGGAGACTTTCACGCCGTATAATTGCAGTGAAATCTACACGGGTGTACCGCCGGATTGTGTTGTGAAAACACGATATTTCAGCGACTAGCAGCGTCGTCTTCCTGGGTTGCGGTGCAGGAAGATCTGTACAGGTCGGCCGATCAACAGATTTTGAAACAGTTCTTTATATACATCATTATCGTTGTCGTTGGGGACCATCTCCAATTTCTCGGGTGTGGTTTACGAGCCTTACTGTGTTTCTGTCTTGATTGTTATAGACGATAGTCTTCCACTGTCTCCTATCAGGAAACGTTTCTCTGTCCATAATATATTCCCAGTTCCAGCCTCTTCCCTTTATGCCCTCCATCAATTTTTCTTGGTCTTCCCACTGGTCTTTTCGCCACTATCCTTTTTTCCAAATAAGTTTTTTGTAGTCTTGTACTATTCATTATCTTGACATGCCAAAACCACTTAAGTCTCTCTTCCATGGATTCCCTTAACTCCAGGTTTGATCTAATCTCATCTTTCTTTCTGTGTTCAAGTCTAGTTTTCTGGAGGGCCGTTCTAAGAAACTTCATTTCACAAGCTTGGATCTTGCTAAGGTCCTTTGATGTTAGTGTGCATGTTTCCAATAGGAATGAGATATGATTTGTAATAGATAATTTTTGTTCTTTTGAGAACCTTCATGTCCCATAGCAAGCCCTGTACGGTGCTGTAGAAGTTGGCTCCTTTGGTAACTCTATTCATTATTTCTAACTCACTTCTATCGTTACTAACAATTGTGCTCTCCAGGTAACTGAACTGGTCAACTACTTCTACTTGGTGGTCATCTAATTTTATGTGACTATGTATCCTTTCGGCTTATTTTTAGTGCTACGGTTTTTTTTTAAATTCAATTTCATTACATATTCTTCAAACTTATTATTCCACACTTTCAATTTGTCTTTATATATATACATTATTATATATTATTATTATTATTAGGCTTTTACGGCCTCATTGGACCACTTTAGTTATTTTCTGGTTGTCTTCTTAGGCATGTGTATGCACCGTTTTATCCGAATTTCCCAGTATCTTTTCATTCGATGTGCTCTTCTTTGTCTTTCCTCATCTGTAAATACATATATATATATATACTGTATATTATTTTAATTTGTACCATTTTTAAATATTTACACATTATTTGTTCACTTACATTCTTTTGTTTATAAATCATATTCTATTAAATCCTAATACTAACTAGTCCTATTCTATACACTATTGTACTAAACAATATTTTATATTATTTTTGTCCTTGTATAGGTTGAATATTTACATGAGTATCTCCTTCACTATTCTTTGACTATTAAACAAGTTTTGAGTTATTTAAATTTCTGCAATGTTGTTGAGGTTTCTGCTTTTGTTGATTTTTAATCTTTAGGTTTTCAGTTTTTGACAGCTTTGCACATTGTTGTGCTTCTTTTCCACGAGTTGCCTTAATGTTAACTGAGTGCAGCTGGACCCGGTCATACGTCAAGATGAGGTGGAAGTTGCTCTTCTTGCATCTGTTCGTTTTCTTGTTCGTCTGTCTTTGAAAGGGTTTGTTTCATATCTTTCATGCCAAATTTTGTCAAAAGCGCGTTCAATATCCAAGAACACGGCCATGGTGCAATTTTTCTCTATTGTTGCTTGTTGTTGCGTGTGCTGTCAGTTTCAGTATTGGATCGTTTGTCCAGTGATGTCGCCGGAAGCCAGATTGTGAGTTGAAAATTTTTTAGTTTTCTTCTAAATATTTTCGTAGTCCGTCTGTAATAATTCTGTCGTATGTTTTTCCGATCACGTTTAGGAGGGATATGGGTCTGTAGGAATTGGGGTCAGTGGTTACTTTTCTTTTTATTTTTTTGTTTTGTTAGGGGATGACGATTATTTTGGCTTTTCTTCACGAGTCAGGTATTTTTTCGTACATCAGGCAATAGTTAAACATTAAGGTCATGGTCGGGATTAATACATCAAGCGAACTTTTCCTGAGGTGCATTCGGTTTATTCCGTCTGGACCGGGGGCTGAATTTCGCCCAGAGCAGATTGCTGGTAGTATTTCTATCTCTGAAATTTCTTTTGTTAGTTCTGCGTCTTTTTAGGTCGGTACTGTCGTTGAAGTTAGGATTTCGGGTAATTGCTGTTCTACTTTCTGACGGAAGTTTTCGTCAAAAAGTTCCAGTCGTGTAATGCTTCCAGTGTCTGTCTGAAGGCCTCACCTTTTTGTCCGTTGTTAGTCGTCAGAGTGTGGTTAATCACTGGGGTAGTTGGTCTAGGTTGTCTTTGCCCAGTAAACGTGTTGAATTTATTCCAAAATTTTCGACCTTCTGTGTAATTTAGCTTTTGCCTGAATTGTCCCACTCAGTCTGTTTGTGTTCAGATATTATACGTCTTGCATGGTTTTTCAGTCTGTTCCACATAAACACAGACGTCAATTGCCTGGGAACGAACAGTGGTCCCAGATTATGGGGAAGTTTGTGCGCCATAGTCGCATCTCCTTCCATATTATTTAGTGGTGGTCCTTTGTTCCGCCGAGCGCGTGCAGTTTACCGTCAACGCCGAAGGCATTTTGTCCTTATTAATATTCTGGTGTGCCCTTACTGGATATGTCGGGACCGAATGGTTTTGGTTGTCGATGTTGGTAGATCCTAGTCTTCAATTCTAGGGCTCTTCTTATTCATTTAATAGGTTTGCTTGCCACCGAATTCTGTCGTCACGGTGAACCAATGAACCCAATTGTCTGATTGGTGGGTTGGTATATGCCCTAGACTTTTCGTAGAGCCTTTTCGCTGCAGATTTGTAGCGGTCAATCAAGAGAGGTAGACCACTAATGTCATGGAGAACGTTTTTCGGCGTTTCCCGTGGCATTTTATATGCGTAGCGTATCGCTCTATTTTGGATCGTCTGTTGCAGTTTATGTGAGATTGAGCACTACCTCACACTGGTGCAGCATTCTCTAGTTGTGGCCTAACAGCTGATGTGTAAAGCACTCTTGCTACAGTAGGATGCAATTTAGTTGTTGGGTTTAGTAGCGGGTATAGCTGCCTCATCCTGCCCTCTGCTTTTGAGCGGATGTTCCTTGTGTGTGTTTTCCAGGTCATTCGTTTATCAAGGGTGACTCCAAAGTAGAGTGCCGTACTTGTCTACTTGATTTCCTCGCCGAACAGTCGTAATGGCTGTAGGAAAGGTACACTCCTCCTTGTGATTGGAATTTGTTGAATGCCAGTGCCCATTTAGTGGCCCAGTTTTCAATATTGGTGCATCCCTCGCTGCAAATTGTTACGCAGATGCGCGGCTCTGATACTACTCGCATAGAGGGCAGTATCATCCGCGTATAGTACCGTTTGTAGTTGTTCAGTCCTCGGTACATCGACGGTATATAAGTTGTACAGGACTGGTCCAAGGACAGATCATCTACATCTACATATATACTCTGCAATTCACAAAATTGTGGGTGGCAGAGGGTGCTCAGCACCAAAGCTAATCTCTTTACTGTGCATTCCAATCCCTAATGGTACGAGGGAAAAAAGAATTCATATAAGAATCAGTCCGGCACCTTATTTCTCTAATTTTATCTATCCTGTACTTCCGCCTCAAATAGGTTGGTGGAAGAAGTATTTCACTACACTCAAAAGTGAAAGTGGGAGAACGCATGTTTACCAATAAGTTTAAACGAAACGTGTGTCGTCTATCTACCAGAGACTCCCAACCTAATCTACTAATCAGTTCTGTGACGCTTTCATAAGGACTGTAGCAAGCGGTCATGAATCGAGCGGCTCTTCTCTGTACTTTCTCTATACTTTCGATCAACCCCTTACGAAACGGGTCCCAAATGGCACAACAATAATCCAAATGTGGACGCACAAGAAATTTGTACGCTATCTCCTTTGTTTGTTCATTACAATTTTTCAAGATTCGACCTATGAATCGCAGCCTAGAATTTGCTCTACCTACTAACGAATTAATGTGTATGTCCCATTTCATGTTCCTTTGTACTGTTACTCCCAAATAATTCATAGAATCAACCATATCAATAACTGTATTGTTTAACTCGTATTTCTGAACAATTTGATTCTTTTTGTTAGTTATGCTCATTGTCTTGCACTTTTTACAATTTAGAGTATGTTGCCACTCAGCGCACCAAGCCAAAATAACATCCAGATCGCGCTGAATTTCTAAGTAATCGGCCAAATTCCTTACTTCCCTATAAATAACCGCATCATCAGCAAACAATCTAAAAAGGCTTTTCACTTTGTCTCCGAGATCGTTTATAAAAATTAAGAAAAGAAGTGGTCCTATTACACTTCCTTGAGGTACACCCGATGTAACATCTAGATTAGAAGTACTTTCTCCTTCAACGACAACGTACTGCGACCGACCAGTTAGAAAATCCTTTATCCATTCACAAAGCTGATCCAATATACCGTACGCTTGAAGCTTCGCTAAAAGGCGGTTGTGTGGCACAGAGTCAAAGGCTTTCTGGAAATCTAAAAAAATTGCATCTACTTGTGAACCTGCATCGATAACTTTCCTTACGTCGTGTGTAAATAGGGCCAGTTGTGTTTCACATGATCTTTTCTTCCGAAATCCGTGTTGATTTGTTGTAAGCAAATTATTATCCTTGCGGAACTCAAGCCTTTATGGATTTAATTGCTGATACTGCATCCTCTGTTATAACTCCGTAAGGTTCTTCCAGTCAAATAGTTTTTTTTTTATTAATCTGACGTATTGTAGTGGGAATCCTTATCCTTGCGGAACTCAAGCCTTTATGGATTTAATTGCTGATACTGCATCCTCTGTTATAACTCCGAAGGTTCTTCCAGTCAAATAGTTTTTTATTAATCTGACGTATTGTAGTGGGAATCCCTGGGTTGGTCGACCAGGTGCTCGCCGATCGTTGATTTGCTGTATTGTCCAAGGCGGAGATGGTATATGCGTTCTTTACACTGGTGTTGTACAGTGCGGATAATTTTGCCGATGTAAGTCTTTTCACACTAGCACTGAATGCTATAAATTCCGATAATTCTAAGGCAAGGTCGTCGTTAACTGAACGAACTAGAACCTGAAGACTCCTGCTTGCATCATTCAATCAGTGAATGGATATGTAATAAATCACTTTAAACATTTGTAGATGCGTGTACGAGATGTTAATGATATGGATTTTATGTAATGTGTTTCTAATACAGTTAATTATCGTTTCAATTATTTAAGTTTATTTAAATAAGAACGGACGTAATAAGTGTAAATAGCCATTACCTCGTAATTAATAAATTCTAAATGTTGGTTGAAATAACATAGGATTTGAGAAACATCCAACATTCTATTATAGAACATGCCATAACAAAACTAACAATTAAACTCTCTACTTAGGCTTTTAAAATCATTACTCAAAAATTTACCTAATAAATCGGAAACTAAATATTCTCATTTGTTAAATTCTAATTTCAAGAAAATCAAACGTCAAGAACAATAAATGCTATGTGTAGTAGCAAATTTACTACAGGCTTAAGCAAATTAGGTCACAATATAAAAGACTGTTGATCCTATACATATCAATAGACACAAATAACTTGATAAAGAAGGTAAGTAAGCAATCAAGTTAGCAAACCTGCCACAGTGCGGAAAATTTAGAGGCGCTTTACAGACAACTCGGCTACCATTCATAATCTCGGACATCATTGCCTCAATGTGATATTGACGTTTAGTATCATTTATTATTTTGTGCACATGAGATCGCTAAATTACTTTTATAGCTACTTAGATTAATAATACTTTAGCGATTAGTTTAAAAACACTAAAATTTAAATGTCCGATATTAAACATAAAGTATCTCATTTTAGTGGCAGAGTTAGTTCCTTAAACGTAAATTTCACTACGCTCTTTTCGCAAAATAGCCTCCATTAATGGAATATAGAAAATGTCAAATTAAAAAGCTTCTTTTTTTTACTCTCAGAGACCAAAAGCATGAATAATGTCATGATTAGTGGACTTACATTCCAATTCGTATACTTGTGACAAACAGCAGTACCAACAAATCTACAAAGAAGCGAGGACGTGAATTTAGCTCTTTGTTGAATTTTTTTATTTATTAGTTAGATCATAGACTGGCTCAAATTCCTAATTTCGGCTTGGTTACAGTCGACCTACGTGCTTGAGGAATGCCAAACTTTCGTTTTCATCTTATAATTCGGTTACAGTCCAAACAGAAGTTCCGTCTTTTGAGCAACCAGCTTATGTCATAAAAGCACACAGATAGCCATAAATCTAGTCTCACTTCACAATGTGACCCCAGGGAAATGTAAACTCACCGCATATAGCAGCAGGAAACTTGACACAGCCACCGACAAGATAAGCATAGTTATACTTCACAATCTTTTTTTTTAAAGAGCTTTTGCCGAATGTGACAGTATAAGTCTTTGTATTACAATAGCTAGTATCATAATTCTAAAATGTTCAGAATATACCTGTTGTCCTTCAAGTCTTGCAAGTAGTTTCTTTGTTTTATAAGCATTTTTTAAAACTTCCAATGGTAAAAGTAAAAGATAATTCAAAATTTTGAACGATGCATTCAGATACTTCCGGGTGACGTCTGAAACATTTGTGATGTTTTATGCGTAGGGACAGTATTTTTCGTTTTCGATCGTTCGTTTAAAGTTGGAAGCAATAATTTAGCACCAGATTAAAGTTCTTAACTGCGTTTAATCTGAAGTCAGTTTGTATACATCTTGCATCCAGACAAAATATTTGATATCATCTGTTTATTTCAGCATCAACATGTTTCAACCTGGTGAATACTACCTGACATTTATTTCCAAATTTGCTCAATTAATGAAGTTCATTCAGTTAATTTAACTCTTATCAGATAATTCATCTTAGCATCTTTCTACCGTTAACCTATACTTCAGGATACAAACAGGATGACTTTAGCATTTAAGTATTCTCAAATAATTTTCTTTCTTGCAACAACCACTTAACTGTTCTTCAGTGACGGATATGATCAAGGAGCTGGAATGGGATTGATTGCAAGACAGGAGGAGGACGAGGAGGATCATGGGAGTATACGGAGCGTATACTGGCGATGAGGCATGGAAAGATATTGGAGTAGGTATGAAAAGTAGTGCATGGAAGAGAAAAGATAACCATGACCACAAGCTAGCACTCGATTTCAGGCACAAGGGTGTGGGAAGATTCTCTTTTTTAGGTAAGGGTGTCAGGGACTGGAATGAGTTACCAAGAGAAATGATGAATAATTTCCTGAACATGTTGAAAGAATTTAAAGAAAATTTTTGTAGAGGGCAAATTTAGGTGGGTGCGTGATAGGAGGAAGATGGGGGTGTAGGGAAATTGCCAACGGAGCCTGTGCTCCATTGCAATTAAATTAAATTAAAAATTAAGTGAAATAATTTAATACATTACATATATAACTTGAGGAATATTAGCTGAGTTTATGTTTCTTTAAAGATTTTAGAGAAAACTTAATTGCAAAATTCTTTTTTTTTTTTTTTTTTGGTGCGTTATCGCTCACCCACCACGCTTGCTGAAAAATCCATGCATGTTGGAATGAAAGTTTCACCATAATAACAAATCCTCTGACTCATTTTGATCAATTACAATCAGTCTTTGAGAGCATCGATTACCTTTGACACGCCTTATTAGATTACTTTTCCTTTGGATCAATGGTGAGAAGGTAATAAATTATGCATCAATTTCTTGCATTTATTAATGGATATTATTTACTCTTTACTTAAAAATGCTTGAGAACTTTTGATTTAACTTACGTCACACACACGACAAATCCTACTGAAAACGCCACTGCTATAGTCTAGAGTTGTACCAAGCACTAATAATTTAAATGGTAATTGAGAGTTAGAATTTCAAATTACCAGATGCATTGCAAACGTAACAAATTCGTTGCAGTGAAGCTGCTGTTTATACTCGCTTTGCATTACCAGATTATATTTTTTTCGAATCTAGATTTAAAAAGAGGTAACAATTCTTGTAATTATAAATCATTTCTTTTTACGACAAAATGAAAATCCGTAGTCTACACCAATAGTCTTTTCGGCATTATTTTCTTTGACCATTTTCACAGCTAAAATCAATTATAATTTCAATAGTGATACGTGACCCATAGCAACTGTTTCCAATGGTGAGTGTCTTTGAAATCAACAATAAGATTCTTTCTGACATACACCTTGTGACGACTAGGGCTTTATTTAATGTAATTAGGGCTTTATTCGGGTTTCTTATTCTAAGTTTCTTGTATTTTGTGCGTGGCGCATTGTCAGATCCATAGCGAGGGTGTAAAATTATTGCAGCAGAGCCACTCAGTGCAAGAACTACATCTCTAAAATACGTAAGGTATTGCACCAGAATCATTTCGGCTGAAGCTATACATAGAAGCGTGAAGTTAGAGCAGGGACGTTTCAGTAGTTTTCTTCGTAGGGGTGCGCTCCATTGGTGGCAAGTTATAATCTATATCAGAGTTGAAAGTAGTGTATGCCTCTGGTTCATTGCCGAACCGTATGAGTTTGTCTTTTCAGATGAATTGGGAGTGAGTTGGCTTTTTCACCGTGTTTTGTTTTAGGAAAGTGAGGATTTTCATACATTCACTCCAGTTTAGAATTTTGTTCGTCAAGGCTAGTAAGTGCCTAGTTTATTTAAGTGTAAAGTATTAAGTCATTAGTCAGGTTAGGTAAGGGAAAAATACGAACGTAATTAGTTATTCATCGACACTCGTCGGCGGCACAGCTGTTAAAATCACCACATATAGTATGCACCCTACAGTCATCTTGGACTCTGACCAAGTTAGAAGCAGTAAATAAGCCACAAAGTATTTTAGAAGTATGTGTGTTATTTCGCCATAGCAGAATATTTTTGAAGTGAAGGTTAGAGAAGTTCCATTTAAAGAATACAGGCGATGATAAACTGATGCGCAACAGATAGGCAAGTAATTTTGTAATGGAAATCGCATGGTAATCATCATTACCCAATATGTAGGAAAGTGACTGAAAGAAGATTTTTAGGGACAGTCAGGGAAGTATTTACGAAGCTTTAAAATATTCTTTTGTGATCGTAACAGAAGTGTGTTAAGAGTTATAAGAAAAACTATTACCTTGTGAAATTCTGTTTTGTGGAATCTTCTGAATGTAATTTAATATTATAGGGTTTGGTGAGTCTAAAATATTTAAGTGGCTTAGTGGTTATTAGTTTTAAGATCCTTCTGAACTATTGAATGTTTAAGAAGAAACAAAATATTTGTATTCTTACTTTACGCATTTCATGTAAAATGTGAGTAAGCCCACTTGAAGATGAACCTTTATAAGTAAGAATTTTCTGAAGGTATTTGAACAATATTGTAGTTTTACATGGTTCCAAGTCATAGGTTATAAAGTAGGCCTAAATGGTAGTTTCAGAACCTACCTCTTCCGTTTTTACGAATGATTATCGTTTAATACAAAAGTTTTCTGTCTTCGCAAACAATCACTCATCAGCTTTAAGTAACACCAGAATTTGTAATGATTAACTGTTGGATTACTGAAGAGTAAACAACCAAACGTTTGGTTGCAGAGTTAAGATATTAAGGTCTATCGAACAGGGGTACAAATCCAGGGCGAGACATCAGACCTCAATTTTTGTCATATTTGTGAAGGTGTCCACATTTTGGTTTTCCTTGGCTTCCAGAAATCATCCGGCGAATTCCGGCATGATTACTTCAAAAGTCGATACCCAAGTTCCTTCCGGGATGCTCTTAAGATAAACTGATACTTGCCAAACAACTGAAAAAACATGCTGATTGCTGATTGGTTTAAATAGATTAGCATCAAATACTATCCATGAGGCAGTTGTACCAACTTCTGCATTTATTTTTTCTATTTGGCACTAAATCCAAATTATTATTTAAATTTCAGTTTCTTTTGTATTCCTCTATTGTAGCTTGAACAGATTCAAGTATCTGTTAAATTAATTATTTTTTTTCGCTTTGATCCCAAATGAGTACAACTTTGGTTATCTGGCGCAGTAATTATTCTCAATAAACCAATAAGATTTCCAGTCACTGATTTTCTTTGTCCATCATGATGCGACGTTTAAATTTGGGCCAACTGCGGGAGGACAAGCATCTAGTCAATGCTTCACCTGAAGATGTACAAGATCGGCACAAATGGAAGAAGTCCAGTAAAGCAGACACTTCAAAAAGAAGATTTCCAGTCACTGATTGCAGACTAGTTACTCAGCATCCCAATTACCAGTTTTAAGTTATAAACACGGTAACTTCCCTTGTTAGCTAGTATATTCAAATGGAGATTCCAAAGACTTTCATTAATTGCTACTTTTGTACATAATTCCCAGAAAATGAAATATAAAGAGACATATGTGACATCAACGTTTTTGAACAACTTCGTCATCCTATCCTTCTAGATCCCAAAGTATTTACTCAGTTCTCTTCAGCTACCATAACCCAGTAAGAAAATTTTTAACCGACTCAAAGGGTTCTGAAGGAAAATCTGAAAACTTTCTGTTGGTGTGATGTAAGTGAGTTCTCGTCCTTGGTAGTTGTCTGTATTTTAATCGAGTAATTCCTTGTGTACAGAGTGGTACGACTGAGCTCTCGATTGTAGGCGTGTGTGTGATGCTCCGTCCCGGCTGTTGCTGCTGTTGTTGGTTCACACGTGGCGTGCGATAGACGTGGATCTGTTGGCCGATCGATGTGGTGGGAACTGCGTCCGCACAAACAGCGCGCCCGCTCTGCGGACGAGTTCTGTTTTTCAACCCCGCGGCTGTTCTCTCCTCGCTCTGTTATCTTAACGCCGTCCTTTGTGCCGTGTTGTTTATTTAAGAACACACGTGAGCAGCGATTGCTTCGCCTGGTTCGCGACTGCCGCTCGCAAAAGCGATTTAAACTGAGGTAGATTCTTTTATCGCCAGCCGGTTTTTTTTATTTCTGTAGTACTAAGAATATCGTAATTAATTCAGAAAATTAACAGTAACAGTTATTTCACGTGTCTTATTGCTACAGTCTCTAGTAGCTGTATAACAGTAAACAATATCACTTTGTTAACGTCATGTAGAAATCGGGATTGCTAATTAGCAGGACTTATTCACATTGTGTCACAATTCAGTGACACAGTCATACCCGGTTGCAGATGTAGGCAGTTACTATGGAAGGTGTCACACGTCCCTATCAAGTAAACTATGACATATAATGTTGATCCTTGCGTTCTCCAATGCTAAAATGTTCCTGTTACGATATATATGGGTGCCTGTAATGCTGTATATTTCATTAGCAATATTTAAGTTGTGTTGTAAAAAAGACATAAAACCTGTAACAACCCATTCTGGCCTATTTTTCCGAATGGTATTCACGGGGTAACAAGTTCAACTTCATCATCCAACGTTGTGAATCGCCATTTAACAAATTTTATATGCCCACTCTCCAAACACTCTATTAAAATGTTTGAGATCGAACCAATTTAGATTTTAGTAACCATGCACCGGAAGCTCTCTTGCCCTTCCGATCAAGCTTCGAACGATTAAAATTTCTTCTAGCATCGCAGCTGAACAAGCACTGCCAAGTTGTCTCAGCGGGTATACAAACTGTAAATGATAGAAACTGTCACTTATCAGATTCAATAACGGTAAGGCTAAGTGTTAGCAGAGTGTGTCCCTGGTAAAAGCCGAGACTAAGAATAATATACAGAAACAAGAATGGCGACGGTAAAAAAATATAATAAAATGGCTTGAGAATACGGCGGCACCTTGGATGGAGGCTTCATAAGTTGTAATATAATTAGTTGAACTATATGAGAGAAAACTGGTTGTGGAACAAATCCATTTAGAGCATTTCCTAGGTTATAATTATAAAAACTATATTTGATGGCTTAATTTTTATACTCAACTGCCATTCTTTTGTTATGAACAATTTAGTATTTGGATATATATTAATAGTAATATCAACCGTATTCGTATAATATTTTCTTTAATAACCGACATTTAGACCACAAACGAAATGTATGATCAACGATATTCTTACCCAATACACCTTTCGCCTCAATATTGACGGTATGAATTTCGATTCTGTCTTATTTTATCCACTCATAAATTTATCTCCACATTTTCATGACTTTTTTTCCACGTGTTGTCGTGTGTCGACACGCTGCTTGGTAGATTTGCTTCACTAAATCAGCGGTTGCCATGTTACTATATAAGGACACCTATTGTTTTTAAAAATACTAGACGACCCGTGGAAAATTCGCGAATAAAATAAGATGGATAGTGAGGTTGAATGTTTGTAATACAATGAAAAGTAGAACCGCAATTTTGTAGCAAATATTTATTTGTTTAGTGTAATAGGTACGCATCAAAATACTTACAACATATAACGAAACAGATAGGAAAATTTAAACCACACTGTATGTACGACAAACTGTCACTGTCTTAACAAAATACAACCAACCTGAACAAAATACACACAGCATATCAACATCTCTGTTATATGTGTTGCTGTGCAAATAAAATGTTGACATTGGAACTGTATGGCAAAACAAAAATATTTCTGTAACAGAAAAAAATATCCGAAAATCTACTTGTCTGTGATTTCTGCTGCTGAAATCGAGGGACATGGCTATGAAATGTTTCATACATCTTTAAGCATCAAATTCCGAAAAATTCTTTCCTAATTTACAATTTTACCTAATTTTACTTAATCTTTAAAACAATATGTCATCTATCGATTTCGGTTAGGTATCGAAGGAGATAAATGGCTCGTAATAATACTTAAAAAAACACGATGTAGAAATAATATGGATATTTTTGCCCTTTAAGGGATCGATTTCGGTTAGGCATCAAACGAGGTAAAAAAAAGTTTTAGAAATGGTGACATTTTTTCCCCTGAGGGGTTGAATTTAAAGAAAGTTCTTTCTTAAAACATGATGTGACCAAAGCGGATACTTTAATCTTAAAAATTATATCTCATTTATCGATTTCGGTTAGGTATCCAGGGAGATAAATGGCTCGTGACAGAAAAATGCGTTATAGAAATATTAATAATTTTTCCCTTAAAGGGTCGAATTTTGAAAAATTCATTTCTTAAAATATGATGTAACGAAACCGAAGAACTTATGAAGAACTCAGTCTTTAAATTATAACTCGTTTATAAATTTTCGTTAATTTTCAAGGGAGATAAATGACTCGAGACACAAAAAATGGGTTTTAGAAATATTGCCCTTTAAAGCTTAAATTCATTAAAAAAAAAAAAAAATATATGATGTGACCACAGCGGAGACCTTAATCTTTAGAATGTTACCTCATTTATCTATTTCGGTTATATATTAATGGAGATAAATGGCTCGTCACACAAAAATCCGTATAATAACAATTGATATTTTTTTCCTTTTAAGGGTTGAATTCCCAAAAATTTCTTTCTTTATATATGATGTCACCTAAGCTGACACATACTGTTCATAATCCTACTTCATTTATTGATTTTGGTTAGATATTCAGCGAGATAAATGGCTAGAGACACAAAAAAACGTATTTTAGAATATTGACATGTTTTTACTTTAAGGGTCGAATTACGAAAAAATCCATTCTTCAAATATAATGTAACCACGGCGGAGACCTTAATCTTCAATATGATACCACATTTATCTTTATCTGTTAGATTTCAAGGGAAATAATGGCGTTGTAGAAATATTAATACTTTTGTCCTTTAAGGGTCCAATTCCGAAAAACTCCGTTTTAGAATATGATTTGCCCAAAGCGGAGACCTTAAAAATAATATCTCATTTCTCGATTTCGGTTAGATATCAAGCGAGCTAAATAGCTCGTGACAAAAAAAATAAATACGTTATGGAAATAATGGTAATTTTGCCCTTTAAGGGTCAAATTCCTTTCTTAATATATTATGTCATCAAAGCGGAGATATTTTCTTTAAAATGATACTTCATTAAGCAATTTAAGATTGGTATCGAGGGAGATAAATAACTTGTAACACAAATAACAGCATTTTAGAAATATTAACATTTTTGCCATTTAAGGTTCGAATTCCGAAAAATTCCTTTCTTAAAATATGAACTGATCAAAGTGGAGACCATAAGCTTTAAAATGACACCTCATTCATTGGTTTCGTTAAAGTATGAAGGGAGATAATGGCTTATGACAACAACAAAAAACACCTTAGAGAAATACTATATATTATTTTACCGAGAGTGGTGGTGTAACGGTTAGCGTTCTGGCCTCGCATTCGGGAGGACGGCGGTTCGAATCCCCGTTCGGGCATCCAGATTTGGGTTTTCCATGATTTCCCCAAATCACTCCAGATGAATGCCGAGATGTTTCCTTCAAAAGGTCATGGCCGTGAACTCCTTCCCATTCCTTGCCCCCCATCCTTTCCCGTCTCTAAAGACCTCGCTTTATGAGACGTTAAGCAATAAACAAAAAACAAAAAAAATATGATTTTGTCTTATGGCTTTACTTCTTGTCAGTATCGAAATTATTAGAGGCGGGAAATGGAATGTATAAAATCCCCGTTTAATTCTCTGCTACTGCATTCTTAGGAATGCTTTTGGAATTATTTATTTTATTTCAGGATGTTTATCTCTGATACTTCGGTAACAGTTAGTCATATTCGTTGCCCATTGTCTTAGCTTGCAATGGGATTCCTCTGTTCTTTTATCTATTCTTTCCCTAGACGAGCCTGATACTACGAAATTGGTTAGGTTGTTTATCAAAAGACAATTGATAGCAGGTAGCATTTGGTGTAATATTCACTTTCATAGTTTGTGGTTGTAGGATGGAAACTTGAAAGTTATGCCACTTAAGAGCAGTCCAGGGATAGTTGGGGAAAGTCGGTGTAGTGGGCGGAGTTGGAGAACAATGTTAAACCGTACAACGTTGCAATAATGACAAACACAGTATTAATCATGGCAAGCAAAAGAGAAATTATGAAATTGCAAAATAATTTTAATAATGGAATGAGGGTTGTTCTAAATAGAAGACGAACTGAAAATGTCAGTAATATGCTTAAGGACTTAGGATATTTACATATTGAAAAGGAAATAATTAGAAGACGAACTGAAAATGTCAGTAATATGCTTAAGGACTTAGGATATTTACATATTGAAAAGGAAATAATTAGAGATGAACTGACTTTTGTATATAGGTTGGAAAATACATTATTACCAAGATTTGTGACAAGATTAGTACAAAAGAATAATGATGTACATAATTATAAGACAAGACAGGCAAATCATTTCCATTCGACTTATAATGAAAATAGTAAACAGTGTTGCACAAAGGTTTAAAAATATTTAACAAATTACCTGATGAAATAAAAAGGACCAGAACTGTTGCAAGTTTTAGAGAAAAGGTGGGTAAATGGTTAGAGGAAACATATTGTAATATTTTCTTGTGAAGGAGTTCATTGAAATTAACACGTTGTTTGTATTTGTTTTTTCTCTTTTATGTTTAATATGATGTATGAATTGTAATTGTTAGAGGGCATTCGTCTGGAGTGATTTCGGGAACCATGGAAAACCGAAACCTGGATGGCCGGCCCGGGGTACACGGACTAATGTCATGCATTTATGAAATAAAGTACGGTCGACTTCACTTCTGCTATTCCGTGTACTGCAACAGCCTTCGACAGGAAAGAACCTTAAACTTTAAACGAGCATAGCAAGGACCAGAAGTATCGCAAAGAATCCGATCCCTCGTAGAGATCTACGTTTCTTCAACCTCTTCTTCTGCTGCAATGCCTAATCGTCTACTGCTGATAGTTCCAGCTTATCTGTAAACTGTGACTCAGCATTGCAGCTTCCTAAACTTTTGCATTTAATATTTATACATGTGTTAATTAATCTATGAAATAGACGAAGCAATAAATGTTATATATATAGTACCTGGCATCTTTCGATTTCGTTCAATATCCAAGATTTCGAGTAAAGTTTGATTAAAGTAAAAAGCTTGAAGGCTACCTAGACGTTTTGAGGTGCACAGTTAACCAAAGAGAAGCTTATCTAACATCAGTAAGCTTACTGTTTTTTTTTTAACTGCTTTACGTCTCTTTTTAACATCGAGGTCTTTAGAGACGGGAAAGGATGGGGGGCAAGGATGGGGGCAAGGAATGGGAAGGAATTCGGCCATGGCCTTTTTTGAAGGAAGCATCCCGGCATTTGCCTGGAGTGATTTGGGGAAACCATGGAAAACCCAAATCTGGATGCCCGGACGGGGATTCGAACCGCCGTCCTCCCGAATGCGAGGCGAGAACTCTAACCGTTACACCGCCCCGCTGGGTAGGCTTACTGGTACCTGAACCTTCTACGTAATGAGGTTAGAGCCATTTTCGAGAAACCAAATACAAAAATTGCTCCTTTTTTAAGAAAAAATCGTGTTAAAAACTTGAAAAGCAAAAAGTTATCTATATATGAAATTTCATCCAAATCGCTAGATCCATTTGTGAGACCGCCTCATAAATTTCTTTCAAAGAAAAATGCTATTATTATGTCAAATAGAAATCTTAATGCCAGTCAGGGATTAATTAACTGTGCGAAATTTGTGGTAATTCAGGGGATTCTGCGTTAACCCTTGATGATGGATTCTTATGTAACTCGACGAGAAAAATTTAAAGTAAAAAATATTTTATTTATATCTCGTTTAGTTCTCGAGATATCGTATCTCATAGTTGACGTGGTTAGTTGAAATGCCACCTGGACCAGAAGATAAATTTCGCCATAGCCAAGCTGATGAATTTGTATGAAACTCGTCGAGACAAATCGAAAACAAATAATTTATTTTTCTGATATCTCAAATCAAGAGGTTAGGATTAGATCCGGCCTGGACACAGAATAAAAATCCAACAAAACCACTATGTCTATACGGTGGTAATGTACTTTCAATATTTTATTTTTTTCATAATGGTTGTTGTTAGGTTGAAATACAGCCTGGACCAGAAGAAACGTTGCCAATAGCACAAGGAACTATACCTATAATTGATATTTTACATGCTATATCTCGAAAACCAAGCGAGATATCAAGAACATTTATTCTTTATTTCCGATATGTTTCGTCGAGTTCTATAAGAATTCATCCTCAGATTGTGAAGTCACGGTAATAATAGAACATCATCAGTGTTAAATTCATTCACTCCGATAAAACTATGCTCATACCTCTCGTGGTAGTATTTAATGACAAACTAACAACCACTTTTTACGGTCAAAAAGTAAACGATGATTACTTTATAACTAGTAACTGTAATATTATCTTCAAAGAAGTTTCTGTAAAGTATCACCTCTCTCAAAACAAATGATAAATTTTTAATTATCTTCCTTTTTAAATGTATTCCAATTAAACTTTCAGTGCTAATATTTCCACGGGTCAGCCAGTATACAAGAACTGTTCGTTTAAATATTCTTTGAACTCAAAGACAATCTATTTGTAGGCTTTCTGGTACCTGAATTGTCTACGAGGTGGTGCTAGTGCCGTTTTCGAGATACAGAGTGAAAAAATTGTTCGTATTTTGTAAACTCGCTTTTTTGTAGGGAAGACACCTATTTAGATAATATTAAAAGTCAAAACGTTATCTAAATATCAAATTTCATCCAAATTGTCAGAGCCATTTCCGAGATCCGCAATATATATATATATATATATATATATATATATATATATATATATATATATATACCAGAAGTGCTCGTTTAAAGATATAAGATACGGACAATTCTTTTAATGTATGCAGCTCCCATATCTGAGAGCTTCGTTGGCCAATAACCTCCTTCTCCTCCCCCCTACCCCCCTACGTAGACTGAGCCATAGCCCAGGAGTTGCACCTGATACCTATCGGCGGCACCGAATATTGTGAAGAAGGGTAATTCTAGGGCTTGCACGGATTGAAATCCTCGTCCTACCATCCAAATTTAAGTTTTCCAAGGTTTCCCGAAATTACTCCAAGTGAGTGGAATGGCCGTAATCCTTCTCAATTTTTCCCCCAGTTCTTGTCGTCTCTAATGATCTCGATTTAGATGAGACGTAAAGCACGAAGGAAGTCTATCACATTATCTTTGAGTTTCTCTTCACCAGTAAGCACAAAATTGTTACCGCTTTTGGTGAAAGCTGCTCTTAACGATACACTAAAATATTTGTTGAGGGACTGTATTCACTTGCTACTATGACCGGAAATAATATTATTTCACATAAGTGAAGGTTGGTTTATTAATGTTCAGAAAGAGAGTGTATTTATTCCACAGCGAACTCGTATCTACTGTTAGTATCATGTGCTTGTGGCCCTCTTAATTTCAACATGTAAAGAATGGGAATTTGGGAAAAATAAATTTCTCTTTCATAAAATTATAATAATACCAGTGACTTTTTGAATGTAAAAATGTGTAGTCAAATGTAGTTCAGTTTAAGTGAATGTGTACCGTTCAGTTATTTGTGCGTTTTGGAGACTTCTTTATTAGTACCTTATATTCGTATTTAGGATTGTATTTGGAATTTAATCAGACTTTCAAGTTCATAATAAGTGTTTCTTATCGCTTAATTCACCTTCTAACCCAAAAAAATTTGCTTGCTTGCTGTAAGATACGATAGTGCTCGACTCTCTTAATTTCTTTTTTTATGGTTTTATGCATCGTCGACGTCGAGATTATTACAGGCGGGGAAGGACTGGCGCCAAGGAACGGGAAGTATTTCGGTCATAGCCTTTTGTAGGAAGCATCTCTGCATTCGCCTGGAGTGATTTGGTTAAATCATGGAAAACCCAAATCTGGATGCCCTGACGGGGATTCGAACCGGCGTCCTCCCTAATACGAGTTCAAAACGTTAACCGTTCACCCACCACTCTCGGTGACTCTCTTAATTTCAATCGTATGCAACCACCAAATGATATGGATAACTCATCCCCAACATCCCAGAATCAGTTTCGATTTGAAGCAAGTATCCAAGAAATAATGTGCGCAAGCGAATTCATATCACAAATGTTCATCCAGCTCTAAAAAAAATGTTAGAACTAGAGGACAATCAGTTATGTAACGCTAATAACTTAGGTAACTGTTAAAATACGTTTCTCAAAATTTAAAATATGTCTGTGAAAACTGAACCATATGTTAATATCATTTGATTTTATGGTATCATGAAGGCCGTCGTTAAAACTCAGTTGAAGCATATTCCTGAAATTGTTGTAAATTTGGTAATCAACAAACATGTGTTGTTAACGATAGCGACAAGAATGAGAAACTCGCTGAAAAAAAAAAAACACTATACCATTGTTTTCAAATATTGAATCAGCGATGTTCCTTCTGGAATGTTCTCTTTATAAATTAAATAATTCTCCGCCACAGTTTCTGCATAGATACTGTGAGAATCTCGCTGTTGACTAGGTAGATCCTCAAAATAAGTGTGCAATCAGGATTTTCCGCAAAACCGCATGCGTATCATACGTCGCACTTATATCATGGCATGTGATAGCATCGACATCATAATACTCTTGTAAGAAACTCCACCGCTCAACCTAGCTGCGGAGTGTGTCTCTTGCTATGAAAAATCTGCGGCGTTATTTTACACAATGCACACAGCCTTTCTCGTGCAAATACTTCGATCCTATGGCATTTTGCCTCATGTACAGATGTTTTAGTTGTAAGAAGTCTAGTTCTAGATAGTGTACAATGTCTACGGGTGCAGAATATCTTTTCCATCAAGAGAAAAAACAAGTACGGTGTGAATTTTTGCACCTGCTCCACTCTATTTTCTTAGAGTAGTTCATAAATTAGGTTCTCAACTTTCCTCTTTCTTCTGAAGTTCTTTTGCTCTATTTATTACAGGATAAACGTACTTGCATGTTGAAAGCTTTGTAAACTCTGCTTCGTTATTTTGGTAGAAGATAATCGGTTGTAGATATTTGCAAGCGTCTTTGTGTACTATGCGCCTTAAGTTAGAAAAATTCATTAATTCTGGATTAGGAGCGAGAAGGGTGTTAGTAGAATACCTTAGGATAACGTTTCCATTTTTTATCCGATAGCAGAGCCCTTCCACAACTTACGTTTATTGCAAAATCTTCCCTGATTACCTTCTATCAAAGACTTCAGTTCAAGTCTGTTCTTTACTCTGATTTCTTTATCAGATTTTCTGCGACAAGATTATTTTAATGTTTAAAATCTTCTATGAGAAAATTTAAGCAATGCATATTTATTTACTGTGTGAGACATCTGGAAAACTATGGCATTTTCACCGTTTGTAAAAACGATGTTTGTACATACCTCTTCTTTGTCTATCATTTTTCGAATAGCTTGTTGCTCTAATAACACAGCAAGGGAAAGCTATACAAAGAAATAGAATTCTGTTATTTTGTTGTGCCTAAGTAAAATCTAATTGTTTTATATCTAACATATTTATCAGTTTAGTATATTACATACATTTACACTTGCAGCCTCGTTTTGTAAAACGTACATTTTTCATACAGACAGGCGGGCATTTAGAAAGGAACACATACAACGAATTAGAACAGTTATACAGTATAATCTTCTTTTAATTAAAAAAAAATGAGAAAAAATTGTAAAACATTTTCAAATAATTACATACATCAACATGAAATGAAAGCAACATATAATTTCGGCAACAGAAGATTCAAGATTATCACTGCATTTCAATAAAAGTGCATCTGATTTATCTTCTCCCTTCATTCTTCTATCATCCACAATATAAACAACACAGTATACGCAAATGGAATACGTTCTCTTGCATACTGAGGAACTCAAAACTTAGCAGAATCCTAGCCCAGTTATATCTCTTTGGTACCTGGCTGCAAAGGGCGTCCGGATATTGGGTACGACACGCACTTATCGTCCTTGGTTGATTACTTATTTCAGACTAATACAAAACACAAAATGCAATGACACATGGTTGGCGCACGTCGAAACTTACGCAATATTAATGTAATTGTTGTCTGAAAAACGAAGCAAAAACTGCAAAGAAATTTCAAGAGCTGGACAAATACACAAGTCATTTACTTATTTTTGTCGAGAATACATCTTTAAGATCGATGTCACGTACGCCACCTCTGCGTAGACATCAGCAACAGGCAATCAGCATTAACCTGTTGCAAATAGTTTCCATTCAAATAATTGTGCAATCATAGCCATGTTTTATTTTACTGGACAGAAAAATACGATATTTTATCATAATACCGAGCTGATGACACAAGTTTCTCCCTTCTCCAGCGATTCACGATGTGCACTGTTAACTGAACAATTAAATCTAGCAGCCGTAGCTGTCGGAGTTGTTATCCCCTCCAACTGATCACAGCTTCGACCAAGGCAAAATATCTTAAACTTTTAAATTTGAGCCAAAAAATTCCGAATCTGTGAGTAGAATTTTTGTAAAACAATCATTTGATATTTCCCAGTGTCTCACCATACGTGCAGATAGTAGAGTCAATAATAATTAAAGGCGCTAATGACCTCGATGTCGACGCGCCCTAAAGCAACAACTACAACAATAATAATAATAATTAAAGAAACTGTTACTGCATTAAAAAAGAAAAGGGTCAGGCTAGAGACTAGCGTGATAGACTTAAATTTAGGAGAGATCTGAATTCGACACGTATCGATTTTCTGAAAATTACACAGTTGTATAACTGTTCTACAATTGAAACACTCAAATAGTGTGAAGGTTACACAAAAGTTATTAAAAAATTTATCAATCCCTCAACACTGACGAAAAATTTCGAGAATTATTTTATGCAAGTGAATTATGGAAAACCCAAATGTGGATGCTCCAATGGGGATTCGAATCCGCGTCCTCCCTAATATGAGGCCAGAGCGTTACCGCTCACCAGCCACACTCGGTAACATTCATTGCGCTGTGGCAAACGGTGACACATGTGTCTGCATGTAACGATCGAATTTCTAAAAGAGTAATTAAAGAGCATCGCAATTCGCATCTATCTCGTTTCTCCTTTTTTGACGTGTTAGCCATTCAGCAGGATCAGCAAACATGCTCTTTCTGATCGACAGCCTGTCACATTGCTCGGTGATGACAATTTATAACCACCATAACAACTGCTCAGAGTGAGGAACTGGCGTAGGAAATTGGTGTTATTATTTACGGCCTCGTATGTTTGCGAGGATCCAATTATTTTACGATTATTCAGTCATAAGCGATAACAATTAATCATCGACACCTGCTGATGAGATTGCACGTCTTTGACGCACAAATCTCCTCAGAACTCATAAATATTTCTAAAAACGGGGATTTATTTATGGATTATATATAATTATTAATCCCGAAAAATACCCTTTCTATTGTTATTCTACTATTGTGTTATTCCGATGCTAAAAGGAACTTTAATTGCAGTGCTGATAATATTTTACTTCATACGGAATATTCTAGGAAGCTGTGTGCCAATGCGTTTGCGTATTATACTAGGCCTAAATGGATAATCAACAAAAGATGATTTACTGTATAGTGACAACGTATAAATCTTGTGTCCTTTATGTAGTAACAATTGGCAATAAAGATATTTAAAAAATGTTTCTACATTTTTAATTAATTGTTTTTTAATTTCTGAACGCGGGGATATCAGAACTAAATTAGACCTAATTGGGAGTATTTTTTCGAATAAAAAATAACAATCCTTTTACTTTATTGTTTTGACTTAATACAAAAAGTTTTCTAGTATCACAATTCCGGATTAAACACGCAACAGTCGTAAATCGGAAGAATTTTTAGTGAACACGTGGATACTAATAGTTTAAATACTTCTAAGTTACATAGAGATTTAATTTCAGGAATATGACAAACTATTTCTTGCGCGCAACTACGTTAACGTGAATTGTAAATGTACCGACCTTTCTCTTAAAGCACCAAACAGAAAATAAATGTAACTTAATTCCTCTCAGTAGTACCATACCACTCGTACACTGAAATCAATGTAAATAAATCAGCTGTTAGAAGTTACCAAATCCGACCAGAAGTTTTTGCGTGAATCGCATCCAAATAATTTTTTGAAAACTTCATCTTAAATTTCTTACATAAAAATAAACCATATTCTATTTATCCCCCACCCCCCAGACTATGGGCTATCCATTATTCGAAACTCAATCAAAATGTTACCAGCAGCTTTTCCGAGAATCTAGTTCACCTAAAAGGACAAAATTTTAAAAGAGTTAATTACTTTTCTGCAGTTTAAGAACCCAAACTCATTTCTTCAAAAATTTCTTTTATATATATATACTTTCACTATACAGTTTCATAACTTTTATTATACATCAGGCTGCCATGATACAATGTAATTTTACCAGGCAGCAACTAAAGGCGCCAAATGTATGTTTTTGCATGCACACTGTATTAAAAATTACCGGTAACTGAATTAAGGAATTATAGTTAATCACCCGTTGACATAACTAAATTAATTAGACTAAACATATGTGAGATTTTACTTTTTATGAAGCTGTCTCTCCAGAAATCCAGAGCACAGTTGGTGAGTGGTTGGTATTATATCCTGGCATTCGGAAAATCATGGTTTTTCAAAATCGCTCCAGTTGAAAGCGGAAATGATTCCATCAAAATCCCATTACCAAATTCCTTCCCGTTTCTTGCCCCCCTCGCCCCCTCGCCCCCTCGCCCCCTCGCCCCATCGCCCCCTCGCCCCATCGCCCCCTCGCCCCATCGCCCCCTCGACATCAATGAAGCGTTCTTTCGACGATCGCTGTATCAGCGATGAAACCCTTTCGGGCAATCTCATTTTTATTAAGAGCACAATTGTAGTAGTTTGCATGACCGATATAGTCATTTAGCGCGAAAGTCTCGAATTTGAATCTTATTACAACCAAATCTCAAAAAAGTTTGTAAAGTAAATAATCAAATACTACTTACTACTTATTTGAAGACTTCAACTTGCACTGCCGTCTTCTATTTTCAAGGTATCTTGTTATAACTTGCTGTTGTGACACCATAGTTTACATTGTTAAGGAACTGCCACAATTGATCAATATTAAAGTAAAACTTAACTTACTCTTTAATAGGGGTATTAAAGATATAGTTTAACACATACAAGGAAAGTATAGATGGAATTTTTTACGCATTGAAATTTATCTTTGGCAGTGATCTATTATTTTTGTAGAGTAAAATGAACATCGCAAGTGAAATACAATAGTTATATAGCCAGCAATGCGCAAAATACATATTGAAACTCATCTAGCGGGTGCATACCTCACAAAATCGTATATCTTGAACGAAGTATAAAACGTATTTGTAAATAAAATTACGTCTTTTTCATGTTATTTGATATATCTTGAAACCTTTTAGGCACGATTTACATAGTAAAAAAAAAATTATAAAGGCAAAATATTTCTAAAATGGTGGATTACAGTTTAATTCGAAATTCGACCAACGGAATCGAAAACTCACTCAGAAAGTAGCTTTTTTACAGATATTATCCGATACGAATAATTATTAATTTATAAATAAAATGAGAAACAGATATATCTGGAGATTATAACGATGATTGTATTTTAATTTCAAGACAACTTTCATGAGTTTAGAAAATTTAAAATAATGAACTTCAACTAGAGTTCACTGATAATACGGTACCTCGATGTGAAAATATTGAAGAATCAGACTCAGGAGCAGGTCTCTGCTATCACAGAATAAGTCCTGTCTTTCTGCCGTTGATATCATGTAAAGCTGGGGAAATCTCCTGTGTGAAAAGTAACGTGGTCGCTTCACATTATTCACGCTGGTTCGCGGAGCCTCCGGGTTAGGCACTTGTGAGTCATCCTAAAAGCTTCGTAAACATTCTTTATTCAGTGGTAAGCTGACTTCGGCAACGAGACGTAGACTGTAAGTTGCGTGCCCCTCAGATCAAGGAGAATGCATTACTCAAATAACACTACAAGTCTTTTACCTGTCGGCCTTCATAATTCCAGACACTTCTACGGATTCAAAACATAATATCTTATTTCTAAAAAAAAAAAAAAATCGTTCTGGTTTCGCGTTCTGGAGGACGCCGGTTCGAATCCCCATCCGGGCATCCAGATTTGGATTTTCCATGGTTTCCCAAATCACTCCAGGCAAATGCCGGGATGCTTCCTTCAAAAGGCCATGGCCGAATTCCTTCTCATTCCTTGCCCCCCCCCCCCATCTTTCCTCGTCTCTAAAGACCTCACTGTTAAGAGACGTTAAGCAGTTAAAAAAAATAATAATAATATAATGCAACGAAATTGTTTTTTCCAATACAGTTTCCATTTTTTTCAGTTCAGCGAAGCCATATAAAGATTTACATAATTTTCGAAACAACATCGGACATAAGAAACTTTTCTTACGCCCAGTTTACTTATTTATAATCGATACAACAAGAGTTGAAAATAAACCTAAGCTTTAATCAACCTATCCTTCTGGAAAAATCGTTTAGTTTTCACCCAAGACATTTTTCTGCTATCGGCCTCTCGACTGATTTGATGCAAATATCTGTCTCTTTCTGTCCTGAGCTTATGTTTTCACCCAATAACTACGCTACAATTATACATTCACTGCTATTTGCATCATATATCCAAATCTGTGTCTTCTTTTGTAGTTCTTTCAAAAGCTGTTTCCTCCAATAACAAATTAATCAATTCACAATGTCTCAGAATGAGACACATCACCTTATCTCTTGCTATTGCGATACTCTTAAACAAAATTCTGTACTCCCTAACGTTTAAAAAATCTTTTATTACGTTCGATATCTGTCCACCAAATTATAAATATTCTCTTTCAGCACCACATTTCAGATGCTTGTGTTTAATTCTTACTATAAGTTCCAAAGCCAAAGCTTCATTTCCATTAAGTGCTATTATAGAAAGATCATTCTGTGTCTTACGTCAATGTTAGGAACATTTAAAAAAAAATAAACGATTATTTCTGCGTCTACTAGTTTACTTTTGCAATCATTTCTACTTCAGCTATCAATTTCAACTTTTCTTCACAAATGATATAAATCACTTTATTTTCTCACTACATCTGTTCCTATATTTACACGCTTACGGTAAGAGAAGCAAACGCCGCCATGATAAAGATGACATGCGAGATCAGAACCATCCACAAGACAGTCCATCAACTTTTAATAATGGTGATTTCGAACTGTAGTGAACGTTGAGAAAGTAAAAATCGTAGCACAATCACTACGTACATATGGCCTATTATAAAACTCCCTTTCAGTGTGCAGCCCCTGCGAGGCGGCTGACCCGCCTGGCACTGGGCTGCACGGCATACTGTCAGGAGCCGTTCCCGTACCCATTAGCGAGCCACAAAGCAAACTCATCGCAGCGAGTCCAATAAATATTTCACAAGGCACGGAATTTGGCTTAATGGATTTTTTGTCCGGCGTCCTCTCTTTGGATGTGCCACTCGCTGTCGCGGCTGTCCAGTACCGGTACACGTCACTGGGGGCGACGCCGTCGATAGGAACACCAGTGCTATATCTAAATCTAGCCATAACACCAATATTACTGTGGCTTTAATCTGATTGTGTGTTCGAATTCTAAGTAGACGTTTTTTCTTAGGAACTATCTTTCTTCTTATGATCATATGTAAAAATCGAAAATTCCACCATGAAATTTGAAGACACATTCGGTATTGTCGGCAAGTAACTCCGATTTTCAAAAAAGGTGATCGAAGTGATCCTGGGAACTATCGTCCCATATCTATAACATCTGTTTGTAGTAGAGTTATGGAGCATATTATATGCTCGAACATTATGAATTTTCTAGATGATAATAATCTGCTTACAACAAATCAACACGGATTTCGGAAGAAAAAATCATGTGAAACACAGCTGGCCCTATTTACACACGACGTAATGAAAGTTATCGATGCAGGTTCACAAGTAGATGCAATTTTTTTAGATTTCCAGAAAGCCTTTGACTCTGTGCCACACAATCGCCTTTTAGCGAAGCTTCGAGCGTACGGTATATCGGATCAGCTTTGTGAATGGATAAAGGATTTTCTAACTGGTCGGTCGCAGTATGTTTTCGTTGAAGGAGTAAGTTCTTCTAATCTAGATGTTACATCGGATGTACCTCAAGGAAGTGTAATAGGACCACTTCTTTTCTTAATTTTTATAAACGATCTCGGAGACAAAGTGAAAAGCCTTTTTAGATTGTTTGCTGATGATGCGGTTATTTATAGGGAAATAAGAAATTTGGCAGATTGCTTAGAAATTCAGTGCGATCTGGATGTTATTTTGGCTTGGTGCGCTGAGTGGCAACTTACTCTAAATTGTAAAAAGTGCAAGACAATGAGTATAACTAACAAAAAGAATCCGATTGTTCAGAAATACGAGTTAAACAGTTCAGTTATTGATATGGTCGATTCTATTAAATATTTGGGAGTAACAGTACAAACGAACATGAAATGGGACATACACATTAATTCGTTAGTAGGTAGAGCTAATTCTAGGCTGCGATTCATAGGTCGAATCTTGAAAAATTGTAATGAACAAACAAAGGAGATAGCGTACAAATCTCTTGTGCGTCCACATTTGGATTATTGTTGTGCCATTTGGGACCCGTTTCGTAAGGGATTGATCGAAAGTATAGAGAAAGTACAGAGAAGAGCCGCTCGATTCGTGACCGCTTGCTACAGTCCTTATGAAAGCGTCACAGAACTGATTAGTAGATTAGGTTGGGAGTCTCTGGTAGATAGACGACACACGTTTCGTTTAAACTTATTGGAAAACATGCGTACTCCCACTTTCACTTTTGAGTGTAGTGAAATACTTCTTCCACCAACCTATTTGAGTCGGAAGGACAGAAAAGATAAAATTAGAAAAATAAGGTGCCGGACTGATTCTTATATGAATTCTTTTTTCCCTCGTACCATTAGGGATTGGAATGCACAGCAAAGAGATTAGCTTTGGTGCTGAGCACCCTCTGCCACCCACAATTTTGTGAATTGCAGAGTATATATTTAGATGTAGATGTAGATTGGTCGCATATGACAATATGATAGTTACATTTTGCCCCCGAAAAGATTTTATTTATTCTCCCGGATCTCAACTTATTCCTGATAAAGACGAAATTTACAATTAGCATCAGTCTTAACCTTAAGACTGATGGACAGGTAAACAAGGACTTCAGTTCGCTCAGTTTGCTGATTTCTATATTTACTCATTTTTCTCACGAGCGACAATGCAATGGAACCCGAAAACGAGTTGGGCTCGAGGCACTATTCCGGCCATTTTGATCCATATGTTTCCTCGTTTTCCTGGTGTAGCTCTAGGAGAATTTCAGGATGGATTCCATGGGCCCCTCCTGTCACATCCCTTGCATTTCTTCACAGGCATATACGTTTACACATTATGATAGGTGCAACGCACTCTCCGCCACCATCCAATTCTTCTTCTTCTTTTGAATATGGCTTTACGCCTCGACGGCATCGAAGTCATTAGAGCCATGAAATGACTGGAGCAAGGAACGGAAAGAATCTGGACGATGGTATTTTCAAGGAACAGATCCAGTCTGCAAGACAGAATCAGAGAAAACTTTCGAGACAAATAATCAACAGTGGTATCTCATATCCTCGTAGTAAATCTAAACTCGTTTGAGAAGTAATTTGTTGCAATTGACATAGCCGATGTTTGCAGGTAATGTTTTTCAATTTCATCTAAGTAATTTTACGTACAGTGAATTCAACTTCACTGGATTTCGATTTTTATTGTTATATTTCCCGAAATATTTTTTTTCTTCATCGTTTTTATTCTTTCCATTTTGTATCTATTTTATGCACTATGTTCTCATAGTAAAATGATTAAAACTAAGCGCAAGAAGTACAACAGCTTAGTTTAAATTCGGTGTTCTGGCCTCGCATTCGGGAGGACGGCGGTTTCGAATCCCCGTCCGGGCATCCATATTTGGGTTTTCCATGGTTTCCCAAATCACTCCAGGCAAATGCCGGGAAGCTTCCTTCAAAAGGCCATTGCCGAATTCCTTCCCTTTCCTTGCCCCCCATCCTTTCCCGTCTCTAAAGACCTCGCTGTTAAGAGACGTTAAGCAGTTAAAAAAAAAAAAAAGTTAGGTAAGAAAATTATCATTCTAATGCAATAAAACACTAAGATTGCTGACGGCGAGAAAGAAGCACACATAAAAGAAATAAAAACAAACTAACAGTTGATGATGCTTCAATGAAAGATGCGTACCACATTCGGAAAACAAACTGTAGTTAAATCAAACACTTTGGCGTTGATCCAGTATGTATAAAATCGATAGCAGAATCCTTCGAAGCAGGTAAAGCACCATATTTCCATTAATTCACGTCTTATTTAGTTTGCCAGAGAAACCGGAATGAAGAAAAAATAGCCATTTTATTTACATTGCAAGGTTAACTACAGCTATTCGCTAGAATATGTTTGATCAAAGCAGCTAGCTCTGAATCCCTCTCTTATAAACTCCTGTCAACATGTCCCCTGGTGTGTATGGAAAACAGCCTAATGTGATATTCCGCCTCGACGGGTTTATTTTCTGTCGACATGAGGCAAACATGTTGCAACGGAGCGTGCGATAATTCAGTCGAGCGCATCTTGTCGCACCGTTTGGAATTTTAACATAAATCACCGTCCTTAGCGGCGCGTGTTTGGGAAAAATAATTACGCTTTCCACGTTGTCATATTTCATTATCTTTACCTCTCTTTCTCCCTCATATGCAGAAGGTGAGAAATTGTAATAATTTGTCCCGCAGTTGTTTTGATTATTATGACACACAGTAATATATTTCATTGGACTGAAAGGCAGTTCGTTAGCGCGGTATGATTTTTATGCTGTTGTCAGTGTCAGACGCTTAATGAGAAAAAATTTCTGCGACTGCGGGAAAAATTAATCGCAACGACTTACTTCTGTGTCTGGTTTAAATATTTGCCAACAGCTATGGGATATAGTGCACTAGTCACAAAAAAAAGGAATTTTTAATACGTGTTTTATTTATCGATGTTTAATTTTTATGACTAAAAAATATTGAAATGAAGAAATTTTTCCAAATATGTTAAAGTTCTTCTAGTTACAATTCACACCATATTTTATTTTCTTCTTAAAACATTTAAACCCTGAATGTAGCCTTAAACGACATGTTTTCATCAGAACTTTTCGGTAGTTACTCAATTAGACTTATACAGAAAAATTTAATCTGAAATACTAACAGCGTCGTCTTATTTTGTGAACGTCGACGGAAATTTCACTTGAGCTTTCGAAATCCTTGGTCCAACAATGAAGCGGATGTCAATTTTAAGGGGGATATAAGGACGCTGAAACCGATCTTAGTGGGGGGGGGGGGGGGTTATACCACTCTTGGAAGCAGGAGGGAAAAAAAAACTGCGAGGTCGATTAGCAGGGGGGGGGAGTCCCGTCAAGATTTCACGTCATCTTAAGCAGGGAGGGGAGGGGATCCGACCAAATCTCACCAGGCAGTCCGGAATTTCGCAGAAACACCTTACGTAATTAATGGACGCCCTCAGGAAAACAGTTACCTCTGGTGTTTCAATTACCCGCCTTTCGGTCTCAGTATATTTTGTAATTATTGTTTATTCCCAGCCCTGCAAGAATTCACCTAATTCAATGGTTCATAATTCTACCTTGCCACTTCAAATAATTACTTCTCAAGAAAAAGCACCAAAGCTTGCTGTTTCTATGGCTTGTGTTGAGTGCATATCTCGCTTCATGTAAATCACCCATCAATACCTCAGCACTATTAGGTAATATTTATAAAATCCCTCCTAATGTCTTCTTATTGACCAATTTTTTAACATTGATGTGCCGGGTTGTAGATGTAGCGTACTGAAATTCTATTAGCTGTAGTGGCTACGGAAAGCATGGAAGTTCACGTTTTGGATATGTTCCTGATAACCGTATAGTGGTATAGTTAGTGGTATGGGGCGATATTTGAAGAACAAAGTGAAACCTAATAATTATAATTATTTCTGACAATTGTGAACTCGAAAGATTATAAGGAAAACTTGCTACTGTAATCTGATTTTAACAATACCTATTTGACGTTGCTTACCACGCAGAACTGGGCAACATTTCACTTATACCCTAATCTAAATTTCATTCTGACGAAGAGCACACAAAACGATAAACGAAAACAGATTTATCGATGACAATTAACGAGGCGTAATTAAGCTCACCAATTTCAACACGATATTCAGTTTACATTGACTGCTGCTGTAAATTACGATCGGTGTGATTCTGGTATCATTAAAATTAACGTAAATAATAATAGCTGTAATTTTCATATCGAAATGAGGAAATGAGTCGTGCTCGTTGCGAAAGCTGTGATTTGTGCTATTTATTCCGTGTCATTCCCAACGTTATTATTTAACAATTAAATCAGTGGTTAAACCCAACGTTACTGTACACATCGCAACAACTATATATGTAGAACCAAAAGCCAAATAAAATATCTCGTAATGCTTTCAAAACAAACTATATTGAAATTTGTTTCTAATTAAAGTTAATTTTTACTAGATTATTCATGCCACATCCGCAATTAAATTACAGTCAAACAAGAATAATACGTAGTTTTCTCCTGGCATATGTGGCTATAAAACACTGTTAATAACCCATTTTCCACGATTTATGTTTCATATTATTATCATCGCTGTACGTAACTTCAAATTCATAGAGCCTAATAAATCTGAGCTATAACCATGGACAATGATTAAGTACAGAATCATCAAGAAGCAGCATTATGTACAAATTTATAATATGTACAAGATGCATTCATCATAATGGTGTTAAGCCTCTATAGAGTAATTTTTCATGCCAGGTATATATTGTACAGCGGAGTCGGGTTATTTTCAGGTCCATACACTATCTGCACGACTTTTCTTTAATGTGCCTAGTTTCGTAAAGATTCTCTGTTATTAGGAGGATCATTTTTGTTTCTTATTCCTTCAAAGTCGTTTTGGTTATTTTTCCACAAAATCAAGTTGGATTAGAGACTTAGAAATTGCCACAATCATATGAAAACATCAAAATATACAGCCTGACAACAAATGAGTAAAGTGTCAAGAAGGAGAGGAGGAAACAAAATAATGGTGGGTGATGTTATTTCAGTTATTAGAAAATCGCGTCAAATTTGTAATGTACTTTGCATTATGACGTTACACCCCACCTCGCCGCGATCCAGGCATTGACTGGTTCGACTGGGAAGGGTGTTATAAAGCCGTTATATCATCTCCTGACGCAATCTGGCCCGCAACTGTTGTAACTGTTTCCTGATATCCTGGATACTAGCAATGGGATGGAATTGACGTCCGAGTTCGTCCCACAGATGTTCTAGCTGGGACAGATCTGAAGAATTTGCTGGCTATGGGATTTCCTCAACATCACATAGATAGTTCATAGAGACATTTGCCGTATGTGGAAAATCGTACCTAGATACTCTTGCGTAACAGGTAACATATCAGGATGTTCGTGATCTATCCTCAATCGTTACCAACCGTGACCTATGGTAATATGCAATAGCTACCATCACCATGATGCCAGGAGTAACATCGATGTGCCTCTCCAAAACGGTGGGAGTATGGTACCTCTCTCCAGTTAGCCACCACACTCGCTACCAATGGTCATCTGAGGTAGTGCAGAACCGCGATTAATCGCTAAACAATGCGGCGCTATTGGTCAGGAGCCCATGATTCACAGTCACAGCATCAGTCTAAACGCAACAGTTTATGTTGTGGTTTTAACGGCAGCTTACTTATTAAACGGTAATCCCATGGTAACTCCCTAGTCCGGTTGTTGATAGTCTCCGACCAATAACGCGGGATGACAGAGAATGTTGCAGGGAACCCATTACTGCAGTCGCAGTTGTAAAGGGGTTAAAATGTGCTTTATGCACAATACGGTGAGCCGCATGGCCACATGCGGTCGACCGGAACATTGACGACGAGTGTACCTGCCCTCACGTTCCATACAATCCAACGTTTGGCCACTGTCCATCCGAATGCCCCACAAATCTGGAAATTGTACGATTCAACCAGCCGGCCAAATTGAAACCCAAAATGAGGCACATTTCAAACTCTGAAAAGTGCTAATAACGTTGTCTCACACGAGCACGCGGCATCTTCAGAATGATCAATCAATATCTGACGCTATTCATGCCTCTGATATACCTTACCAACAACTTTGTTACAAAGAATTGCAACTCTATCATTTACGTGCCCACCGATGGTGTGCGTTTGTACGAAGTTACATTTCCATTCAACCATATGATTCAATTTTTTTATAGGCAAGTGTATTTAAATGACCTTAAACGTCTGATAACGATTTCAGTTGTCTGTCCCTTGTTTTCACATTGTTTTTTGTCTTCAATTTCATAAAACGAAAAAAAAATTTGCACTTGAGCCAATATCATAAAACTTGACTATATATATTGCCACTCTTGCTAACCTTTAACTGAATTTGTCAGTTATTAAACAATATTAACTCAACAACAACAAAAAGCGTTTTGGGATAAGTGAAAACAAATTTATATATTACATAAAGTTACTGTAGCATTAAAATCGTAATTGTGGTTTCAATTTTCGTGTGCAGAGATCCATTAATGTTAATCACAGGGAAAGCACGCTGATTCCCACTCTTCTGATATAATTAAACACGAAAATTTCTATGTTTATGTATGCCGAATATTATAATGCAGCTTCACTGAAAAATATGGGCAATTTTATGTCGCAAAATGTTTTTAATATCTTTAATCTGATTACAGGTAAGCTTTTTTCTTGATTGATATCTTGTAGTACGTTTCCCTGTTTCTTATTACCAGGTGTCGTTCTTCTCTACAAGTCCAGAGCTGAGCAACAAGCAGCGCTTCGAGTTCTTCTCGAGAACCATTCCCTCCGACCACTACCAGGTGAAGGCCATGGTCGAGATAGTCCGCCGCATGGGCTGGTCCTACATCTCCATCATCTACGAGGAGTCCAACTACGGCATCAAGGTATAATCATTGCACAAACTTAACAAATTTTGCAATGCACTACCGTTACTTCTTGGACCCTCTTTGGAGTCAAAAAATTTTATAGCTGCCACTTTTACTAATCATCCTCAATTCGTCGTTACACCAGATAATAAAATTTGAATATGCGATAGTAACTTAGCATTTATGAGACACGTACAGGGCAGCCAGATAGCTTTGTTTGATAAATAAACCGGAAATATACAGGGTGTTACAAAAAGGTACGGCCAAACTTTCAGGAAACATTCCTCACACACAAACAAAGAAAATATGTTATGTGGACATGTGTCCGGAAACGCTTACTTTCCATGTTAGAGCTCATTTTAGTTTCGTTAGTATATACTGTACTTCCTCGATTCACCTCCAGTTGAATCACGTCATCAACACAGATTTTCTGTGAACGTGTGGGCAGGAATTGTTGGTGATGTCTTGATTGGGCCCCATGTTCTTCCACCTACGCTCAATATAGCACGTTATCATGATTTCATACGGGATACTCTACCTGTGCTGCTAGAAGATGTGCCTATACAAGTACGACACATCATGTGGTTCATGCACGATGGAGCTCCTGCACATTTCAGTCGACGAGTTCGTACGCTTCTCAACAACAGATTCAGTGGCCGATGGATTGGTAGAGGTGGACCAATTCCATGGCCCCCACGCTCTCCTGACCTCAACCCTCTTGACTTCCATTTATGGGGGCATTTGAAAGCCCTTGTCTACGCAACCCCGGTACCAAATGTAGAGACTCTTCGTGCTCGTATTGTGGACGGCTGTGATAAAATACGCCATTCTCCAGGGCTGCATCAGCGCACCAGGGATTCCATGCGACGGAGGGTGGATGCATGTATCCTCGCTAACGGAGGACATTTTGAACATTTCCTGTAACAAAGTGTTTGAAGTCACGCTGGTACGTTCTGTTGCTGTGTGTTTCCATTCCATGTTTAATGTGATTTGAAGAGAAGTAATAAAATGAGCTCTAACATGGAAAGTAAGCGTTTCCGGACACATGTCCACATAACATATTTTCTTTGTTTGTGTGTGAGGAATGTTTCCTGAAAGTTTGGCCGCACTTTTTTGTAACACCCTGTATATATATATATATATATATATATATATATATATATAGTATCTTCACTGGTTATTGTGAAGTGAGTTCCAGTTTGTACTATAATTTTTTATTTGCTCCAAGAGTACTAGTAAAATAAAACAAGTGATTTAAATACTGTTATTTTCCAGTATAATCTCTATTCATTTCGGTGGAATACATCCTGGCAGCTACGGAAAATATGTAATGTTTCTGAGGCTGATATTTTGGAAAGTCCATAGTGTGATTCATTCCCGGCACACTATCTCCATCTTCCCCCGTTGAAAAAGTTTTATGCTAAAAATACACTGAGGAGCCAAAGAAATTGGTATAGGCATGCGTATGCAAACACAGAGATATGTAAACACTCAGAGTACGGCGCTGCGGTCGGCAACGCCTATATAAGCCTATAGGTGTCTGGCGCATGCGTTAGATCGGTTACTGCTGCTACAATGTCAGGTTACACGATTTAAGTGAGTTTGAACGTGGTGTTATAATCAGCGCACGATAGATGGGACACAGCATCTCCGAGGTAGCGATGAGGTGGGGATTTTCCCGTACGACCATTTCACGAGTGCACCGTGAATATCGGGAATCCGGTAAAACATCAAATCTTCGACATCGCTGGGGCCGGAAAAAGATCCTGCAAGGACGGGACCAACGACGACTGAAAAGAATCGTTCAACGTGACAGAAGTGCAACTCTTCCGCATATTGCTGCGGATTTCGATGCTGGGCCATCAACAAGTGTCAATGTGAGAACAATTCAACGAAACATCATCGATACGGGCTTTCGGAGCCGAAGGCCCACTCGTGTACCCTTGTAGAGTGCATGACACACAGCTTTACGCCTCGCCTGGGCCGGTCAACACCGACATTGGACTGTTGATGATTGGAAACATGTTGCATGGTCTGACAAATCTCTCTATTAATTTTCAATTTTATACAGAAAACAAAAGTTTTGTTAGTATTATGGACTAATTTGGCTATAGGTTCCATTACCTTGGGTGGCTCCCATTACCCAGTTGACCGGGTAATCAGAGGCATCTGAGTCAATTTAATTTCTTATTTTCGTCTCTTCAGTGACGTATCGGTTTTCGTTTTGTTTTTTACACAGTCCATGGATTAGATACAACAGAATCTAAATTTTAAAAATAGATACAATAAAATCGTTTCTAAAGCATTCTTATTTCACTTTTTCCTTAATAGGTTCTCTCCCTTTAACCCTTATACGTCACTAATCCGTAGAATGATTTGTTTTGCTGGTCCTCGGTTTGAAAAAGGTTGAAAAACGCTGGTATTTAATAATTTTAAATCATTAATCTTCCTAAAACTGGCTTCTTATAAATACCTGGGCATTTATTTTTTTCAAGACAACTTATTATAGCTCCAGCAAATATTGAATGTTTCTCACGTTAAATTAAAACATATAAAATCACTTGGTCAGCAGGCAGTAGCGAATGATTGTGGCCGGGCTACCAAGGTTCAATCCCATGTGAGGTAAAGAATTTTCTTCGAAAATGCATGAACGATTCTCTTCCAAATCAACACAGGTTTCTACCCAATGATTATCGTAGAAAAAACTCCTCAGGGACATAAAGATTGTCATACTGTGCGACTATAACATAATCTTTCCGCATGGGTCTCAGGTCGAGAATGGAAATATGTGGCTTTACTTTGGCATATCTCACTCTATAGGTCTGTTATGTCTAGAAAGTAATAATAGTAGAACACCATTCACCTCATTTGTATAAAACAAATTTCTTTACGAAGACGAAAATTATAACACCTGCCAGTAGGAATTAACTAGTGCACCACGTCTTAAACGATTACCTTGAATGTGAGGCTAACTTAGACTATAGTAACTGACTAACAGTGTACATTACAATAAAGATCGACAGCATCGATGGGAATGTTTATTTCACCGTGATAAAATGAAGAACGCAATCAAAGAGCGTACATTTTATAAAACATTCATATTACGGCATATACCTTTTATGACAAATATTTGCCTAAGGTAATAGGTTACAGATTTATTTGTAATGAATATATTTTATTAATATTTTTATCAGAAACGGTTGTTTTAAAAATATTGAACATCTATTATTTTGAAGTATAACAATACTCCAATACGATAGCTTAGAAATGTTACGTTTTCTCACATACAGAATTATTTTTAAAAAATGGAAGAATATGCTTAGGGCTGGTAATGGTTCCGAATGTACTGCTTTTACAATTATAAAAGCTATCAGAGTATTTCCCTCAGGGATCTCTGCTCCTAGACTACACACACTTAGAAGCATCTTACGGATCTGATTGGACCTTTCGCAAAGTGCGAAGTTGAAATGTTTCACGGAATTAGTAGAGTTGGTACTGGCCTGCGCAGAAAAGACTACAGGCAAATGAAAGGCGCAAAACTTTAAACGAAACTTTCCAGTTTTCTTAGAAGCTGGCCTCTAACTTCGCTCTTTACGTCTTTATGATTCCGTTTCGTTGAACAGAATTGCTTTTGACTACTGGATGAATAGTAACAGTTGCCGAGAAATAACTCTGAAAAAAAATACAAAAAAAATCAGATGATCATTTTTGAGGTTGTGAAGTGGAGCACATCTGAGACTTTTAAGAATTTCTTTAAGATATGAAAACCAAAGTTTGTCTGTAGAGCTCTTGGTCTCAATCAGTTAGTACCCTATACTTCATTTCTAAGAAATAATTTTTTCTCATGAAAGTGACTTTCGTCATATTTTCTTGCAATTCTATGTTTTGCAGAGTCTCAATAGCAACGGCAACAGTTGAGAATAAGAAATATTCATTGAAACATCGCGTTTCTTCTGGAAATTTGTTCCTGTTTTACTATATCAGATACATGTTTTTATAATATCTGATAACTCTTAGGTAAATATGTTTAATCAATCACCAATCGTACTTCAGTGAGAGTTCGCAATACAGGTAATGTATACGAGAAAGAGATGGAAGGGCATAAGTTTTGTCATTTACCTGCCAACTGCTTAAATTGATTTCTGGCACTATGCAAATTGCGTTGTTTAAGGTGGATATTGGGTAATGCGCCCTCTTTCGTATATATGGTTACCAAGAACCTATAATTAGGATTACAGGACTACAGGCTCTAATTATAAAATTGGCCCTGTTTTATCTCTCTGTTCTTAAATAATTAATAATATCTTTGTGAGTGTTGGATATCCTGCCAGAGGTGACAATGGTCATATAATTTGCTTGCATTGTGGTTATTAATAGAAAGTAAAATCAGGAACAAGTACCGGATTACTTAACCTTCTACCCCCGTACTGTATCATTCCTTTATACGAAATATTGATCGTTTTTCAAACCCATCGTCACTCTTGTTCCGACGCGTATTTCGATAAGTCTACCAAGTTCTTTAAATTTGAAACTTAGGCCGCACAGACACAAATAGTATTGATTATTTCATATTTGTTCACTGAATGATAGTTACCGTACGAATGGTTCCACATTAAAATTTATTTTTTAACTTTATATCCCCAAATTTATGTCGATAGATATTTATAACATTCAGAATACGAATTTACTTTCAAATATTTTTAATTAATTATATTTGGATATATATGTATCAACACCAAACTTTACAGCAATATCACACTTCTATTATTTTTTTAGAATGACTTTCCACTTTATACGGATACACAAAATATCAAAACCAGTAACTGAACTATGATCATTTAATCAATTTTTTGGACGATATGATATCTTTTAATATTTATTTTTTAACTGACTTCATAGGTTTTTTTTTTTAACTGATTTACGTCTCTCAACAGCGAGGTCTTTGGAGACGGGAAAGAATCGGGGGCAAGGAATGGGAAGGAATTCGGCCATGGCCTATTGAAGGAAGCATCCCGGCATTTGCCTGGAGTGATTTGGGAAACCATGGAAAACCCAAATCTGGATGCCCGGACGGGGATTCGAACCGCCGTCCTCCCGAATGCGAGGCGAGAACGCTAAACGTTACACCGCCACGCTCGGTGACTTCATAGCAGGAGGTCCTAAATTTTACAAGGATGCTTCTTTTTCTTAAAAGAAAAATAATGGTATACACCCATTACTCCGAAACACTATTTGTATGAAACTCAGAGCGCCGTCGAATTGATCCCTTTAAAACTTAAACACATTAGGTCGAGAACTTTTTTATACAAATTTGAAACAAAACCAAAAACCCACATACTTTTATTTTTAAACACTTGTTTTCTCGACTTATTTTTTATTTGGAAGACGAAATTTTAGGATTAATCTCACTGAAATTTTTTCTCACTATGTAAAATCAACAGAAAAAAAAACACTGATTACTCCGAAACTATGCTGACGACTTGGTTGAATCTTTTATTCGTTTATTCACGATACTCTACCAACGGTTACATACTTCGTGCTTCCAATGCAGAAATTCAACAACAAAATTTAAAACTAAACACTAGCGGTCTGGAGACCCCGCGAATAAGCCGCTTGTATTCTACACCCCACTTACCACTCTCAAAACTGGACCTAGCCATGAATTCTTATGCTTTGAGATACGCAGGACGCTCCGGTTTTCGAACCGGTTGGTGCAGTATGGAAGGAAGTGGCCATCCTACCTAATATATACTGACCTAAATCACTTCCTTCACCTTGTCAACTAAGTTAAGATTCTTTTTTATTCTAATCACTCTGCGATTGACTACACCTGTTCTTCTGAGACGGTTCTCTATTTGACTTTCATTTACTAATTCACTTTTACAATTTCAACAAAATCACAAAAATAAGTAACATTTATTATACATCAAATGTATGTTTCCTCGAAAAAAGAATACTTTCAGAATCATCACATTATATCAGCTTGTCGAATATTTACTTTTAAATTCTGCAAATACAAGAAAAAATTAGGATTTTTATACATGTGCCCCGGTTAATCAAAAATACAACCTATTGACTGTTTTACCTCCCAGGAAAAACTCCCATCCAGTATTCATTTGAAACAGGAATAATGAACTGTGGGTATAATTTGCAACTTTGGAACTCAAGGTAAAGTTTAAAATTAGAAAACCAAAACCAGAAATGAACGCATCAATCATCTACTGGTGATGGTATGGTTGCGTCATTCTGGAATAATTAAGTTTGTTAACCATGCTATAAATACTGAAGAGCGCTTTGAAATTTTTCAGTACAATATGCTGCAAGATTTAGAGACAGGCAAAACCTTTTCCGTTGCAGGCGTTCGAGGAGCTGGAGACACTATTGGCCAGGCACAACATCTGCATCGCCGTCAAGGAGAAACTAGTAAAGGACTCGGGAGTGGCACAGGAGGCAGGCTATGACAGCATCGTCACCAAGCTGCTCACCAAGCCGAGGGCCAGGGGTGAGTCTGCAAGCAACAAGAGACTCCTCGAAAGTTAAAACAACATCAATCCATATCTGAAGACGTAGAAAATACAGCGTTGCGCTATTCAGTTACTTCAGGGTTGTCCTCAATCAGCTGGTAATAACACTTTGCTGTAACATAAAAGATGTACTGTAAAATCGTAAAAAGTGTAGTACATCACAGGTTTTTTAATGAAAGTTATATAAAAACCATTTAAGATATGTTAGTTATCCACAAGCACCATTAAATGAGAGTCATTATTGTTATTGTTTGTTTGAATTAGCAAATAAAAGTTCGTTCTAGATAACAAGGTTAATTTGACCACCTAGCTTGTTGCTCAGAACTTCCAGATTTTGATTGTTCACTGTTTTCATGAATCTCTCCATGCGATTTTCGGGATTGTTTCTTCGCAAAAATCAAGAACGATACCTTTACTGTTGCTCGTCAATAATTCTTTTGCCATAGATGAGACAACCACGAGTAAACCTGCACATGAGTACAGACATAAAGAAATGGTAAAGTTTTCATTTTTAGGTGATTGTGATGAATTGTCGAGGGACCTATTAAATAATTCACCCCAAACGATGCAGAATTATAACGTAACAAATTTGAGTAGTTAGTAAGGAGTTGACTAAAGAAATATTCATCAGAGCTTACAGTATGCTCCATAGAGATTAATCTATACTTATAAAACGCAAGTTTTGATCATGTTGTCACGCCAAGACGTCACATTACGACGCAGGACTATGACGTCAAGCTTTTCGCCTCTGCTGCACAACAAACAACGAATGGAGATGTTCTCGGTTATGCGTGTTATTTAATAACAGTTCTGTTTAGCTATGCATCCTCGAATAAATTAACTGTCAGAACACTGAAAGAAAAGTACGTATTCCGTTGAAATCGACGTATTAATTATAAGTTGCTTTTGCTTAATTAAAATTCGTGCGATGTAGATTTTTGTTATACACTCTGGACAGTGATACCGGTGTTGCAGTAAGCTAACAAATACCTACATTGCATCATTTTCAATATAATTAACGTTATTTGATTAAAATTGTACTTAGTCAGGGAAGAAAGGAATTGCAAAATTACTGTATTCAACCCGTCATTTTTGACGGGCTTACAACATATTTATATCCAATGTGAATATTTGAAGTCACTGTTATAAAATTCTGGAAGCAATGATTTGCCGAAACACTGAAATTAAGGTATATATACTGCATTTAAATTAATATATTAATTATTAATTCATTTTATTGCTGTCACTATATCAGACACATCTAAATATTTCCATTAGGTCCAATTTAGATCGCAATACAATGAACGCGGGTAATAGCTTCTATGAATTTTGAGCAGCAATATTAGTAGAAGTTGTGGTTCTGTCGAAATGCAGATATGATTTGACAACTGACACATTTTTTTACAGACTAAATCACGATGAATATAGTTTTATAAATAATTTAAGCTGCTTTCATAAGCTCCGAGTTACTATAGTTACGGCATTTTAAACGGATGGAAGTAGTTCCGCATTTATCGTGCTGAATGAGACCTGAACCAAACCAATATAACATAAGGTTTTAGGATTCCAAATTTATTTTTTGTTTTTATTGGTTACCTAATTCTGAAATCGTTCATTCAGTAGAACTTCCATCGGTATCGGTGTGCAAACTTCAACCGAAATATGTTCAAATTACAAAATAACGTTTTGAGCATTACATAACAACAATTCTATTTATTTAGAGAAATGAATTATCAGAACACTCCGTTAAATCCATTATTATTGACAGACTTTGGGGCTAGTAACTAATAAAGATCTTGAACTGTAATAAATGTACTTTCTCTTCCTTAATTCTGTTAAATCTGTAGTAAGAAAATCCAGATTTCTTAGGATACTGCGAAAATTCGTCGTGAATAATATATACATCTCTTCGGATATCAAGTACGTATGTTTTCGAAATTATTTCTAAAAAATCAGTATGGAATATAGCCTTATATAATTTTTGGGACAAGCTAGTGTGAACTCTCGCGAATCACTACATGGAGTTTCTAACATTTAAATTATTTATTAATAATAAACATTAAGAGAAGAATTACCTCTATAAACGTATAAGGAAAGAACAAATATAAACAGTTACTAAAACATGACTAGGAAACCTATAACACCCGGTGTGAATGGAAAAATACCATAATGTTCGTGAAACCCTTCTGTTCAGATTACATATTACACCTTCCACTCTCAACAGAATCAAATTAGTAATTAGATGAACAGATTTTTGTTACTTTCTATTTTATTAACAGTTACATGCATTCAATTTATTCCGCATGTTATTATTACATTTGTAGAAATAATACTGCAGTGTTAACGTCTTCAAATATTTTATGTGTAGATTTCTTGTGTGACTTGATTTTACAATCTATTAACAGTTACTTTAACTCTATCTAAGTATTTAAGAAGTATCCATACCCAAGAGCATTCTCAACTAAGTAGCCGCCCAGGAGAGGAAAATCTCAATCTAAACTCAATGGCCCATTACCTGATTGCTCTAGGCTAAAGCACTCATAATTACCTCTTTTGAAAGGTTTATTGAGAGACGTCTAAGCTCTGATAGCGTTAAGACCAAAGTGTTTAATCAAGTTCGCTCATAGACTGCAGTTCATAATGGCAGGGACTCGGTTAAACTTCGATCACAGGTGCTGCGGACATGAGGTTACTAACTGGCAGAAGCAATTTGGCTTTCTTGTTAAACTTAATTACTGGATTTCGGTGCTTCGCATTACAGCATCTCCCTAACTTCACATCTGAATGCCATCTATAATTTTCATTGCATGTGACATCATTGAGACTTTCTTCTACTGGTATTAGATTTTTTAACAATGTGCATACTAGTACAACTCCTGAAGGCATTTCGATTATGTTTCAGCATTATATTTATATATCATTGTATACAACTAATAACTCATGTACCAATAAACAGAATTTCCTGATTATCTGATTAATTACGAATTTTCAAACTACAGATATTATAAATTAAATTCTAACTTTAAATCCATTAGTTACGAACTTTTCTTCCAAATGTGCTCAAATTCGTGATCCTTAGCGGAAACAAACGATCATATAAATTGAAAATATTTTTGGTCAAAAGTAACTAATTAATTCGTATCATACATCAGTATTATTACTTCATGTCAGTGACATTTAGACAAACGCTTGTTGTAATTATAATATTACTGAGAATTTTCTAACTTACTAGTTTTATCTAAAGTATTTTACGGAATTAGATGTTTATACAGCAGAAAAACGCAGTTTAATTTAGTAATGCTTTTCGGCTTATTTTCCTTTTGTTTGATTTACAATTTAAAAACATACATTCTTAAATTTCAAGTACCTGGGTGACCGATCTACGCTCGGTATCTTTCGATTTCTGTTCAATATCCAAGATTTCGAGTAAAGTTTGATTAAAGTAAAAGGCTTGAAGGCTTCCTAGGCGTTTTGAGGTGCACAGTTCACCAAAGAGAAGCTTAACTAACATCAGTAGGCGTACTGGTACCTGAAACTTCTACGTAATGAGGTTAGAGCCGTTTTCGAGAAAACAAATACAAATGTGCTCCTTTCGTTTTTTCAAAAAAAATCGTGTTAAAAACTTGAAAAGCAAAACGTTATCTACATGTGAAATTTCATCCAAATCGCTAGATCCATTTGCGAGACCGCCTCACATATTACTTATAAAAAAATGCTATTATTATGTAAAATAGAAATCTTAATGCCAGTTTGATAGGCCCTATTAATTAATGGTGCGAGATTTGTGGTATTTCAGAGGATTCTACGATAACCCTTGATGATGGATTCTTATGTAACTCGACGAGAAAAATTGAAAGTAAAAAATATTTTTTTATATATATCTCGCTTAGTTCTCGAGATATCGTATCTCAAAATTTACGCGGTTGGTTGAAATGCGACCTGAACCAGAAGACATATTTCGCCATAGCCAAGTTTGATGGTGAATTCGTATGAAACTCGTCGAGACAAATCGAAAAAAAGGAATTTTTCTGATATCTCGCTTAGTTCTCGGGATATTATATATCAAAAGTGAAGAGGTTAGGATTAGCTCCAGCCTGGACCAGAAAAAAATCCACCAAAATGACCATGTCTATATGGTGGAAATGTAATTTCAATGTTTTATTTTGTACCTAGTGGTTGTTGTTAGGTTGAAATACAGCCTGGACCAGAAGAAACGTCGACAAAAGCACAAGGAACTATACATATAAATGATTTTTGACATGCTATATCTCGAAAACCAAGAACATTTATTCTTTATTTTCGATATGTTTCATCGAGTTCTATAAGAATTCATCATCGGGTTGTGACGTTAATAGAACATCATCTGTGCTAAATTTATTCACTCTGATAAAACTATGCTCATACATGGCAGTAATCTCACATCTTCTGATCAGCATTTCAAAATGCTAATAAAACAATTCCCATAAGAAGTAACCTTCGTTATAAACATTAATAAAGCACAAGGTCAGACGATTCAAAAGGCAAGATTCTATTTATCAGAACCCTTTTTTTCGTATGTGCACTCGCACGCGGCTTTTTACTTTACTATCAAACTCTACTCGAAATCTTGTACATTGAACAGAAATCGAAAGATGTTTTATAATTAAGGAGGTAGTATTTAATGACTAACTAACAACCATTTTTTACGGTCAAAAAGTAAACGATGATTACTTTATAAAGACGTTTCTGATAAAACCATTGATAAATTTTTAATTATCTTCCTTTTTAAATGTTTTACAATTAAACTTGCAGTGTTAATATTTCCACGGGTCAGCCAGTATACAAGAACTGTTCGTTTAATTATTCTTTGAAATCAAAGAAAATCAATTTGTAGGCTTTCTGGTACCTGAATTGTCTACGAGATGGCGCTAGTGCCGTTTTCGATATACGGAGTGACAAAATTGTTCGTATTTTGTAAACTCGCTTTTTTGTAGGGAAGACAACTATTTAGGTAATCTTAAAAGTCAAAACGTTATCTAAATACCAAATTTTATCCAAATCATCACAGCCGTTTCCGAGATCAGAAACCTATATATATATATATATATATATACAAGAATTGCTCGTTTAAAGATATAAGATTTTTTATCGATATCTTTAAGAATATTCTAATGGAAATCTGGCTACAATATACCCAAACATTGACCATTAATAATGATGATGAAAACCTTTCGATAAGCTTTGGAGAAGAATAGTGTCAGACAAACCGGAGAATCGATTTAAGCATGACTGAAAGCAAAAACCGTTAGCCTTACCTGCTTGATTTTCAATGAGAACTGTCATGATTACAAATAGCGTTGTTATCGGGCAAAGGCATTAAACAAATCAAACCTTAAAACTTACGAATACCTATTTGTAATTTACGTAAGCAACACACCGAGCACTAAAACAGGGCGATTCATTGCATCTTGTTTTGACGCATATAATTTTACGGCGATCCCCTAATGTCTTTTGTGTAAGAATCGTACTAAGTATATTGTAACTAAATAAGCCAATTCAGATATTGTGAGGGCATGTAGAGAATGAAAAACTTACTGCGGAAACATAACTTGCCTTTTTTTTTGTTTAACTTTCTCGGACACATAAGCGCAAACTATGATCGATTCCTACGGCAGTAATACATGGTTTGGCTGAGTACGTTGGGACTAATGCCAATCGAATTTATAAACGATACTTATCCTTCTGATTTAAGTTTCTCTTATTATCCATCAATGTTGAATGTTAGTGGACATCTGCAATGAATCTAATGATAAAATTTAGCTGCCAAAAATTAATTGACGTTAGGTAGAGCAACCTGAATAATTCATATTATAAGCTGAATGTCATTCATTGAAATCAGTTGTTAAGCAAGAGAAAAACATACGGGTTTATAGTAACAGACAAATGGAAAAGGTAGCATTAAGCTACGAAATTATATCTGTGAATTGAATATGCCAATTAATCATTCATTTGAATTCTAAGAATTCCCTTCTCTAAGCATTCGGTAGGAGGTGAAGGAATAGCTTAAAACTTTTCAGATGATGTCTACCTCACAGTTACACATCCTCCCTAACATAATTTCCATAAAACTACTTTTAACACAATTAAGAACTTTACAACAAGGAACGGGAAGGAATTTGGCGATGGCCTTTTGAAGGAAACATCAAGAGATTTGGCTGGAGTGATTAGGGGAAACCATGGAAAACTCAAATCTGGATGTCCGGACGGGGATTCAAACCCGCGTCCTCTCGAATGCGAGACCAGAGCGTTAACGCTCACCCACCACACACGGTAGCTTGAAACCGCGAGAAAATGTTATCACAGGACTCTCATTGGCCAGGTGAGACCAATTCTCGAGTTTTCTATGCTCCGCATGTGTATTCTTCGTTCACACGGAAAAGTGCGTCGGACCAAGGTAAGTTTTTAGGCTGCATCTTTGGGTTAAGCTCAAAAAACAGCGTCGGTTAACACCTGACTTGAAGCATCCGTTCCTCAGAAAAGTAACTTCTTCAAACTCAATATTGACAAATACTTACCAAAAATGATGAAATTTAAGACAGCGTTAAGAAATCTTTGAATTAGACCTGGGCAGGCACTACGAACACAGTCCTATACCCATAACGGTTTTTAGACAATTCTTCGTATTTATCTAGGCAATTTGCGTTGTGTAAAATTGCAGATTTCACTATCCGAATATCACATGAAAAACACTCATCAGGAAATAGGTTGTAAACCTTAACATATATCTTGTGATGTGACGGTTCTGGGTGCCTTAATTTATTCATGAATTTTTTTTTTATAATCACAGGAATAATTTAATTAAAAGTTATTTCAAATAGAAAATCGTTCATAAATTATAAATATTGAAAAATCATTACAACATATAAAAAACTATACTGCTATAATCTGACAATTTATTCTTATATGGTGCACACTTGATAATAAGTTCAATTTAACTTCAGTACTAATTTAACAATAAACACAAACATTTGAATGACACCATCATTGTTAGTCTGATTACGAATTTACTAAGCAAATGAAATTAATTAGTAAAAAAAAAAAAAACTATCATTTCGGCAAGTAATGTGACATTTACAATTTACAAGCAGAATTAATGAAATAAAGAAACACCAAAGTCACGGCGTTGATTTTATAAGCTAAGAGTTATTTGAAGTATATGCTCCGGCTAAAACTTACTGAGACTCTTTATCTGCTAGTTTCCTCACCAGGGCCGTTATATGGACAATAAAGCTTGTTCGAATTTCAGTGTAGTTTAGAGTATGCGTGGGAATTTTTTATCGTAAATCAACACCGGGGAGGGCGCGCCAACACCTTGATCTTCATTCAAAGCACCTCAAGTCATACTTATAAGACTGTACTGATCGACTCTTCACGGCGGCCAGCTCGTCTTAGTGACCTCTCGCCTCAAGAGTCTTCGGTCGAGTCCCCGTCCAGACGGCACCTTCCGCCTTTGCAGACTCTGGGTTCCACTCGCCTTCTCCGTCCACGTGTAGTCGGCCCAAACCCGCTTCATCTCCTCATCTCCGATATCTGGATTCGCCCAGACATGGAAAAATGTTTTAAACAAAATAGTAACTAAAATTTACAATTTTGCTATTGGAGGGTCACATTCCCCACACATCACCTTTCTTCACTCCGATTTATTCTGGTTGGCTGCGAGTTCCTCCCCCACCCTCTCACCCCCACATTTCGTACAATTACAAATATGGGACTTCTCTGTGGAACAGATAGTTTGTCTTTGTTTTGCGTGTTTACTTGAGAAACAGCTTCTCTGGCGAATATCTATTTAAGTACGTCTCATTTCGCTATGGTCACTTGAGTATTTTTTCTGTAAATCCCCGTAAATTTTAAAATGACACGAATTCAGAATTATCCACCGTGAATGTTGGAGAGACATAAATATTCCGCTTTAGGACAACGTCCCTATTGAAGGTTTCGCTGGCTGACATGTGACGAGGGTCAATCCTCTTGAGCTGTTGTTAGGGGAACAATGGTTAAGCGGAATCCCTTTTTCGGAAGATGAGGTGTTTGACCGACTAAACCCCCAGGGTCACTGCCAATTCACATTTGCACAAATAATAATTTCTCAACTTATTGCACTGCTCATCCTGTGCCCATACCAATCCAGTAATGTAAGATTATCGTAATTTTACGAAATATTACAATCTTACACCTCCCAGAGAGATGCTAAGCCCAAACCGAAAAATAAAGTTGAAGAAGGGAGTTTGCAGTCCGTTAAAAGAAAGCATCAGATTTATATACCACTAAAAAAATACATGTCTCAACTGTATTGAGTAAAGCTGAAAGAATTTAAAGCTGAAAGAATTTTCACTCGAGAAAATTTTTACGACATTAGTGGCTGAAAGAAAATAATTTAGTTAATTATATGTGTCAAACAGACTGATCGTTTGAGATATTAAAGAATGTTAAACATTTATTCTACAACATTTTATGCGAGTTTAAATAAAGAAGTAGATAACGCACTTCAAAGAAATGTTGGTTGAAGAAAAGACTAAACGAAATACACTGTGTATATCAGTGAGAAACGACCGCTGCACGTTGCTTAATCCGGGTATGAATCTCCACTCAGGCGTTTAAGGTCTTATTGTGGGCGTTGTTCGTTAATTATTCTTTAGAGCCGGAGCGGTATGCAAAAGATTGTGGATGGAAGTAACGTTTTATTAGCGAATTATACGGTCTCGGCAACGAGATTTTATTGCTCTCCAGAACGGCGTTTTCGAGCATTTCGTTCCTCTTGAAACTTCTCCAGCGTTTTTAAGAGTAGCGATTCCTCGCAGACGCGCTCACCAAACGGAGGAAGATAATACTGCCACAGGAGTGGTTTATGTGTGCTGAGTCATCCGAGAAGCGCTACATTCAGTCTGAAAGCTGCCGCAATATATCCCAGGTGCTACAATTGACCCAACTTCATTCCCCTTCCCTGACCTAGCTTGTTACCTTACTTACGTCGTATTTCGTTGTACTGTTAATCGAATTACCAGGCGCTGCCTTCAAAACACCTAAGAGCTTGCAGCCAAAGCAGAATTTAAACTGAAATACACACCAAACCTGTTTATTCGAATCATGTGTAGTTCTTGTAATTGCGACGTTTTTAAATGAGTTGCCTTTAGTTAATATTAAGATCTTTATGTTGTTATGATGTAAACATTTTTTTTAAAAAAATACCAATTTACTGGCACGATTCGCACTCTGGGATGGGTATAATTAACTTTCTTTAAGAATTTCGTTTTCCAAAACAACAACATAGGCAGGCAAAATGGAGGATAACGCAAAGAAAGAGCAGATTAAAGCCACTCGATTCGTGACTGCTTGTTTCGCTCCTTACGAAAGCGTCACAGAAATATTACATCGATCGAGCTGACGGATGACGAAAGTTTCGTTTGGATTTATAGATAAACATGCGAACAACATTTTTCGTTTACGAGTCGAACAAAATACTTCTTCTATCAAGCTATTTAAATCGCAATTACAGGAAATACACGATTAAAGTAAGAGGGACGCTTATATCAATTCTTTCTTTCCTCGTGCTATTCGCGATTAGATGCACAAAGTTAATTTTTGAGCATAGGGACCTTTGCCACCGACAATTTTGTGAATTTCAGAGTATACATTCAGATAAAGATGCGGTGCAGCTTCCGGTGACTGTCAACACGACAATGGTGAAACGAACCACGTGAATGGAAACAGGAGTTTATTATATCAATAAACAGTTTTCTGCTCCGAATTCTATTCCTAGTATTCAATGAAAAAATAATAATAGCGAATTATTCCTATTTTTTGTGTACGTTGTTGAGATCATTTGCATTTAAAAAATTTCCCTGCTATAGTAAGCGCGAATTTAATAGAAAAAAGGTGCATTCGAATAACAACAGAATTGTGATCAAACTGGAGCTGCAAATAAATTATTGTTGGTAATGTAAATTTTCTGTTTCCACAGATTCAAAAGTTTCATTGTCACACTCAACAGAACCATCCAAACTCAGTAGCATTTTCTAATAACATTCCATACTACTCTGATATGCGAGGTCATTATAACCACCGCTTAGCAGTGTCTTGGTTCACAATTGGAACGGGGTCGGAATTCTTGGTAGGTTTCCCTAGATATTTGGCAAAAAGTGTCTATGCACACGTCACGCAATTCCCTTAAATTACGAGCCAGTGGTTTGTGAACTGCGTCCGAGATGTTTTCTAACGGGTTGAGATGAGGCGAATCTGGTGGCCAGGACTTCAACATGAGTTCATTATCATGTTCCTCAAATCACTGTAGTATGATTCCGGCCTTATGACACGGACAGTTATCCTGAAACATGAAGGTATTCAGGTAATCTGAAATTATCTGCACATCATGCCGATTTCATCCCAACCACTGGTAGCATGGAAGCCAAGGTGAATGAATGTCCCCCATAGCATCGCTCCTCCCCCACAGGCATGCGTGGAGCATGTTTCGAAAAGCCGTTCGCATGAAAGACGTCATATCCGCACACGATCATCGACCTGATATAATAAGAAACGTGATTCAACCGCCCAGGCGACTCGTTTCCATTGATCCACAGTCCAAATGCAATCTGAATTGACGATGTTGTTGGGTCAACACGTAGGAGTCGCCTACTGCGGAACCACATGTTTAACAATGTTAGCTGAACAGCGTGCTCCGAAACATTTGTGACTTCGCCAGTATTGTACTCTACCGTCATATTTGTCATATATCGCCTCTCCTCCTGCTTTACAGACCAGAAAAACACTTAACTCCACGTTCTATTATGAGGCTTGGACGTTCACCTCCACCACGTTGTCGCCTGCTCATGGTGTTACCATCCTTCAACCACTTTCCGTAGATGCTCACTTCAGAATCACACGAACAGTCAACCACCCTCGCCGTTTCCGAGATGCTCGTTCCAAGGGCCGGGCCATAACAATCTGTCCTTTGTCAAAGTCACTTACGTCAATTTCTCCATTTGTCACACGTATCTTTGACAGAATGACTCCCATGAGTCTCTGCTCCACTTATATGCTTTCCTTACAGCATGACGTCATCGCAACATCACCAGACGGCATTTACTACAGCGTTGGCTAATAGTCATAATGTTTTGGCTCATCAGTATATCTACATCTACATATATACTCTGCAATTCACAAAATTGTGGGTGGCAGAGGGTGCTCAGCACCAAAGCTAATCTCTTTGTTGTGCATTCCAATCCCTAATGGTACGAGGGAAAAAAGAATTCATACAAGAACCAGTACGGCACCTTATTTCTCTAATTTTATCTTTCCAGTCATTCCGACTCAAATAGGTTGGTGGACGAAGTATTTCACAACACTCGTAAGTGAGAGTAGGAGTACACATGTTTACTAGTAAGTTTATACGAAACGTGCGTCGTCTATCTACCAGAGACTCCCAGCCTAGTCTACTAATCAGTTCTGTGACGCTTTCGTAAGGACTGTAGCAAGCTGTCACGAATCGAGCGGCTCTTCTCTGTACTTTCTCTATACTGTCGATCAACCCCTTACGAAACGGATCCCAGATGGCACAACAGTAGTCCAAATGTGGACGCACAAGAGATTTGTACGCTATCTCCTTTGTTTGTTCATAACAATTTTTCAAGATTCGACCTAGGAATTGCAGCCTAGAATTATCTCTACCTACTCTACGATACTCAAGGTCCGGTTAGTTGGAGAAACGTAGATAGTAAGTTTTTCATGCATGAAATAATTAATAACAAAGTTAATAGAAACTTGAAGCCAATCCATTTCTTAGGTTTCGCTGTTCCTTTTATCTTTTTAAGCACGCCACTTACTAACTGTTTACTTCCTACTATACTTTTTTGTTTCCTGGCTGTTATCTCAGTCATTCTAGCTCACTAACAAATATAAAAATCTGTAGTCAATGATAAATTACAGGACTCAGTCCAGCCAAACCTACGTAGATTCTTTTGGTATACTCAGGAAATACTGTGCCAAAACAAAGTAGAAATATAATAGTCATTTAAGATTACTTTCAACAACCGGTTAAGTGCGAGTTAGCCTTCGCGTAGTCAGGGTTCCCTACTCTAATGATCTTAATAAAACTCTCACATATGGTAGGTGCCAAAACAGTCGTATAATATACAAATCAATGCTTCACACGTTTTCAGATTAGACAGCGCCAATGACGCGCCACGTTGCCACTGCAATGCTAGTGCTATAGTTAGGATCCAATAAAACGTATGATGCAGTGAAATATGAATTAAGAACACCAGTAAAATACGTAATATTAACATATGGCAATTTATCCTAGAAATAATTTTTTTGTTTGTCTTGCTCACACCTAAGATATTATACTAGATGTAAGTGTTTTTAGAATTTTTTGTTTAAATACAGAATATGGACGCCATTGGACACAAATTTCAAGTTGCTAGGTGATAATGTTTTTGAGATAGACCCGGCACTAAAAAAGGTCTAAAATCGATCACTTTGACTACTACTCTGGACTTTATTTTCAAATGATCAAAAGAATATCTTAGTTCTTTACATAATGATCTGTAAACATCTATATCGCACAAGTTAAGGAAAAAATAATTGATCACTCCGAATATACTTTTTCAAAACTTGAAATATGATATGTTTTGGATTAACGAAGCACATCACATGTGCAAACTTCAAGTCTACATACTGCTTTTAAGTGATAGATGTGAAACAGTGAAGCATAAGTCTAAAAAGACATATTTCACATTGTTGCATGAGTACAGCAGTTACCATTAGTGGTTTGAACTTGGATGTGTTTGGAAAATATACATCCAGCTCAGTTCACCGAAGTAACGGAAACCAAGACCAGTGGCTAAAAAACGCATTCATGTGAATTTCAGGACAACAGTAAATCACTCCGAAATCAACATTTCATGAAATTTTTCATACAGTAACCGACAACTCACATGAAATAGTAATGGCCGCACAGCACTTGACAATTGTTGCGAACTGTTAAGATGCAAAAATTGGTTTGCTGTTGTTACTTAAGGAAGCCCTTCACTTGCCTAGGAAAGCGAGAAAACAGTCACTGATCACAGCGAAGTTTTCTACCAATTAATTATTAGGAAAACATGTCAACAAAAGTGGTCAACGCTTGAACTGTATGAATCTTCAGTATTTCTAGTTATATATATTATTTCTATAAGGTTTTTTGTCACAAGCCATTATCTCCGTTTATACCTAACCGAATTCGATAAATGAGGTATTATTTTAAAGATTAAGGTATTCGATTTGGTCACATCATATTTTAAGAAAGTAATTTTTCCTAATTCGAACCTTAAAGGGCAAAAATATAAATATTTATAACATTTCCGCTTTGGAAAGGAATTTTTCTGAATTTGACCCTCGAAGGACAAAAGTAATAACTGTGAAAGTCTCGCGTATGAGACAGTTCAGAGCCAAGTCGCTAGATAGCAGCAGCACATATCACAGAGATATTGATAAACTACTTCACTGCCGTACACTTTTGTAACGTACACCTGTTACACTAAACAAAAAAATAAATGATTCAAATAAGGCGGTTCTTCTTTCATCCTATTGGAAACTACCAACCCTACTACTCATCGAATTTGAGACATTTTCGCACGGGTCTTCTTGTATTTAATAATCGCTATTTTTTTAACCTCAACCTCATAACATCCTTACTTTAATTTTTCATCGGCATTCCTTTCTAGTATTTTGTAAACAATCGCACCTGATGAATTCAAAACTGATTAACGGTAGTTATAGATTATTCGCCTTTTTGAAGTATGTATATTAAGCTCTGAGACCTGTTTAAAATTTTAAAACGTTGTTAGAGATTTTAAAAAAATTGCTGAGGTTATTCCGTCTACTAACGACATCTCGTTTCTTCTCACTGTTTCAAAATCCAAATCTTTTATATCACTGACGTCATTATATTTCTCTTATTTCACGGTACTTGAGGGGTTGACACGGCCGTATGTTCCTCTATCTGCCAGCATTATGTGCAGCCTTAAGTTTTCCGTAACTCCTTTTCTTTTTAGTTCTCAAAAATTCTGTATAATCTCTTATGTTTGTCTGATGCACGTTTTTTCTCATTTCTCAGTAATCTATACTGCTGCCTGTATTCTTCAGTTTGTATTCTCAACAATTAGTTTCAATATTACCTTTTCGATTTACTTCATTGGAAAATTCCGGTTTTTACATACCTTCTTCCATTACCAATCTCCTTGAATTTAATTGTCTTTACAAAGTTTCAATTACCTGCTATTAGAATTTCTGGAAATATTAGATTAGAATTCAAATTGTTTTCCTATGAGACATTCATATGCTCGTGAAGTTCAAAATATTGTCATAGTCAGTATACTGAGGAGCTAGCTTCATATTCAAAATATAGTTGCTTACTTTATTTTCATCGTAATATAAACTACTCACATCTTCTGTTCCCTTTTGGAGTTATAAAGGAAAATTTTTCTTCAATTTTGTCGCTGTATCCTAGTCTAAAATCTGAGTCTTTTTAGCCTACTACAAAATCTTTAATTTTTTTATTATTAATTTATTTATTTTTTACTTTTAGATTTTTTAGTTATCTTTTTACTGATTTCCAGTTTCCTTTATTTCTCTTTTTATTTGTTTAAAATTTAATATTAATGGTGTGTAAACAAAAGCTACAAACATTTAATTAACATCACCTTATATTTGAGAAAACTTTAAGTAAAAGTGTTCTGAAAGCTGTATTTTATAATTTTTCTTTTGTAATTCGTAGCTAATTTCTATAATTATAAGATTTTTCTATTTGTCTTCCAACAAAACGTTTCCTAGGCGTTAAAACATACTTCTGTGTGCCTTTTGTCTCCTACCTACTCTGCACGCGACCATTAATTATAGAGTTCCGGGTCCGGACAGTAATAATACCTTAAGTAAAACGAGAAGCCACAGTGATAAATTACTGCAGGCACGGTGCTACACGAATCAGCCGATCGCCTCGCGGTTGTTCGCTAATGGTCTCTTCATTAAGCATCGAGTCGGAAGGAAGGAGATGAGCATTACGAACATAACTTCGTTCCACCTGCCTCGTTATTTGTCCCTACGAGTTCGTTAACATTCATTCTCAGCACGCTGCTAAGGACAATACATAGTTATGAGCAAATGGGGACCGTGAGAATAGGGATCGGAAAAATCGTATGTGGATGGAATCACAACTGCGACCTATTCTTTGTTTTAGCTTCATTTCTTATTCTATTCCTGTCCTCTCACCTCAGTTGTTTGTTGGTACTATTTTCAGTTGGTGGATAAAATACATTACGCTGAATTCACAGTCACGTTGCCTCTTTAAATGATTTTTAAAAGTTCCTAATTTTTACTAATTTCTTAGAAATGTTCTGACATATATAAACTATTATATAACAGTAAAGTGGAGTTTTTGTGTAGTCTGTGTCCCATTAATATTTTTATTTCATTGCTGTAACAAAAAGCCCTAAACAATTTTCCGATTAAATGATTAGTCAGAGACAACAAAATTATTTAAGACCCGTGACATTTGATTCCAGAATAAACCGCTTACAATTTACAGATCTCACTGTACATCCATGAACATCAAAATGTAATCAGATCGACATCTTCCAATTCATTAATAATAACAAACTTCAACTGATATACAATATACCACTCCTCCCTCCATTACTGGAACGTGACTGTAAAACGTTAAGTAAGTATTGTTGCATCACAGCTGACAGATGTGACAGGCGAAAATTATCCAAATTAAGTGACTTTTAATAAAAACCGAAATTTAATCAGGTCGAGAGCTCACAACTGGAAACTTTATCATAAAAAAATCTTATGAACTGGATTTCTTTTACGAAACTATCGATTTTTTCGGGAAACGTAAAGTGTAGTAGAAATCTCGATAAAAGATTTTTGCAATTTTTTTTTTTTTTAATTTACTGTTGTTTACCAACAAGTTATTGAGGTAATACTTCAATACCTTATGATCATAACTAAAAGCGGAATTGCGTGTAATAAGAGCAACAGAGACGAAATCACATATAAACATTATATTTCATTAGTTTCCTGATCCAGTCGCCACACATTGGGCACAAATAGAGAAAAAAAGGAACTAATTAAAATCGACTTGACAACACATACTGTACAGTATCAAATATATGATACAGTGAAAACTTATTAATTCGATTCACTGCATAAAGAGTTTATTTTTATTTTGTATTAATAATGATTTCCAACAAGGAATATTTTAATTACATATAAAAATCAGTGTGTTGTTATCATCTGAGTCATAAAATGGAGTTCAATAGATCGTCATCCCTTAGTAATATCACACAGAAAGTTGATGGATCCTTATACGTTGAAAGGCATCGTCACTGAAAGTCGAATTTAAACGGTTGTAACAGCTGTGGAGTAATACTATTCATAATTAGTAAGACAGTTTAAATAGAAGTCTACAATCCAAAGTACGATTTATGACCACCAATCGAAAGCTTACAAATAGGTAGAAATTACCTTTCCCCTGTGTATCTGGTATTATGACATATGTATAGATCACATTATATTACCGACCGCGGTAGAGGATCGGTAATGCTCCGGCCTCGTATTCAGGTTGGAATACCCGTCCGGCCATTCGGATTTCGTTTTCACATGATTTTCTGAAATCAATTCAGGCGAATGACCAGGTAGTTCCTTAAAAAGATCATTGCGGAAATCCTTCCCATTCCTTGCTACCAGCGCTTTTCCGCCCATAATGACCTCAATGCCGGAATCGTAAAGCAATAAGTGAAACAACATTGCATTAACCGCAGCGTGTTGTGTGCAAAGGAAATCATGCCTGCGTTCAAGTTCCACTCTTGCAAAAAGTACCATTCAAACTGCCAGACGTTCCAATTCGGTGCACGAATTTTCATAAGAAGTGTACACAATGTGAACAGATTTGGATTTTCAAATAATGTAGCTCAACCTCTGCCCGTCCCGTTGACTCAGTTGGCTGCAGCACCATGATCGTATCTGGCGCTGACAACGGGTTAGATGGTTTGAGTTCTACTAGTGGAAGAAATTTTTATCATCAGGACTTGGCCGGCAAGGTAGAAGAGGTAGTGGTACCTCCATAATTCCTCATCACCAGATTGTACACCAAAGTCCATGGTTAAATGCAAACCTCTCCGTGGGTATGGAATGATGGCATACTACACTATGGATGGTGATTCGTCCGTCGGATGGGGGCGTTAAGCCTTGGTGTCTTTTGGAAGTGTAGGCCTCACCGTCTCTCTTCTGTGCGCTGAACACAAATACGAGGGTTATTCCAAAACTAAGGTCCGATTCGCTGTAACTATTTGAATTGGGCGCCAAGGACAAAACACGCATGCGCGCCGACTCCCGGCATGCCTTGCGCGTAAAGCGTCGCCATTAGCGTTGTTACTGTTGCTGTGTGCTGTTTGTAGTGTCAGTTCACAATGTTTAATACAATTTATCGTGAAGTAAGAGCAGTGATACGGTTTTTGCCTGCAAGAAACTTTTCAGCGGCAAAAATTCATCGGCAGATTACTGAAGTTTACGGTCCAAACATAATGAGTGACAGTAAAGTGCGCAAGTGGGTGCGAGCTTTTAATGAAGGACGGGAAAATGTGCATGATGAACCACGGTCTGACCGACGATCAGTGATTTCAGAAGATTTGGTCAATGCGGTTGACCAAAAAATTCGTGAAGATCGACGATTCACTATTTCAGATCTCGAAATACTCGTACGAGTAGATTTCCCGACTGTGAGTAGAACGACTTTGTACAGAATTGTGTCTGAACATTTGAATTTTCACAAATTGTGTGCCCGTTGAGTTCCCAGGCTGCTTACTGAGTCCCAACAAATGGAAAGAATGTCTTATGCTCTTGTTTTTTTGGAGCGATATCATGAGGATGGTGACAGTCTTTTAGACCATTTGTCACAGGGGATGAGACATGGGTTTCTCACATAACCCCCGAGTCTAAACGTCAGTCGATGGAATGGCGTCACACATCATCGCCAGGCATTCAAAAGCTTGTTGATCTTCGCAGGCGGCCGATTTCAACGACTTGAGCATTCAAAAGCTTGTTAAGCGACGTTTAAATAAGCATGGAAATTATGTAGAAAAATAGATAAATATGCAAGGAATGTAAATAAAACAATTGTTTTTGAAAAAATTTTGATTTTTTTTTTTTTTTTTTTTTTTTTTCTTTCTTAACCGGACCTTACTTTTGGAATAACCCTCGTACTATCACAGTCGTTTACATTTACAAAAACACTTACAAACACGGGGAACGCACGGAGAAGTTAGCACCCCCGTGGTAACCACATACGCCTGCATATGGGCAAGGTGTTCATCGAAGAAGGAAACGATAACTATCCCCTAGCATTTTTCTGCTCAAGTAGGTTACTAGATGCGGAAATTTTTTTCCGCTATCTGAGTTTGAACCAATTGAGCTAGTGCCGCACTCATTTCTGCACCAGACACATCGACATCCGGCATAAATATGGCTACCCAACAGGTAATTATCGCGTATTAATAAGTTCATAATGTAACAAATAGCTTTCACTATTGCTTACATCGGGACGACGGTGGTGCGACTCCAGACCCGGCATTCCTCATTTTGTTTTTCCCTAGTTTCCCCGAATCACGCCAAGCTGATGTCGGTATGGCTCATTAGGGATTTCCTCTCAGTTCCTCAACCAAAATACTCTCACGACTCTAACCATAGCGTCGTTGATGAGCCGTAAAGCCGTGAAAATATTATTGACATCTGAAACATTCTCAATGATTGGCCAAAACCAGTTGTAGGATAACAGACAGATTACCATAAAATAAATATTTTAATGTCATTCCTATATCTTTGAAATTTTAAAGTTCCATGGCAAGGGCCTGTTAGTATTACTCTCTTGAAAGGTTTCCATAGTAACAACAAATACAGATATTGTCTAGGTTTTTTTTTTTTTTGGCATTCGGTTTGAGATCATACAGCCATTCTACATTTTTACAAATGTTTTTACATCCATTTGCGTAACTTATCTATTGTCTAGGTTGTTAGCGCTAAGGAGAACTTGCGAATAAGAAGTCCAGTTATGTAATTAACGTGTTGTATTTGGATCTTATTAAAACTAATTTAAACTGTGCTGAGTATAAAGGCTAAAGTTCATTTATTGAGTTTAGCTGCATGTTCTAAATATAAAATAAATAGCTCCAACCGCAATAAGACCACGTAGGTTTTAAGAAGCATGAAAGCACGGAAAATATCATTAAAATCTCTTCGGAAATACAATACAGTCTTATCTTTATTATTGTAAAAGCATTTATAAATGCTTGTAATCAATTTAAATGAGTTCTATTAGCACTTGGCAATTTGTGTTTGAAACATTTTTGGAAGTTCTTCGATGTAATACTCGTACAATAAAAAACTTTAGTTCCCTTCAGCGCAATTGTATTGTTCTCCCTACGCCTGTCGTATATAAGCAGCATAGCTTTCCCAAATGTAGTGAGGTGAGAATTAGCATTTCTTTCAGTTTATCCCGCTTAGGTGGGTTAGAAAGCAATTTATAATTTGTTATTTATATTGATAGTCATTTATTCATCGTGTGTATGCTCATTGAGCTGATATGGATTCATAACAGATCTCGTAAATAACTTGCATAAATCATCTCTGTAATATTAATTATTCAGAAACCAGATATCGTAAAAAATAAATACCGCATGGCATGGTGGCCGGGAGACCCAGGATAGTTTCGATTTGTCGTGGATTCCGCATCTGTCGTGGTTCGACCCACAGTTTAACATGGAATTCGAGCCCCGAGCCGTGCCGGCGCACTCATTTGATCAAAGAAAAGCCGGTTATAATTCCTGGCCCAACCGGGATTTGAGCCCGGGGCCTTGAGTAATGCAGGGAGTGTCCTTTGGCCAAATGGAATAAAACAAATGACCTAAAGTGACAGTATTTAACAGGGTAACTTAACACATGGTTTAAAATGTTATTGTTATTATTATTAGTTTCTAGCATTAATAACTGTTTCCCCGTCCTGATAAGCGATGTTAGATCCTCGCAGTTCCCTTTAAGTCTTTCCCAGGCGCTGCGCTTTAGATATGACTCCCGCCGCGTCCCTTTTCGCTTCTCGAAGGATAAGGCCGCAGGAAGACGTGAGCCGGATCAGAAGCGATCGAAGTGAGTTTAGAGCCTTTCCGCAACAAACTCCCTTTTTTAGTAGTATCCGTGCTGATAAATCAGGCGTATAATAGAGATTCTCACGTTTACAATCATACCCGCGCGAAATTATCCTGTAAACCACTGTCAATATAGTTATCTGATTTGCTACTGGGATAATTAATTATAACGAAATGTATTGTTTTTATATTATTTTCATTCTATCAAGTAATTTATAAAGTTTATTTTCGTAATTTTCTACTATTTTTACGAAGATTAGAAATATTATATATTCGTGATATGTATATGTTAAGAACGTTACATAGATCTCATCAATCTCTACATCAGAATTATGGTGCTTCTTCGCTAACATAAGTTTTTATTCCTCAATTGTTACTGTCATTCCTTAAGACTGGAAAATAAGCGTATCTCCAAGTATTTTCAAAACTTACAGCTCCTTGAATATTGTTTGACAGATTGGTTTCAACATTCCTCACACACACTGAGCGTTGTGGTAACGTTCTAGCCTCTCATTCGGGAGGAATTGGATTCGAATCTCCACCCACCCTCCAAATTTTATTTTCCATGCTTTCTCAAAGCTTTCCAAAAATCTCTCCATGCGAATGTCCTTCAAAATTATATAGCAGAATTCCTTCCCGTTCCTTTCTGCCAGTCACATCCCGTCTCTAATGACGTCGATAAGGCGTAAAACCTGTAGAAAAATAATGCGCTCATACTTCTGATCACATGCAATACGTAATTATAAATCGCTGATATTTTAGAGTGATTTTATGGGCCGTGTCCATTATAGTGTGTCACCTGAGTTTTTCACAATCCAGGATGTTTATTGACTAACCCGTATAGTTTAACGAAGGAAGCAGGCTGTTACAAGAATTTGACTGGATATTCACTTGTATCCCTCACAATGTCCTTTGCAAGAGCATATGCGATCTAGAATATTTCTTTCTTTTCGTGTTCAGGACATAACTTACAAACTTCTTTTAAGGAGAGAAAGGATTTAAAACAGGAAATATTGCACTTAGGAGATTAAATAATAATTAGCCAACAAATGAAAAATTACGTAATGATACAATCACATGGACTGTAAAGTCCAATATTCAGTAGCATGTTTGTACTGTCTCGTAATGTACATGGTTCACATTGCTTTCTGCATTCCAGTCGTGGATTTTGTAGTTCTCGACATACACGAAAGCGATGTTGCCCCATTTCTTTAGGTTCCATCGTGAAAAATCAGTTCTGAATCTGTTCAATGCCCTGTGACGTAGAGAGATTATAGACAACAGCAGCTTTCATCTTGATCTTCAGATATCAAATTGTGACATAGCTCCATTTGGCGAATTCTAGGTCATGAAGGGATTGGATCTGTTACCGCAACAGGCTCGGTCATAATCAATCACGGGATGTCTAACATCATATAAATACCTACTAAACAATCGTTCAGGAAGTGTAATGTTGTATAATACGAAAGAAGAGAAGGGATCTACGAGTAGTTAACATAATATCACTAGCCTCTAAGCCATTCAAAAATGGAATAAAAATCATGATATGGAAAATACTCATCTTCTTATATATAAAAATGAATATTTGTTTTATTGTATGTTCGTCTTCTATGCGTTCTTATGCCATTCATCCCTTTACGATGAAACATTGGTGAGTTATTGTGTGCACGCGTGCAAAAATTTCTGACAAAAAAATCACCCCCTCTCCCACTTTACAAACCTTAATTTTATACGAACCCACATTTTTTATCCGATTTCGATGGAACTTTGCACATGTATACTTTAAAACAAAAAGAAAAATACTGTCAACATTTGTTTTTCAGAAACCCAAACCCTCTGCCACTTTCCACCGCCATAATCTTTGCCAATGTTTTTTTCTACACACCCATAATTTGTATCCCATATCGATGGAACTTTTCACACGTATACTTCAAAATAAATAGAAAAATACTGTATACATTTGATTTACGAAAACCCAACCACTCTCTCCCTTTCCACCCCTTAATTTCTGTCAATGTCATTTACACATACCACTGTTTTTACCCACTGTCGACGGAACTTTGGATATGTAGGTCTATACTTTAAAACCAACCGAAAAATACTACCTACATTTGATTTGTAGAAACTCTACCCCTCTCCCCATTTTCACCCTCTAAATTTTTGTTATATTCGTTATGCACACTCAGAGATTTAATCCAATTTCAATGGTCCTTTGCACAAAGAAGACCGAAAATATTGTATAACCCAAAACACCAGAATAACCCTTTTCAATTGTAATTTAATGTATAAAAATCATTGCCTTTTAGTTATTTGGCACATGCTAATGTGTCTGTTTTCTATATGCGTTTCCACTTAAGAAATAAAAATAGGCATTGCAACGCATGCAGGACAAAGCTAGTCTTTATCTTTATATATATAAAAATCTTGTGTCACGATGTTCGTCCGGGATGAACTCCGAAACAACATAATCGATTTAGATGAAATTTGGCTTACTGTGTGTAACTTAGTCCAACTTAAAAGATAGGATAGTTTTTATCTGGATTATAGACCACAATATTTATTATTTGCGAAATAAATGTCCATTAAATGATTTTCATAGGACAATGGTTTGTAATTATTTGTAAGCCATCCAGGCTAAGCGGTCTGCTGGCTCAGTGGTTAGGGCGTCTGACTGGAGATAGAATGGTCCCCGGTTCGAGTCCCTGTCTCGGCGTTGATTTTTATAGACACTTAATCCGGCATTAACCTCCTGTGCAGCTTGCTGTGTAAGGTGAAATACGCCAGGACGGTACTGTTGTTCGGAATCGACGTTAAAATGTAAGTCTCCTGTACCAGACAGGATGGGCGGGCTAGGTAAAGGCGGCAACGACAGTGGCAGAATGCCCACCAGTAGAAACCATGTCACCAGGTCATTACGACCACGCGAAATTATTATTATAGTTCCATTAGTTTCTAACAGATGGCGAAGTGTTAGCTTATCGATACAACACTTGGTTAGTTAGGTTGGGTAATCATCGAGTAGATCAAATTCTGTTTCAATTTATTTATGCTACAGTTTATTCCTAACAGATAGCGGTGTGTTAATTTATCGAACCATCCAGTAGATGGCGTTGTATTTCGATTTATTTATGCTACAGTCTATTCCACACTATATGTGTGAGTTTCTTCAATTTTAATTGTGCTGTGTATTGTGTTATAATTATACTGTATTGTTGTTCATCGTTTGTGTGGCATTATACCTAACGACAAAGTAATTACACACATGAATATAACATTGAAGAAAACGTTACGATAAATTCGAATCGTGTAAATATTTCTCGCTAGTTTATCATTTTTCTTCTTCTTTTTGTTCAGCTAGAGACCACGTGTCAATTTCAATTCCTCTCCCGTTGTTTTTTCTTTGTTCCTCCCCAGTACTCCTTCATTATTGCACTCCTCTCTACCTTTGAATCCTGCCATATTCAAAGTCTGCTATCTAAAAAAATTTCTTTCCATTCAGTTCATTGGTATTATTTCGTTTCAAATCTTTCTAAACCTCTTGAAAGCCTGGTGTCATCCATGCTATAAATGTATCGAAAAACATATCATTCTTCTTTTTCTGTTATTTTTCAATGTTATTATATATTTCCTCATTTGTTCTTAACTTCCATTTTACTGTATGTTTCAATGGACCCAAAAATTCCGGTTTCACCGCTGTATTATAGTGTCTTATATTAAGGGGCTTTCAGAAAGTCACTTTTTGTTGTAATTCAAATATTTTTCAGTGAAATGTCGCCAAATAATCTAACCTCGACAATGCGTGTAGCAGAGAGGCACGACGCACGACGAGAGAGCTCATCAATCAGCAACACAAATCGCGGCAAGTAAGGAAGTTCAAAGAATCAGGACAGCTGAGCGTCGTATGCAAGAATCTGGTGGCTTCCGACAGACATTACCAGTGATTCCTCGCTCTACTTTTGCGATGAGATTAATGCATGTTTAAAACAATCGTATTTTGTAAGCAATTGCTGGATATTGGAAAAGGTGAAATAGAACTGCAACGAAATACACGATACATCAAATTGCCAGACAAATTCTGAACTGTGGTTCACTCAGAAATGAACTAACACAGCGTGTGTTCCTGGATATATCAAATAATTACTTAGATCATAACTGGATCAGTAATCGTGCTATTTTGGCAGCAAAAAATGTTGATGTCAACGAAAACAACTTCCAGATACGACAGTTGTTGCCAGGTGGCCTGATGTCTTTTAAATCAATAGATACTATTGTAGATGAAAATGAAGCCGTAAATTTTCCAAATGAGTTTTTAAACTTTTTGGATATAACAGGAATGCTGCCACACAATCTCCGGTTAAAGATTGGTTCACCGATTATTCTTCTTCGTAATTTGAATCCACCTAGATTATGCAACGGTACACGTTTGGTGATCAAAAGGATCACCGGAAATGTTCTTGAAGCAACTATTTTGACTGGAATGTTTAAAGGAGAAATCGTCCTCTTGCCACGTATTCCAATGATACAGTCAGAATATCCAATACCATGTAAAAGGCTTCAATTTCCGATTCGTTTGGCTTTCGCTATGACAGTAAATAAGTCACAATGCCAAACAATGTCCGTTTGCGGCTTGGATTTGGAAAATACGTGTTTCTCCCGTGGGCAACTATATGTCGCCTGCTCAAGCGTAGGGAAACCATTAAATCTACTTGTATTAGCAAAAGACAGGCTAACTAAAAATATTGTGCACCAATTAGCGCTTAGATAAATTAAAATTATAAATTGTAATAATGTACAATAATGAAAGTAATTGTTAAAAATGTTTAAAAAATCAACTTCATATGCCTCATTTATAAAACTGAAATTTCAGTTTATATAAATAAATAAAAAATAATTTATGTATTTATTTTTATAAATATCAATTTTTATATAATTTCAATTAAGTAATTTGTAATAAAATGTATATTAAATTTTTTATGATCATTTGTTTTTAATTTCAACTCTCCGTAATTCTTTATCAATTACATTTGAATTTGCAAATCGACTACAATGTTTTTGTCTTTCTTAGTGAATATTAATTTGACTACTTTAGGAAGTTTAGAATAACACTAATCCAACGTACTATAATTACTAAGTCACAGCAACGCGTGACTGGGTCAGCTAGTTATTTATAAAACTAAATTCTTTGTTAATTATGCTGTAAAAAATTGTGTCAGTTGTCATTCTGGTTCTGTCCTTCCACTAGTATTGCTGTTTAAAATTCATAGCTTCTGTTCCCTGTGAACGAATAGATTTATTGGATTGCGATTTAAATTTGACCCTCTAGAAATATTTACTTGTGTCTCATATGCAGTGACATCAGTAATAAAAGCAACTAATAATTAATGTATTTATTTAAACGTAGTACATACTTTTATTTCAGAGTTTCGGCAAATCATTCCTTCAAGAATATTATAACAGTGACTTAAAATATCCATATCATATATAGATATCGCGTAAGCCCATCAAAAACGACAGGTTGAAACCAGTATTTTATCAATACCTTTCTTCGTGAAAAAAGTACAATTTTCATCAAATAAAGCTCAATATCTTGAAAAATGATGTAACGTACATATTTCTTAGCTTATTGTAACAACTGTATCGCTATACACAGAATATAAGTAAAATCTACATCGAACGAATTGTAATTAAGAAAAAGCAACTAATAATTAATATGTCGAGCTTTACCAAATACATACTTTTCTTTTAGTGTCCTGGCAGCTTATTTACTCGTTGATGCTTAGCTAAATAAAACAATAATTAAATAACGCGCATAACCTCGAACAACACCTCCAGTTGGTTGGGCAGCGGAGGCGGGAAGCGTGACGTCAGAGTGTGACAGACATCGCTACATCAGGACCAAGATTGGCATTTTACAGGTACAGATAGTCAACAACCACAGGAAAACAGTGCTTACCAATAAAGAAAGATGATATATTCACTAACAGTTTAGAAAAAATTAGTTTATATTACGAGGCATGTTTTTAAAGTAAGTACCGTTTTGAAATTAAAAAAAGACGTGCAAATATATATCAATAATTTTATTTTTACATGATAGTCTGTACCTTACTCTACTTTTCAACATAATTCCCTTCAATATTGAGGCACTTGTCATAACGTAGTACTAGTTTTTGAAAACCCTCCTCATAGAAGTCTGTCGCCTGACTTGTTAACCACTGCATCACAACTGTTTTGACTTCGTTATCGTCTTCAAGACGCTGACCGCCCAGGTGTTTCTTCAAGTGCAGGAACAGATGGTAGTCACTGGGTGCCAGATCATGGCTGTACGGAGGATGATCTAGAGTTTCCCATCGAAAAGATGTGATGAGATCTTTGGTCTGATTAGCCACATGTGGAAGGGCATTGTCATGCAGCAAAACGATGCCCTTGCTCAACTTGCAACGTCTTTTGTTCTGGATTGTACGGCGCAGATTGTACAATGTCTCACAATAAGCTGCTGCATTGATTGTCTCATTACGAGGCAGAAATTCCACAAGCAATACTCCTATTCCGTCCCAAATAACTGTGCACATGATTTTCCGGGCAGAAATCGTTGCTTGAACTTCACTTTTTGGGTGAATCTGAATGCCGCCATTCCATGGACTGTTGCTTTGATTCAGGTGTGACGTAGGCCACCCATGTCTCATCGCCCGTAACAATTTGGCTTAAGAAATCATCACCATCGTTGTGGTACCGCTCAAGGAAAGTCAATGCACTGCCTAAACGTTTGGTTTTGTGCACATCCGTTAACATTTTCGGTACCCAACGTGAGCACAATTTTCGCTAATTCAAGTGCTCGATCACAATGCCATACAAAACACTACGAGAAACATTAGGAAAGTCATTACAAAAGGAGGAAATCGTAAAGCGTCTGTTTTCTCTCACCTTATTGTCCACTTTCTGCACCAAACTTTCATCAACGCCGGAAGGACGCCCACTCCGTTGTTCATCATGCACATTTGTGGGGCCATCTTTAAATGCTCTCACCCACTTTCTCACCATTCCATCACTCATAATGTTTTGTCCGTAAACTGCACAAATCTCACGATGAATATCGATCGGTTTTAAGCCTTTAGCACAAAGAAATCTTATAACAGCCCGTACTTCACAGTCGACGGGACTCACGATTATCTGAGGCATCTTAAATACTCAGTGAACAACGTAAAGAAGGAAGAATTAGACAGTAATGGCGTCAGTGCGTAGGCAAGAGATGCAGGTACCCAGTGCGCATGCGCGGAACGCCGACCGTAGCGCTGCAGCCACGGTGTGACAAAACGGTACTTACTTAAAAAATACGCCTCGTACATAGAGGTAAATATTAAAATCAACGCAAGGCCATTTTTTTAAAAGTAGAGGCTTCGTGATAAATACGGAGGAACATTACCACTGTCGTTCTGTCACCAGCCTTAAACAGAAACGCACGGGTTTTATACGTGTGTTAGTAACCAAGTAGGCAACGTTTGTGAATATAACAGTATAAATTTGATGCTAAGAATTAAATGAATCTTTTTAGTTTTAATACCGTAGAGTATAATTAATATTAGGCTAATGATTTTCTAATCTCATCAACATCTTCGATTATAACATTGTGATGATACAATCAAAAGGGGCAGTTTTACTATACTAATGATGTCCTCAGGCGGTTACACTGTCCTTGGCATATTTCATCGAACATTATACTACCTGAACCATTGTATTTTAGATCATGAATTACATATCTTATTGACTTAGGTTTTAAAAATGTGTTACGAAAGGAATATAGTCTATCGAGTCTAATTGAGTCTTAGTTAATCTACTGGCCTGAGTAGGCAGTAACTTAGAACAGAAGTCTTCCGCCGGTGTCTTCTTTTTAATCCAAGTGGTTATTAATTTTAAGGTCCTCCAGGTGCCCAGGAAAAAGATATAAAATCTGTCAGGAGGCCAATAAATTCAGCCAATTAGGGACCGTTCTGTGGGAATGCTTCTGAAAACACTCAGAGGAAGGAAGCTAAGAATCGCTTCTGCTCTGTAATAATCAATAAAGATGTCCCTTAGGCTGTCCCGCATGTTTTAAATCATTCTCAATATCTATTGACTGAGTGCAACCACTGATACCATATATATTATTAGACATGACTGTTTTCCACGTTGTGATAGCTGTTTTTTCGCCAGTTAACCCACCAGCTAAGCCCCAGCCCTGCATGCACAAAGATTATAAATTGCTGTACTCATCCACTATTTTTGTATTAAGTAGTTATTCAAAAACTTTTTTTTTTCTTATAGGGCTAAATTAAAGAAGAGGCTCTCAAATTTCATATTATACATACGAGTTAAAAAAAGGGATTTATAGGTAATGAACTTTAATTTGATAGACTGGACTCTGATACTCAGTGACTTTCATTTACGAGAATAATTATTATTCCTGTTATAGTTAGGGAAATAAATTTTGTGAACATTGTATTAATTGAAAGGGGATACATTTTAAGAAAGATATTCGGAAGACAGGAGGAGGGTGTTGAGGGTCATGGAAGTGTACAAGGCGTATACTGGTGATGAGGCGTGGAAAGATATTGGTGTAAGAGTTAAAAGTAATGCATTGAAGGGAAAACATGACCATGACCACAAGCTGGCACTCGATTTCTGGCACAAGGGTGTGGGAAGATTTTCTTTTTATGTAAAGGTTTCAGGAATTGGAATAATTTACCAAAAACGTTGAAAGAATTTAAAGTTAAATCTTCTAGAGGGAAAATGTAGGTGAGCGCAGGAAATGGGGAAAATGGGTGTGTAGGGACCTTGTGCTCCATCGAAATTTTAATTAAATATTTAAAATATTTATACTTATCAAAAATGTATTTCTCAATACAATATTTTTCTGCCAATGGTCAAAGAATTTTTGAGGGTTAGCCACCGAATAATAAATAATAAGTGAACGGCAAAATCTAAAACAAATGGTTACACGCATCGTATTAATCACCTTTTTGCCATACTGTCAGTACCTATTCAGCCTTTTAACGTTTAATTAATATTTGTATCAGTAACTTAACTGTGTATTTGACTCCCAGACTTACTTTCCTAATACCTCACAACAACTATCGAGGAAATTCAGTCGATTGCTGCTATTCTTTTCATGTCAGAAAAAATCTTGTGATCTCTTCAGTATCAAATAAGCTACCTGTACAATCTGTTGTGCTTTACTTAAATTACTTGCTCCAAATCATGTGCTTATCATAATGATGATGCCTCTATTAAACTGTAAATAGCAATATCAAAGAAAGTGATTCCTACGTTTTGTTAAACACAATTGTTCCTCATTGTTCCACTAAAGACGGTTTTTCCCGAGGACACATTACATTAGGTTTAACGGCTAAGAAATTAGCACCACCTCCAAACCGCATGAAAACTTGAATCAGATTGTTGTTTTAAAAAGAAATTATATTTACCTAACCTCGAAATCGTAATGTTACTTAAATGTTACAGGCATTCGGCCCCTGATTCGCCCACATTGATGTAGGTTGTTTGGAGTAATGCGTTTATGGTTTGTTTGGCTTTTTTATTTTATTTTTGAGTAACAATTATTATCGCTGAGGAGGAAAATAACCTAAATGTCATGTACGAAATTTCTTTTCTTTTAGCTACTTTTTATTTCAGGTGTACCAACAGCTATCATGAATCTTTGATTTTCGTTTACTGTTTATTTCAACGTAATATAATTTTTAGAAATTAACAAATTAAGTATGAAAATATTCGTTAAAAATTAAAATGAAGAGGAAATATTTCACATAAATATTATTGTAACCCATGGAGAACGTGTAATAAACTCTTTTGGTGGGGGTGGCTCTACCTTTTAGACACCCTGTATGGCGTTAGCAATTGAAACTTTTCTTAATCAACAAGTTAATATTAAGCCTCGCACATGACACGTCTCAGGGGTTACAAGACCATAAAGAAAATGGGTTCACAAAAGACATGACTTTATTGACCAAACTAAAGACACAAATCTGACATGTGAAGTTTTAACGGATGGTTAGCTCAGTTGAATATTTTAAACAAGTATCCAGCTAATCAGGGTAGCTTCTCAGGGGTATTTTCCGGGCTCTTGATATGTTGCAATAAGTCTCACTTTTATAGGCACATTACCGTGTCCGCGCACTGTTCACTGCCGGGGACGGGAAATGAACCTCAGGCCCACAGAGGATGGCGGTGGTCTCGCAGTCCCTCCTCTCACCTCGACATACAGTCCAGAAGTATCTCGTCTCCACTCCCCCTCCCAGCAGCATTCCATGTAACAGGATACAAGAATATCCGAGTGGCGGGTCACTATTGTCTGTAGGTTGGCTGCCCCTGCTGTTATTGTCAACAGCGCAGCGGGTGGCTTGACGAACCGGCTCGCGGCTTCCGCTCGCCGAAAAATAGCCCTCGCTTTATCTGTGCACACTGCGTCGCTTTGGAAACGCGACTTATTACAAACGTAATGAAATATAGAAAAATTAAGAAATTAAGTAATCACACGCTCATAAAATTGCGTAAAAATGAGGGAGTTTATAGCCCATTCAGTTAACAGAGGCGTCTCAAGGTCAATCTGCTCTATCCCCACTCCACTGCCCTTACCCCTACATTCTCGTACGAAGGGGAAATTTGCCAGACGCCTACCTAGACACAGTGGTCAGCTCTGAGAGGTGGTGGTGACGTGAGGAACGGGGCCAAGAGTACCTGATATTGAGCCGCCTGTCAGGAGTGAACAAGGTATAATACGAAAAGGAAATGTTCTACATAAATGCGATCGGGGTTTACGTAGTACTGATACGAAGCAGTGTGATCTGTTACACCTATCTTTTCTGGTTAGAAATCGCGTGGAGCCATAACATATACAACAGTTTTTAAGCAAGACCACAAAATTTCAAATTGTGAAAATCACATTCAAATTGGTTGATACTGTTTTTCGCAATATGGCAACAATGAGACAGACATAGCTAATTAACGGATTTATATATGTTGAGATGTTAAGATATTAGGAGTATGTGTCAGTCAGTCGAACATATCTATTGACGTTGCTGAATTCTAATTTATTTTATTTTTAAATAAGTGGGATGCAAATAATACAAGGCAACAACAGGAAACCGTATAGTCCTATCAAAATTTTTTACTATACACCAAGTGCATCGAAAATAAATTTAATTTTGTAACTGTGTAGAAGAACACGGAAAATTATGTACAATCTCAACGTATGCTCGAATGTTTGATTTTCCGATTGTACAAGTTCGTCCGACAGATTCTTAGCCCCCTAACAAGATTGATGTGAAACCAGCAAACTACCGTTATATTTCTTTCGTTCGCTCAATTCTCTATTCAAGAAATAGTTTTCGGATATTATAAACGTTCAGAAGCAAAAAGACGCGTTGTCTCTTCAGTTATTTCCTGCCACTAATATTCAGAAATAAAATGGGTCGTTTAGTCATAGATGTTACGAGTTTATGGCAGTTACATCAGAAAGACTACATTCATATGTCATAGAAAGATGGCCACTGTGAAATAGCACGAAATTTAGAACCAGCAATATGGTACTTATACACTGTATTTTCCACAATTCACAATACATAAAAATCAAAACGCTCAGCATGTAGATATTTGGATAAAAGAGCCAGTATACTTAAAAAAAAATTACTGCTTACGAAACGCTTATAAAAAGTTTCTTATTAAACTTGGATTCCGTCACATAACACTTATTTATTCCAACAGTAATTTACTTATTATTACTCCATCTGCCGCCAGTTATCTGGTCTCCGGCAACTGGAATCGAAAAACAAAAAATACACATTCCTGCACTCGGCACAAAAAAATAATTCACGAACAGATATGAATGCATAAACACAGAAATCTATTTAAAAAAACATTGGACAAATACATCAGACCAATATTTACACTCATTTCTTGTTATTTTTGTGCATTGTTATCATATACACCACTCAAGCTTTAGGGTCGTAAGTTCAGTTTGTGGGACACAATTTTCATTTAGTAATAACATCAGTTATTTTTGTTTTCCAATAACCGCAAACGAGTTAATATCATGAAATTCGCTGGAAAATCTGAGAGATGATGAGTTTTCCATTTCGTAGTTCTTACTTTACAATTTCGTTTCGATAGCTATCGGAATACGTTCTTTCCAGTTTTTAACTCTTATGTTTCATTATGATCTTCAGCTAGGATAAAAATATACTCCTATCTATTGGATTTACAAACAAAGACTAAGGTCCAACAACTGATTCGGATTTTGTACACAAAGCAGTTAAAAATGAACCACTTAAAAATTGGAACCTTTTTTATGATCAAATGTGAAGAAATGAATTGGTTGGGTGTTTATGTGAGAAGATAGAAACTGTCAAAATAACGTACAAGGTACATAAGAGTCTTCTGATAAGAGCTCCATGCATAAGGAACGCACTTGTCATATTTAATGTAGCAATAAAATCAACTGCAGTGTAGTTGAAATGAGAATGGACACGGATTCTGAAGCTATCCTAGTTAGAATCAGTTCCCGAGGATCCATTCCTTGCTCTCTGTGCAACAACGTAACGATGATTCCACGACACTCAACCGAAATGATGAAAATAACGCACTTATCGTTGTTGCTGTGGTGTAAACATAAATTTCTCCTTTTTTACTTACGGCTTTACGTCTTGTCGATATCAAGGTCGTTAGAGGCGAGATGGGATTGGGGGGCAAGGAATGGAAAGGAATTTGGCCATGGCCTTTTGTAGGAAGCATCCCGAAATTAACCTGGAGTGATTTGTGGAAACAATGGGAAACCAAAATCCCGATGCCCGGACAGGTATTCGAACCCGCGTCCTCCCGAATGCGAGGTTGGAGCGTTACTACTCACACACCACGTTCGGTCATAAATTTCCCTGATCGTTCTTCAGAATTCTGATCTCGTATAATACTGACGTGGTTGTGAAATGAAAGCGCCTTCCAAAAACGTAATGCAAAAAAAAACGATAGTAACAATAAAATTACACATGGCAATACTGAGCAGAGTACTGCGTTTGTCTGCATGGGCGACACAATTTCAATTTCCTTCCATATAGTGAGTAGTAAAGGTGATGTAGAGCATTTCCAGATTTCATGTTAAACAGCTCTACAAAGCTTTGTTGCAAAGGGCCATCAACCTCCGTGTTCGGCTCATTGCTTGTGAATTTAAGCACACATCACTGTATAAATTAGAAATAGTAGCTGCCAAGTAGCGTAAATTTTGAAACCAGAAAATCTGTCCAAAAAAAGTTTCAGTGATTTAAAAAAAAAATAGAAGAAGAAGATGTCAGGAGAGTAGAAGTTTCTGGACGATATCATAAATCAATTTTCTGTAGCTACTTACTAAAAAAGATACGGACCTCTCTGAATTGCAATCAGCAGCTTACATATTGCAGCTTGACCACAATTACTAGAATGCTAAATTGAAAATTGAAAATTTATTAGAAATATTTGCTTTTCACTAAAGAACATCATGTTGGATGAATCCGTAATAACTTTCATTCTAACAATAAATATAAGCAAATAACTCTAGTAACTTCGCCGATGAATGAGAACTACAACATTTGATGCTTAGGACTACACCATATATGTACGGCTTTCCTTACAAAGAATGTTTATATACCAGTTTCCAAAAATAAGGGCGTGTACGAATTTTGTCTTTAAGGAATCTGGTAAAAACGAATTTGGGAATCTAGTCATCAAGAAACGACGCTATGACAAAGCAATCTCAGTTTCATATATTTTAATGTTTAATCATATTCCTAGACTTCACGCCCCCATTCAGTTCATCAACTCAACGAACTTGTCTGATCTGATTTATAGGCTATAAATAAACTATTAAGCTTTGATACTATTCGAAATTACGAACAGTTTTGCGTCTTTCTACTGATGTGATGCAATCTTCCATCTCTTCATCCCTACTTATCTACTATAACCTCTATCCTTAAATATTCCTTCTTAATTATAACCTCTCTTCTAAATTATTTCTTCACATAAATCGTTGTTGTACTCTTCAGTACGGTTAATTCATCGACTATTAAAATTTTAATCAGTCACACATGTTCTAAAATCTGATCCACAATACTACATATATCTCCTTTGTTTTTATGATTCTTTCACGAACACATTACCTCACCCACCAGCTACCGTCGTGATAAGTGCCGCCATTTTTGTTTATTTAATTTAAAGTGTTGTAGTTAGCTTTTATCTCCGAATATTTACTGTCTACGCAGAACAGCAGCTAGTTGATCTTCAGCCACCGTCGTGATAAATGCCGCCATTTCTGTTTATTTAGTATTAAGTACTGCAGATAGTTTTTGTTTTATTTGTGTTATTTGAGTAGCATCAGCCTACATAATTTCGATTATCTTTAATTTTTTCTGTAGGAACATATATAGAGCTTATTGCTCTTTCATTTACCACTTTGGTTAGTTAACACATTTTACTGGTAGCCTACATCCTATTAACCAGCACTGTACCCGCCGTGTGGTGTAAACTTAATTATCTTCATAGTTAGGTTTTATTGAAGCCGTGATTAGTGATTCTTATTTTATCTTTGCCCTTCCAGGTTCGCGCGAGAAAACAGGGTTATTTCATTCTTTCATCCACTTCTCAGTTTTTGTTCTGGGAGGTAACACGTGTAGGTATTGTGATTGCTGTGTGCAGACGCGGGCTGGTTGATTTTCTCAATTAGCTTGCAGCTTTGTTAACGAAAGTTACACAGCTGGAAGCTGCCGTAAGGCCGGGCGCACATTGACGCGCAGTCGACGCAGCGCAGCGCAGCACAGTTTCTGTGTCTCTATGTTTTGGGGTGGAACAGCGCGTAATGAGACGCAGAGCAGGGCAGCGCATTACTGCGCCGCACGTGGCCTGCGCGACGTTGTGATCACGACACAGAAACTGTGCCACGCAGCTCACTCGTTCCGGTTTTTGCCGTAACACTTCTTGCGTTATTTATAATCTTGCTTGACTTATTATCATTTTCAACTATAAGAAAAATTGATTAATCTGGTGCGTAACCAACGTGCGATTCACAATATCAGTCATAAAAATACATAAAAATTAAATTTAAACAAGAGATTTGGACAATGAGCCCAAAAAGTGGCGAGTAAATTCAGCATTTATTTATCATACAACTGTCCACTTACAATTTTCACTTTTTTCTTTTTTTTAATTCATTTTTAATAAAACTTCGAAAAATATTGATATATATAGGCTATTATCACATTATTTGTTTTCTTATTATCACTTAATTTGTTGACACTGCTTTTTTAGTTTCAAGTGTTTATGTTCTGTTATATAGTTTTCTTAAAAATATAATGTGAAATAAAAGAGAGAAACATTCTTATAAATGTCATGTACCGTCAAACGCTAAATAATTAAATAAATAACCACGAAAATACAGCGAGATTTTCTTCAGTTCTAATAGATATTTGAGCTTTGTCGAGAAAATAACAGGTTACACTATGCCGTGAATCTCCGCTCGAGTCATCCGGAAATTATCTTTTGAGAATTCTCTTGTCACTGCAAAAGCCAGATGAGAGTTTCTTCTTTTCATATACTCACTTTTGCATAGTTTTATCTAACTCAGCTTCTGTTAAAGTAATAACAATTTTCCAAGCTCGGCATCCCAATCTGATTCAGAAATCAAAAATCGAGTTTTTGCATCGACATGTTTTTCGCTTTACTGTCGGTTTTTCGCACAACACAATGCTTTGTAAACTGCCGCACGAAACTGCGCTCTAATATGCGCGAGTAACTGCCAGTCTGTGCTGCCCTGCCCTGCTCTGCGTTGCCCCTACTGCGCCACGCAGCTCAATGTGCGCCCCGGGTTAGTGTTTGCAGCAGATGTGGTATGGGTGGCCCTGTTGAAGCTAGGCCTCTCATAGGTTCTCCCCTATCAATCATCGTACCTGCAGACTAGGCTGAGCTTTTGGAATCTGTGCGTCAGTCGCCTGACGGTGACTGGTTTGTGGTTTCTGGACGCCGTGCCGCATGCGGGGGCAGTCGTACAAGCCTGTATCCTAGGAAGGTGAGCTTGTACCACTGTCCAGTTGGTTTGACTGATTCAGTTTCGCAATCGTCATCCTGTGAATTGGCAGTCCTCTTGGTCTGAGCAACCACCGAAGGGGATTCTAGTGGTAGTAAGCTCCAATTTTAGGCGTTTTAATCAGCCAATATCCATTCATTGTGTAATTCGGGAAGTCTGATCCAAGATACGGAACAGGACAACCCGAATACCATTGACCGTACAGGGTAAGGCCAGCTGCGCATTGTAGTTCATGTCGGCACCGATGATGCTTGCCACCTTACGACAGAGGTTATCCCCTTCTTCCATCCGGCGGCTTGCTGAAACAGTGAATTCTGTGGCCAGTGGCCGCAAGATTTCAGCTCAGTCAACTGTCTGCAGTATCGTCGATAGAACTGTCTGTTGACCTCTGGTTCAGAGCCGAGTTAAGGGTCAAAAAGTGCGGAGTTTCTGAGACAATCATGGCTGCGGATTCCTCGATTTTCGCCCTAGGGTTAAGTCGCGTAGTGCTCCCTTCGATAGATCAGGTGCGCACTACACACATGAATTGGCTACACGGGTGGCAGGGCCCGTGTGGAGTGCATTGGAAGATTTTTCAGGCTGAGGGAGGAAGACCCAAACCTGGGATCACAGTTACGAGCAGCCCAATTAAATTCGACACTACACGTTAGGAGTAGCTTAAATAATTTCTGCCCTTAAAAGTACTAGTTAAACACTGTGGAAACGTTTGCAAGAAGCACCCTGAGCCTGAAAGCGTTATCAGTAGGACAGAAGCAAATACTGTGCAGAAATCTGGTTCAAACCGGATGTAAGTTCGGCAGAAATTTTTAACAATAGCATGAACGTCTTCAGTAAGGATACGTTTCATTCCAATGGAGGTGGTCTATTTACAGCTGTTAGTTAACATCTGTCGTGTAACAAAATAGATATCGATACGGTCTGTGAAATCCTATGGATTAGGATCAAGTAACTAGGACAAAACTTGTGACAGGCTCTTTCTATCGTCCACCAGGTGCAGACGTAACTATTGCCGATGCCTTAAGGAACAATGTAAATAATATAGTTGGTCAATTTCCGGATCATGCAATAATACTACGAGGTGACTTCAACTTTCAGTATGTCGACTGGATTAATTATGTTGACGTTATTGGTGGTAGGGATAAAATACATAAGAACCCGAGAATAATTTTTATATAGGGATAAAATAGCGTGTGAAATTATTCTTGAACTTTTCTCAGGACTTCATCTTGAGCTGCTCGTCACTGAACCAACGCGGGGCCTCAACGGTAATGAAAACATTTTAGATATTCTCGTAACAAATAGGCCTGAATTATTTACGGACATTTCTACCACCTCAGGAAAAAGTGATCATAATGCGGTAATTGCCACAGTAAAATTAATAACTGAGCGCAGAAATAAAAAAGAAAGGATCGTTTACAGATTCGATAAGGCTTCTAAGGTGTGTTTTAGAGCGTACCTGAGGGATGATTACCTTACCTTCTAAGTATCATGTGGGGTGGTTGAAGAGAAGTGGCATCGATTTATACATGTAGTCAGGGAGGGTATGGACAACCACATATACCGACATGAATAATCTATAAAGGGAATGATACCCCGTGGCAGAGGTCCATCCCCGACATCGTAAAGCCTAGCACTGTCTGACTCAAGCCCCCCCAACCCCAACCCACCCAAAAAAAAATCCGCTGAAGCCCCTCCAAAACCAAATTCCTGGATCCGCCACTGCCCCGTGGCATACACGTGAAATTAAAAAGTTATTTAAAAAGCAACGGAGGATACACGCACACTCAAGAAGGAGTAGATGCTGAAGTGATTAAGAAATGTTAGATAAAGTAAGACGAAATGTTAAAAATGCAATGCGTGAGGCCTTTAATTACTTCCATTGCAATTCATTTTCCAAGAGGCTTACCAAAAAACCAACGTTAGAAAAGCCATTTGTAGCGGTAAGAATATGGCAGTACTAGTACAAGAGGTCGTGAAGAAGACGACAGCCGCGATAAGGCTACCTTATTTAACACCGAAATTAAAAATCCATCCACGAATGAAAATATGGAAAACATACGAATTTTTCTACATCGTGTGAAATTAGAAATGGATTCGATACAAATTGATAGTGTGGGTATTATAAAGCAATTAAATATCTTGAAGTGGGGGAAAGCGCCGGGTCCAGATGGTATACTAGTGCGAGTATTTTCAGAGTACGCGTAGGGAATAGGACCATTTTTGTCTGATATATTCTGTAAATCTTTAGAAGAGAAAAAAGTACCCTCCTTCTGGAAAATTGCCCTGGTAATTCCTGTTTTCAAGAAAGAAGATAGGACGGATCCTAGGAATTATCGATCGACCCATATCGTTAACATCTGTTTGCAGTAGAATTCAGGAGCATGTTTTTTTTTTTCCATTCCTTTCTATCTTGTGTTAGCCTCTTCATCTCTACATATCCCTTACAACCCATGTCCTCAATTATCTGATTCATACGAGCGTTGGAACTTAAATAGTGGCTACACTGCTGTTCAGACACTATGCAATGGAAGCTACTATTGTCGCTGATAGCACACGTTGTTGACATACCTACCTTACCTCCGAGCAAATGGACTCGCCCGTCCCACGTCCCCGGCGTGCGCACAATCGAGGGAAACGCAGTCACTTGTGAGCGAGTGATCTAACGTAACGGTGTCACTATGTTTTCGAAACAGGAACAACGGAGATGGATCAAGATTGAATGTGCCAGAGGTCGTGCAGCACGACAGTGTCATCAAGGTCTTCAAGAGGCGTGCGGGGAATCGGCATTGCCGTACAGAACAGTGGCACGTTGGGTAAAAGCCTTCTACGATGGTCGGCAAACTGTGGCAGACATGCATCTGGCCAGTCGTCCTAGCGTGTCTGAAGAAGAAGTGAATACTGTTGCTGCGTTAGTGGACAGTGATTGACGCCAGACGATTCGTGAGCTCGCATACGAAACCGGATTAGCGCATACGACTGTGCTTCGCATCCTGAAGGAACGCCTGGGCATGCGAAAAATTTCATCACGATGGGTTCTGCATGAATTGACGGAAATGCAAAAATGGATGCGTTAAGACACTGCTCAGACGTTCTTGGAGTGCTATGAGCGCGAAGGAGAGGCTTTCTTACGCCGTATCGTAACACTGGATGAGACATGGGCCACATCGTACGAGCCAAAACTGAAACGCCAATCCAACTAATGGCGTCATTATGGGTCGCCTCGAAAGTCGAAAGTGTGTCAGAGCCCCAGTATGGTGAAAGTTATGGTGATTCTCGTGCACAACTGGGATGGTGTTATCATAACGCATTACGTTCCTCCACGGCAGACAGTCAATGCACAGTATTACTGTTCGTTTTTGGAGCATCACCTGTGACCAGCTTTGCGAAAGAAGCGACAACACTTTTTGCGCAACCCACCCATCATTTTGCACGAAAATGCACGGCCGCATACAGCGCATGCTATGGCTGCTCTGTTCGGTCGATGGGACTGGAAAGTACTGTACCATCTACCATACTCCCCGGACTTAACTCCTTGTGACTTTGATTTGATTCCGAAGATGAAGGAACCACTTCGTGGCATTCGCTTCAGAACTGTTCCAGAGATTCGACTGGCAGTAGACCGCTCCATTCGCACCATCAACAGAACATACTCTGCTAACGGTATACTACGCTTTCCACATCGATGGCAAGGGATTCTACACAACGCTGGTGACTACTTTGAAGAACAGTAACAGGTGCAAACATGTAACGCTTTTGTATCGGTTGTGAATAAATAGTTGCCACTTTTTAAGTTCCAACCCTCGTACATTCTAATTTTTTTTTTTGTCATTTTTTTGGTATTTTCTGCGTGTGAAGGTGCTTTAGGTTTATCTATTTTAGTTTCTATAATTCGGTCATATGTCTTCCTCTACAGTAATTACCTTCGAATGTTCCCTCCACCAAAAAATTAACCAATCCAGCATGTCGCAAAACATGACCTATCAGCCGGTCTCTTCTTTCTGTAGGCTTCTTCCACAAACTTCTTACCTCGCCCATCATTTCAAAAACGCGTTCTTTTCGTACTTTGTCTGTCCACTTTAATTTTCAGCATTCTTCTGTAGCACCACATTTCGAATTCTTAAATTTATATTATATATTATTTCCTGTTATTATGTTCTAGAATAAAACGATTTACCTATAACGAACCAACAACGATTTCGGAAGAACAGATCTTGTGAAACACAGTTGGCCCTCTTTTCTCAAATTATTGATTCAGGTTCACAAGATGACCCAATTTTCTTGGATTTTCAGAAAGCTTTTATCTCCGTGAAACACAACCAACTTTTAATGAAAATTCAAGCGTACGGTATGTCGGATCGGATATGTGTATGATTGCGAGATTTTCTAACTGGTTGGTCACAGTATGTCGTTGTTGACGGGAAAGCCTCTTCTAATCTAAATGTTATTTCGGGCAGTGTAATAGGACCTCTTCTTTTCATCATTTTTATAAACTATCTCGCTGACAACATTAATATCAGGTTGCGATTGATTGCTGATGATGCAGTTAACTATCTCTCTGACGATTGCTTAGAAATTCAGCGCGATCTGGATGTTATTTCGGAGTGGTGCCGAAAATGACAAGTTACACTAAACTGAAAAAAGTGTAAAGCAATGCGTATAACTAACAAATTCCATTTGCTCATGAATACATAGTGAACAGCTCAGTCGTTGACACGGTTGATTCTGTGAAGTATTTGGGGTAATAGTACTAAACAATATGAAATGGGACCTGCACACAACATACGTTGTAGGTAATGTTAATTTTAAGTTAATATTCGTAGGTTGTATATTGATCCCTAGAAAAAAAAACATATAATGAAGAAGTATACTGAATGAGAAATATATAACATCAATATATAAATTAGGGGCCGCATTAGAGTTTTATATATAGATGGCAATAATCATTTCGACTATGAGAAAATATTCTGTTTCGTTCAGGATGATTCCCGGTATAGCAACAAGACAGATTTTCTTGGTTTCATGCCTACGGCCATGGACTAAGATTAGGTATATGTGGCATAAGTTTTCAGAGAGAAAAAATCAGTATGCTACGATTTGCTGATGACATTGTCTTGTTAGCATAGAGGGCTGAGGATATTGAGAAGTTACTGAATGGCATGTACAAAATACTGAAGGAAGATTTTGGACTAAATATAAATGAAAGCAAGACAAAAGTGATGAAATATGGCAGAAATGATACCAATACTAGTAGATTAAATATAAAAATAGGATCGGATGCAATAGGAGAAGTAAGTGAGTTCTGTTACTTGGGAAGTAAAATTACAACCGATGGCCGAAGGAGGAGCGATGTTAAAAGCAGAATAGCACTAGCAAAAATAGCCTTCATGAAAAAGAGAAACCTTTTAGTTTTAAATATTGATCTAGGACTTAGAAAGAAATTTTTACAACTCTTTGTGTGGAGCACAGCACTTTATGGTAGCGAAACATGGACTGTAGAAATACCGGAAAGAAGGAAAATTGAAGCATTCGAAATGTGGTGCTACAGAAGAATGATGAAAATTAAGTGGACAGACAAAGTATGAAATGAACGAGTTTTGGAAATGATGGGTGAGAAAAGAGGTTTGTGGAAGAAGCTTACGGAAATAAGAGACAGGCTGGTAGGTCATATTTTGAGACATGCTGGATTGGTTAATTTGTTAGTGGAGGGAACAGACGAAGGTAAGAACTGTAGAGGAGATTAGAATATGTGAAGCAGATAATTGAGGACGTGAGCTGTAAGGTGTATGTAGAAATGAAGATTTTAGCACAGGATAGGAAAGGATGGACGATTGCATCAAACCAGTCGAAAGACTGACGACAGCAAAAAAAAAAAAAAATCTCAATGCAGCATCCAGATACAGTTCGTTTCGTTGATTTTCTTGAGTTTTTAAAGACTGTACAGCCCCTGGCCCCAAGAGTAAAATATGACATGTTTTATTCCGATATGACGTCGAAAATCCATGAAACTAAGATAAAAGTGTCGGCAAATTAATATGTTTTAAAAGATAAGTCAACTCTCGCTGTCTAAATATATGATGGGATACTTACCAACGGCATCGTGTTATTCGAAATTAAAACTGATATTCATCATCAATCATTTAACTTATCTCACTGTATCTGCGACATTCTTCACTATATGTATACTTTTAATTAGGAGGTCAAATTGTTTGTGAGAGTAATTTCCATAGAAGGCCTGACTTTTAAACCTTTGTAAAATAAAAAACCTCAAGTAAACGAAGTTACGGGCGACGGCTAGTAGCTTATAAAACTCTCGTGCGTCCACTTTCGGATCACTATCGTGGAGTTTGAAATCCTTGATTGACGCTTTAAAAAGAAGTTCAGAGGAGGGCCGCTCGATTTGTGACTGCTTCCTACAGCTCTTACGAAAACGTCACAGAATAGACACATGGATTGTTCTGGGAATGTCTGGCAGAGAGACGACGTCTGTTTCGTCTGAATTAGTTGGCGAATATGCGAAATTCCATTTACGAGTACAATGAAATACTTCGTCCACCAACCTATTTAGGTCGTAATGACAGGAGAAATAAGATTAGAGAAATAAAATGTCGTGCTGATGCTTATACGTATTCTTTTTTTTCCTCGGGCCATTCGGGATTTGAATGCCCAGAGCTAGTTTCGGTGCAAAGCACCCTCTTCCAACCACAATGTTTGTGTATTGGAGAGTATGGCTGTAGATGTAGAGTTCCATATGTTTCCCGTCCAGCCATCCCGATTTGGATTTTCCATGGTTTCCCCAAACCACTCCAGGTGAATGCAGACAATTGTTTAAAAAATCCATTGCTGAATTCCTTCCCGATCCTTGCTACAAATCCTTTGCCTCCTCTAATGACCTCATAGTCGAAGGGGCGTAATGCCATAAGGGAAAAAATAATAAGGTCGATACGTATTCATTTCATACTTCATCGATCCATTCAATTTCATCATTTCCGAATGGTACCGTGCTTGAAATTCTTCGATTTTTATTTTTCATAGTGTTCCCAAATATCAAGCATCACATGCGTAAATCCAGTGTGCTACGAAAACAGGTGAAGGTAATTCTAGGTAATGTTCTGTATTTTAAAACAGATCTACGTGTTAATGATAATCTCTTACGAAATTACCTTTATTTCATAACAAACTGTAATTCAGTTTATTAATTAAAATAATTATATGCTTCCTGATTGTACGTTACTTAAACATTTAATATTTTGTAATATATTCTCCTGCATCTTAATACCTATGTCTTGATTTTGTTTAAAACTCAGTCAAATTCTTTCTTTCATTTTTTCCCATTTTATTATACACTGATCAGCCAGAATATTACTACCTCCCATCTACTATCGATACAAACCTGTCCAGGTGATAGCAACATTACCTGACGAGGAATGACTGCTAGTCAGACACACGCATAGTGCATGTGGTATCCGTGTTCGTGCTATTCGTGTTTAGAATGGGGGAGGCGCGCGATCTATCTGAGTTTGACCGAGGTCAGATTGTGATGGCCCAGAGGCTCAGCACGAGCATTTCGGAAACTGCACGACTTGTCGGGTGTTTGAGGAGTGCTGTGGTGAGTGTCTTCAACAAGTGTAAAAACCAAAGTGAAATCACGTTGGGCGGCCACCCCTCATTACAGATGTCGGACGTCGGAGGCTGGACAGACTGGTAAAACATGACAGGTGGCGTACTGTGGCGGAACTAACACCTGTATTTAATGCTGGACAGATTACAAGTATGTATGAACACACAGTGCACCGAACACTCCTAACGATATGCCTCCGCAACCGACGACCCATGCATGTGCCAATAACACCACGACATCGGCAACTACGACTGAAATGGGCACGTGACCATCGTCATTGCACGCTGGCGCAGTGGCAGAACGCTGCATAGTCTGATGAATCACGATACCCTCTTCATCATGCCGATAGGAGGGTTTGAATCAGTCGTTTAACCAGGGGAACAGCTTCTTGACCTCTGTGTTGCGGGACGGAGAAAAGGTTGCTGCGGCTCAATTATGCACTGGGGAGCATTCACGTGGACATCCATTGGTTCAGTGGAGCTCGTGCAAGGCACCATGACGGCCAGTTAGTATACCATGTACACCCCTTCATGATGACCACATTTCCCAACGGCAGTGCCATTTTTCAACAAGATAATGTCACAATACCATAAGTGTGATGGAGTGGTTCCCGGAACACAGTGGCCAGATGTAATTGTTGTGCTGGCCCCCCAACTTGCCAGATCTGAACCCGATCGAGCAAATCTGGGATATGATTGAACGTGGCATCAGAGCTCATCGCCCCCCTCCCCGGAATTGACGGGAATTAGATGAGCTGTGTGCAGTTTTTGTGCCATCTCCCTCCAGCGATCATTGCTTCCATGCCAAGACGCGTAGTCGTAGCCGCTGTTATCCGTGCCAAAGGTGGACATACCGGCTATTAGGTAGGTGGTCACAATTTCTGGTTAATCATCATTCACGACTTGGGCAGCGGAGTAGAAGATTTTTATTTACACAATTCCTACTCTCCAAATTGTGTACCATTACTTCCATATTACTTGATTGTGTATCAAAGCACTTTTTGTTTACTTATGGCTTTATACCTCGTCGACGTTGAGGTCATTAGAGGTGGAATGGGATCGGGGGCAAGGTTTGGGAAGGAATTCGGCCATCGCCTTTTGAAGGAAGCATCCCGGTATACGCCTGAAGTGATTTGGAGAAACTATGTGAAACCCAAATCTGGATGCCAGGACGGGGATTCGGACCGGAGTCCTCCCGAATGCGAGGCCAGGGTATCAAGTACTCACCAAAGTACGATACTGTTGATGGCGATTCACCCGTCGCATGCAGACGTTAAACTTGAAGCTTGCCTTGGTATTTTGTTGGGAGATTAGGCCTGAATACGGAGCTATCAGGTTTAGCATCTTCCTTTCTTCCATCTCTCATCCAAAAAACAAATAATGCACTCTTCCTAATATACCAACATATTCATTTGTGTATATAATAATTAATAATAATACTTTCAAACTCGTGGCAGTAACGAAAACTATTCTGGTGATCTCAAACGTCACCACATGTTTCATCAGAAGGGACGATTAAAATGCAAAGATTTGCATTGAGTGAATATGCATACAGCGATCGAATTCGGTGACGAAAGGACTCCTTCAGTTTGGTGCCGCATTGTCGGCTGGCCGGAGACAGGCGATAGTATGGCCTTGAAGAATGTGCGTTCAGGGGAATGTGAGGGGAAAGCGGAGTCTTCCTCCCTAGATGCTTTTGTGTTCCGTGTGCGGGAGAGACGATGCGGTCGCCGAGGATAGAGGACAAATGCAGATATGCCGGGCAGTGCTGTTTGCTGCGAATACAGCCTTTATTTGTAATTGTGGATGCTGCAGCACCAGAGAGGACTTCGCATGGTAATGTACCATCCCTTCTGACTGAAAAGTTTTAACATTTCGCTGCCATGGTGATTAAAAAGCCCAGTGCGACTCTGAGAGTAATGAAAATTGCTTCCTGAGTCTCCCAACATCAATTTAACTTCAGTGAGCTGTTCGAATCCCCGTCCGGGCATCCAGATTTGGGTTTTCCATGGTTTCCCAAATCACTCCAGGCAAATGCAGGGATGCTGCCTTCAAAAGGCCATGGCTGAATTCCTTCCCATTCCTTTCACCCCATCCTTTCCCGTGTCTAAAGATCTAGCTGTTAAGAGACGTAAATAATAAAAAAATTCAGTGAGCTAGCCGTGGAACTTCTTGAATTATTGACAAACGAATGTACGCCTTTCTGGAAAGAACTCTGGCATTTAATAATGATTTATGTGAATTTATTTCAGATTAATTTAACAATTTTTAAAATTTCTTATTGCTACAATAAAATACAATTGTTTTAATTAATTTCATTCATTTTTCTATTCAATTGTGAGGTAAAGCTCTGTCCTAACTTTTCCTATTTTGGAATGGAGCCCTTGTTTGATGCAATCCTCCATCCCTTCCTACCTTCCTACCTTCCTATCTTGTGCTAACCTCTACATATCCCCTACAACCGACGTCGTCAATTATCTGCTTCATATATTGCAATCTCTGTCTTCCTCTACAGTTCCTCTGTTCCACTGTTCCCTTCAGTAACAAATTAACCAATCCAGCATGTCTCAAAATATAACCTACCAGCCTGTCTCTTCTTTCTGTCAGCTTCTTCCACAAACTTCTTTCCTCGCCCATCATCTTCTTTCCTCTCCCATCATCTTCTTCCCTCGCCCATCATTTCCAATACCCGTAAATTTCTTACTTTGTCTGTCCACTTAATTTTCAGCATTCTTCTGTAACACCACATTTCAAATGCTTTAATTTTCCTTCTTTCCGGAATTCCTAAAGTCCATGTTTCGCTACCGTAAAATACTGTGCTCCACACATAGATTTTTAAAAGTTTTTTATAATTCCTAGATCAATATTCGAAACTAAAAGATTTCTCTTTTTCATGAAGGCTCTTTTTCCTAGTGCTATTCTGCTTTTAACGTCATTCTTGCTTCCGCCATCGGTTGTAATTTTGCTTCCCAAGTACCAGAATTCACTTACTTCTCCAATTGCATCTGATCCTATTTTTATATTTAGTCTACTAGTATTGGTATCATTTCTGCTACATTTCATCACTTTAGTCTTGCTTTGATTTATATTCTGTCCAAAATCTTCCTTTAGTATTTTGTTTATACCATCCAGTAATATCTCAATGTCCTCAGCACTTTCTGCTAACAAGACAATGTCATCAGCAAATCGTAGCATACTGATTATTTCTCCCTGAACACGTATGCCACATGGTAATTTATCTTTTACTTTCTTTATTGCTTCCTCTACATACAAGTTGAATATTAACGGGGATAGACTACAACCTTGTCTCACACCATTTTTAACTGATGTATGTGTCTCATGCATGTCTACTTTTATTACAGCCACTTGATTCTTATATAGTTTATAAAATATTCTTCTATCTCGATACTTTAGGCCCAATTCTTTAAAATTTTGAGCATCTTGTCCCACCTAACATTATCAAAAGCTTTTTCTAAATCAACAACGTCATAAAAGTATCTTTGTTTTTCTTGTGCGTCCTTCCATTTAATCTCGCTAATCCCAACATCATCTCTACTTAAGTCGTTCCATCTCCCTTTTTAGGTTTTCTAATCTACCTGCCCTATTCAGACTTCTAACATTCCGGCTCGTAGAATGTTTCTCTCCATTCTGATGACTCCTCCCTGAGCACTCCCCACCCGGAGATCCGAGTGGGGGACTATTTTACCTCCGGAATATTTTACCCAGGAAGAAGCCATCATGATATATGTAATTTGAGAGTGTTACATGTCCTCGGGATACCCTTTGGATCTTTCATGCAGTGGTTTCTCGTTGCCTTCTGCATCCTCATACCGAGCGGGGCTGTGTAACGGTTAGCGTACTCGCCTCACATTCGGGAATACGGCGGTTCGAATCCCCGTCCGGGCATCCAGATTTGGGTTTTCCACGGTTTCCCCAAATCACTCCAGGCAAATGCCGGGACGCTTCCTTCAAACGGCCATGGCCGAATTCCTTCCCATTCCTTGCCCCCATTCTTGCCCCCTATCCTTTCCCGTCTCTAAAAGACCTCGATGTTAAAAAGAGACGTAAAGCAGTTTTTTTTTTTTTTTTTTTTTTGTTTAATGAATTTATTGTCCGTTCAGCAAGCATTGCTATACAGGACGATGTGAATTTTACAAAAAACATAACTTGCATATTGTCATGTTTGAGGTCAACCCACAGGGCCCCTCAGTGACTACAATACAGTGATACAATAAATTTTTATAACAATGTTAGCAATATGAATGTCAGTATTAAAGTAGTAAAAACAGTTATCAGAATTAGAGCAGTAATCAAAATAGTTAAAATGAAATTGGTTTAAAATAGTTACATTCTTTTTATATATATATATATATATATACATTTTGTTTCGAGCGCTGACAAAAATCTGATATATACTTAACAAACGAGATGTCAAATAGAAGATGACAGGCCACACGGTATTTAATTTATTTGCTGGTTCACTTCTTCTTCGGAATCACTGCCTGATAGAAATATATCTTGGGGAAGGCGTTTTTTAAGCCTAGTTTGGCCGGTTCTTTTCCCTAGATTGTAAAATTGCGCACCAGGTACTGCACTCATTCGTTTGATGAAGTTTACGGTTTGTTGTTTTATAAACTCATAAATGTACGCAACATTTAACTCTCTGTGTATCTGACTATTTCGTACATACCATGGTGCGTTTACTGCTAGTCTGAGTAGTTTGTTTTGAAATATTTGTATTCTATGTAATTTGCTACGGCTAGCGCATCCCCATATAGGACATGCATATGTTATTAGTGGCCGTAATACCATTTTGTAAATTAGCAGGCAGCACTCTGTTTTTAATGATGATTTTTTGTTTAACACAGGATACAATTTGTGTAATCTGGCATAGGCTTGGTTTAGTTTATTGTTAATGTGTATGTTCCATGTTAAGCGCCTGTCAAGATCGACTCCTAGGTATTTAATAGATTGATCATTTGGATTCCATGCTATGTTACTTCCCATGATGTTTATCTCCGGGGGGTTTGGTGGGCGTCTCAGAGTGAAGATTTTGGCTTGACATTTTCCGGGATTGAGAGATATTCGCCAGTGATTGAGCCATTTAGTTAATTGCGTTATTGTTTCCTGAAGGTTATTGCGTGCGATATGGATGTCATTGTGCGAAGAGTATATGATTGTGTCATCAGCGTACTGAGCAGTTGAGGTATTTTGAGGAGTTGGTATATCTGAGGTGTATATGTTGAATAGCGTTGGCCCTAAGACAGATCCCTGTGGGACTCCTGCAGTTATTGATCGTACTGTGGATATTTTTGTGTCTATTCTTACACTGAAAGTTCGATTCTGTAAAAAGCTTTCTATAATTTTATACAAATATAGAGGCATTCCTGTGTTTTTAAGTTTGTATAGTAGGCCAGTGTGCCATACTTTGTCAAATGCCTGGGCAACATCTAGAAAAGCAGCCAATGTGTGATGTTTGAGCTCAAAGCCCTTTGCAATATCTTCTACCAGGCGTAGTATTTGGTGTGAGGTTGAGTGCATAGGGCGGAAACCAAATTGATGAGGCGGAATAGTTCCCGTAGTATCAAGGAAGGAAGTTAGTCGCTTCCGTATTATTTTTTCTAGCAGTTTTGACAAAGTAGGGAGTAAACTTATGGGTCTGTAACTAGAGGGCAGGGATGCTGGTTTGTTAGGTTTGTTGAAAACTATGATATTTGCATGTTTCCACTCTCTTGGGAAATACCCGGTACAGAGAATGCTGTTGAAAAGTGACGTGAGGTAGATTACTGCCTTTGGGGGTAATGATTTTAGCGCTATGTTAGGTATGTTATCGTGGCCTGGGGATTTTCGTACAGGTAAGTTCTTAATTATTTGTCGCAGTTCTTTTGGAGTAGTGAATCTGACGTAATTCTCCGCGCCAATAGTAACATGCTGATTAGAATTTTCTATTGCTGTGTTAAACTCATGATCTACTACAGGGTTTGGTTTGAAGGTATTTTCGAAGTGATCTGCTAAGATTTCGCATTTCTCTGAGGCGCTGGATATGTATGTACCATTCCATTTTAAAGGTGGTAAGATAGTGGGTTCCTTGAGAATACGTTTTGTGGTTTTCCATAGAGACCTGTCGCCAGGTTCCATTTCCGATAGAAACTTTTGGTATGATTCGTAACGAAATGAGTCAAGTTCTGTTTTTACCTGTCTAATTAATTGGTTTAGTAGTCGGCGTTGGTGTGGGAGTCGCTGCCTTTGCCACTGTCTGCGAGTTTGATTTTTATAGTTGATTAATTCTATGATTCTTTGCGGTATTTTTTCATGAAATGATCTAAACGATCTTGTTTGTGATTTCTTGGTCGATACTTCTATCGCCTGGTGAATTGCGGTCGTTAGTTGTCGTACGCCTTCATCAATAGTATCTTTATTATCTTGCCTAGAGAATGATGGTAATATCTGACTAAGATTAATTTCAAACAGATTCCAGTTTACTTGTCCGGTTAATATCTTTGGTGTTTGTTCTGATATTTCTGGATTTGTACCAAATTTTGCTAACACTGGAATGTGGTCTGAGTCTAATTCAGAGATTGCTTCCATATGTATTGGTAGTGGTGTATTTTTAGCAAGCGCAATGTCAAGTATGTCAGGGGTAACATTTGGATTATTAGAGAAATAGGTCGGCCCGTGTGGTGCGATTATATGTAAACCAAGGTTACCTGCTGCGTCGAGCAGTTTCCTACCGTTCGGTGTTGTTGTTCTGCATCCCCAAGCTTCGTGCTTGCTGTTGAGATCCCCCATTAGTAAGGTAGACTGATTTTGATCAAATATTGGTATCAGCTGTTGTTGTGTAAGCCTCCGATTAGGTTGTTTGTAGGCAGCAACTATTGTTATTTTGGAGTTTGTTTTAGTTTGGATTTGTATTCCAACTGTTTCAAGATCATTGGCGGGCATATAGATCGAATGATGACTGATATTATTTTTAACCAATATAGCTACCCCGCCGGAGGCTATAGCTGCATCACGATCTGATCTATAAATTTTATAGCCAGTAATTTTAAAAGTGTCATTCGAAGTGAGGTGTGTCTCAGTTATGCATGCAATGTCAATATTGTGGCGGCTCATAAATTCGGCAAGTGTTGATTTCTTATTTCGTACACCATTTGCGTTCCAGTTTACGAGTGTTAACTTAGAAACATTGACCGTATTATTTGCCATTTTGGAGAAGACTAGCTACTGACGACATGATGATCTCTTTTATCATGGGGAGGAAAGCTGTGATTAATCCGGAGATTAGTTCATTTATTAGGCTTGTCCATGCAGTACCTTGCCCAGTGTTGTGCTCGTTATGTGGTATGTTTGTGTCGTGAGGTGATGTGATACGGTTTCCTTGTAATATATTACTGTAAGAGGGTTGAGATTTGTTTTGCGGATTATGCTGTAAATTAGGTTTCTCTTTGTTTTGTATCATTTGGTTAGCTATGTATTTATAGCGGGGTGGAGGCGGCACTATGGTTGGTAAAGACGGAAATTCCGGTGAGGCCGGATTGGGCGGTATGTGTGTCCCAGTCAGCTGTTTGTCTGAGAAGCTAAGTTTGTTTTGATGTAAAGGTTTTTTAGAACTTCTAAGTTTCACTTCTTCGTAATATTTACATCCTTTAAAATTAGCTGGATGTTCCCCGCCGCAATTAACACATTTAGGTTTTGCAGTACGCGGGTGGTTACATAAGGAGTAATGGTGATTTCCATCACAACGAACACATCGCGGATCAAGTTTGCAATAGTTTTTTGTGTGACCATAGAATTGACAATTTGTACATTGAGGTATGTCTTTTGACTTTCTGCGTGGTTCTACTTTAATAATGCAGTGGAACAATCTGTCTAGATCAAAGATATTAGCACAATCGCGATTTTCTTCAAGCTCAACCGCGCAGAGTGGTATAGGGTTCTTATCTTTATTTAAAAGTCTTGTTACCTTGGTCACTGGGAATTTTAGTCTTATTAGTTCCTCTTTTATTTCATCTTCTGTTAGTGAATATGGTAAGTTACGCACGATAACCGATAACTGTTTTGAGTCTGGGGCACGAAAAGTGTGGTATTTCTGCTTAATGGTATCAAAATGTTTTGTCACAGTTCTAAAATCCTGAATAGAGGTTGTATTTATTTTAATCACTTTTCCTTTAAGTTCGGTTGAAAAGTCATTACTTAGTAAATTTTTGAGATCTCGAGTAAGTCTTTGATGATTGTTTACGTCATGTAGAAAAATTGGTGGTGTTTTAACTACTTCTGTGATTTCGGTTGTCTCTTCTACTGGTTCTTCGCAATGCAAGATTTGGAATCTATTTTGCGTCGGTATATCAATAACGTATCTCATTTCTGGTGGTCCATTATCAGGAGATAAGGCCCTTGGAGGTTGTTGCAAGTTATTTCCACTATTTGTGCGCGGGCGCTTTTGACCGGTTCTTTTTTGTTCGTTAACAACATCCATGGGCGACATGAAACTACTTGTATTATTTGGGCACTGGGGAGGCTGAGGCATATTGGCGCCTGCGGTATACTGTACATACATTTGGTTCAGCAATGCGTCGGGCGTCGTGGAATGTTGTGTTGTCCCCATCGGTTGTGAGGATTGGAGTTGATGCTGTTGATATTGAAGCATCTGCTGCTGTTGCTGCTGCTGCTGCTGCTGCTGCTGCTGCTGGTGGTGGTGGTAATGCTGTTGCTGGTGGAGATGGAGCTGCTGAGCTGATTGTTGTTGCTGCTGTTGAAGATCATGCTGCAGGTAGGCTGTGACCTGCTGGTGATGGGCTGCTTGACATGGCTGCTGCTCTGGGACTGCTAATCTAGATGGTTGGGCTGCGTTGTCTTCAGAAATCATCTCGTTGGTGATATCAGATGGATTTACGGCACTTATATCAGAGGTCTCGCTGATCATTGAGTTGCGAATGGCCGAAGCCAAGTCCGTGTTTATAGACATCACAAGTAACCGGTCGCTCAGAACGTTCGGTTGCAGTCTTCCACCGATGGGCCACTAAACAGTTTGTGGGGTCACATCGGTAGAAAGTTTGGTAGCTCACGTTAAACGATATAATATATTTACACTTATTGTTCAAAGTAATTCGCGAACACGTTGCGTCAGTAGAACTTTCCGATAGCGAAGCGAGCACTGTAGTGGAGGAAGTACACGACCGTTCTCGTCCGCTGCTCACACGGAAGTCCGTAAAGCAGTTTAAAAAAATGCATCCTCATGCCGTTGATCATTTCTGATTCATCCGCCTTTAGGGGCCGTTTCTAACCCCAAGGGCAAGAGGGTGCCCTGTACCACTCCCCGCTCTTCCGCCCTCCTTTCGGGGGCCGTTGACAAGCAGTGGGTGACTCCTTATACCGGGAATCATTCAGTCGCCAGAGCCTCGTCCGTGCAAACATGGTGCACCACGTGAAGGAGAGGTTGACATTTGGTTGGAAAAGGCTAGTATAGTCTCTCCCAAACCCTTACACCCCTTAATAATTAATTAAATAAAATCAAACTCAAAGATAAAATTATCATCATTTTGAAAGGCTCATGAGCAGACGAGGTATAGAGACCATTTCACTATCTCAGGACCGGAAAGTTGTTATGGATGGCGAACTACTTTCTTAGTTAATTAAGACAGTCTTCTCGGGTGACTAGCCGATGGAGCAGAGTGTTTTCACACGATATTTCGGCGATCGGAACTTCTGTCGCCATGTTCTTCACCAGAAGACTGTATTAATTCCCAACGCCGAGAGAAACTTCCATTTTATACTTTCTTAGTAACCACCTACAAACTATAGTCAGTAAACCGTAGGGTACCGATTCTTTCTCCTTACAGATCACCAAATATTTTATCTTTCTTCTTTCATATTCCTCTCTATCGAAATTAAGTATCAGTAGTACAAATAAGAGTTACCTGACACCTATTTTAACTAAAGCTTATCTCTCACTATTCCATATTTTTATTAAAGTCACTTCATACATACAAAGCCTCAAATACTAAATATAAATTAATAACGAGCCAGATTTGTTACAGACCTTGACATTATTTATGAAGTACGTTGAGCATGTTTATCAAATGGTGTATATAATTACATCTATGACCAAAATTTCGTTGGTGTTTCCTGTTTTTAAATATTTATACACAAAGTAGAACGGTCTCGTGGCTCAGTGGTTAAAGCGTCTGACTGCAGATCGAAAGGTCCCAATTTGAATCACTGTCCCGGCGGGGATATTCATAGACTCCTAACCCGACCTTCACCTCTGGCACAGCGTGCTGTGTGTTTTGTAATGTGAAGTACGTCAGAACGCTTCCGGGGTTCAGATCCACGATAAGCTGCAAGTGCCCTGTGCCCTGTAGGATTGCAGGATTAGGTAACAGGGGCGGAATGCGCAGCCACTGGAAATCTTATCACCAGCTCATTACGACCGCACGGAATCATTATATATATTTTATAACAAACATTAAAAACTGTGTATCAAAGCAGATGGAATTCTACCGAATCCAGTTGGTGTACTATACAGCACGGGCCTGTCATAAGCGAGGACGCGGATTCAAATCCCTGACCGGTCATGCAGATTTCGGGTCTCCATGTTTTCCCGAAATAACTGCGGTCAAAATACAGTATGGTCTTTCAAAAACCAATCACAGAACTCCCCCCCCTTTTTTACACACACACACACATCATCATCTTTCACAGTTGACAAGCCGTAACGCCTGAAGCAACAATAACAAAATAGATAGAATATTAATGACCTAACAGGGGTTTCCAAACTTTATTGGCACACGACCCAGTTGTAAGTAAAAAAAATTTTTGCGACCCACCTAATATGAAAGTCTATATAATATTAAAATGGGGAATGTTGTATGACCTCGATACACTATCGATTATCCTATGCTATGAAAAGGCAAAGGATATATCATCAACAAAAACAAGAATCGGTAATACATAAAACAAAAAACATATTATAGACCGGGAGGCAGCAGCACAGACCATCAAGTTGACAGCAGAAATTCCACGATTAAAAGTAGCTCGATCAGCATATTAAAATGCAACTGGTCTGCAAAGTAACTTCTTGGTGGAAACCACCTGCAGACCCGATTTTTGTGGTTGATTGGTAGGTTTATCATTGTGTTTTACTGCACCCAAATGAATGAAAATGTGGAAGACTGGGAACAGGAAAACAACACAATGGTAAACTTACCAATCAACACCTCAAATGCGTTTTGTAGGCGTTTTCAAAGATATGACTTGGCACATCAGTGGCATTTTAATTTGCAAATCGAGTTTTTTAACTAGTCACAGAATTTCAGCCGCCAACTCGATGAGGTGATGCTTTATGCAGCCGCATCGCGATTTTGTACAAAGATAATAAAAAATACGTTTAATTGTTATAAATACACAACTTCACAATCAGTGAGATTTCAGGCACTCGTGTTTACTGATGAGGGCATCGATATAGGTAGGGTTAACGGTGGTTAATTTTAACCTTAAGTCACATTCTACACATATTTTATTTCTCTATTTGTTTTTCAAAAACAATAAGATATGTTTCTGTGGCAAAAACCTCAAATTTTCCGTGACCCACCAAAACACACGCCGCGACTAGATGTGTGACGTTTATTTCGAGGTTACACTCTTTGAAACAATTTATCTTGTTCATGGAAGAACAGTATCAGTAAATTACAGCGAAATTCTTGGAGAATACGGCGGGGCGACAAGGTGTGGTTTCGCAACCTACTCCGTCGCGGTACGTCCGTAATTTGTTTCTCCGCTGCCGCCGCTGTTTCATCGTTATTAAAATTCTTCCGGAGCCGAGCGCCCTACAGGCAGTGCACAGCCCATCCGCTCGTCGGAAGCTTACCTGCCGTAGATGAACAGCTCACAGAACTCTTGCTTGCTGACTATCGAAACTGACACAGATAGAGTGTGTATAGCGTCTCTTAATTATGTGTCACCTTCTATTAATCTAAAATCACATTAACAGATGATTTTTTTTTCATCACACTGAACTTGGAGCCTGATAAAAGAAGTAAAAATTTCTTATCTTTCTCGGTTGTCAGGGTTCCTTTAGTAAATCTGGTGTTAAGTATTCTTATGGGCTACTTCGAACTTTCTTGTGTATATTGGTATTTTCATGTCCTGTCGAACGTTCTACAAGCAGGTAGAACTTTTATTATTATTATTATTATTACTATTTCTTTTTGTTTTGTTATTATTATAATATCTGACTTGTGCTTTCATTTTTCTGTTTTAGAACAAGCTCACGTAGTAAATTTACAACCAGGCAAATAATTTATAATAACGGTAAATTGTTTTTTCTTCCAATTGTTGTCATTAGTTGTTAAAACATTTTGTTCATTGTTTGAGGGTTGATAATCTAGATCCTAACCTGTTGTTAGGGTTCTTTTGGTGGTTTAAATTCTGATTAATTAATTAAAAAATCCACCAAACAGGTTATGTTTGAAGATGTCTGTTTTATTGTGATCAAATCAACAAGTCAGCGATATTCACTAGTATAGGTACAATACAGAGATGCACAGTCGCAAAAAAAACTCTCTGTAACACTGAATACTGTTAACTAAACTGACTTACTAACTGAATGAATGAATGAATGTCTCTGTCCAGGCGATCTGTTTATATAGTCTTTATCGAAATTACGAGAATTCTTCAAAGGCATCCGCCCGATATTTCTCGATCATTAACAATCACTCAAACAATCTAACATATTAAAAACAATCGGAATTAATACAAAATTAATTAACAACATTACAAAATGATCAGAAATGGTAATTATAGATACTTAAATACAAAATTATTTACAGAAATCCTTTCCAACGGTAGAAAAATATACTGTAGACATCGTAGCTTACATTAATACATGTAATTACAAACATTTAAGAATTTCTCTTGCATCATTCGGTCCTTAAACATATTAAATGGCCTTTGAATAATTTTCTTACCTAAAACAAAGTCTATATACACTGATTTACAAGAAATTACAAAACAAACATATCAAATCACTTTCAACCAAACATTAGCTCACTACAAATACTTCATACAGTACAATGCTATTCAAAATTCAGGTATTAGGGCTGTTACAACCCCTCCCCAGGATTCATTTAATTTTACATAGTTAAAATTGATTGAATCCGTCACGAATCTGAGCAGGTTGAATGTACACATAATGCCAACACAAACAGGTTAGAATCAATCAACCATAATGACTTTACAATGAACAAATACAATTCTTCATACAACATCTGCACATAGTCCATGACACTGATTTTGTTTACAATAATTGTCTTTTCTCAGATCCAATCATTTTTTTCAGTTACTGTTTTTAACAACACACGTTCAATGTCATCACCTTAAGTCACAATTATTTTCACACCAAATTACACACTTGATATCTGCCTGTTAATGACAACAGTCTGTCTACATTTTACAGCTGATAATTTGTCAACACAATGTAGAAAGTCACAACATCATGAAAACCCCCAAAAGTTTCTACACAAAACTGTCACAAATTGCTTTATACAGTGAAATGCTTACATCTTAAACATTGCATCTGCATCTGAACTTAAGCACTCACACAAACTATTTACATGCATCAATTGACAAACTTATTTACAAAATTAGATATTTACACATATAGTGGCACCCTTCATAAGTGACGACTTATTCATAAAAGGGTTTTAGGGCTTCATCATTATACACACCCTTACATTTACCACTCTCAGGGTCTATTAGCTCATAAGAGTTTTTCCTTGGTATAGACTCTATCCTGAAAGGGCCTTCAAACAAACGGTTAAACTTACGAGTCTCTTGTCGCAAAGCTGATGACTTACTATGAACTTCAACTAACACCAAATCACCCACTTTATATTCTATACACTTCTGACCTTCATCATGCTTTTTCTTTCTCCTTGTTGCCTTCTCCTTTAAATTTTTAAGAGCTAAAGCTACCTTTTCCTCATAGTTGAAACTCTTTCTATTTGGAAAACTAACACATTCTCGAATTAATCTGTTAGCCGGTTTCTTAAACATCAGCTCAATGGGTGGTATTTCAGTTGTATCACTAGGTATAGAGTTAATTACATTTTCAAAATTTTCTACTTCACATGCCCACTTACTGTGTTGGTCTGTACAATATGTCCTAAACCAACGTCCTATTTCCCTTATTAGGCGTTCTACGGGATTTCCTGCTGGATGATAAGCAGAAGTATGTATAACCTCTATCCCTTCTTGTTCAAGTTTTTCTGTCCACACTTTACTAGTGAATTGCGGGGCATTGTCCGAAAGCACCCTCTTAGGTTTACCTACCTTTTGACAATATTCATCAATCACTTTTCTAACCAAAATTTTAGCCGTAGACTTCTTTACAGGGTAAAGTTTAACGAATTTGGAAAAAAACATCAAATAAAACTAAAACCTGGGTCACCCCTCCCCGAGACATGGGTAGGGGGCCAAGAACATCAGCAGAAACTAATTCCAATACACTACTTGGGATGATATTTTGCATTTTCCCCACTCGTTTAACACTATCTACTTTAGATCTTTGGCACACTTGACAAGATTTTAATAGCTTGGAAATCTTCCTTCTCATATTATAGAAATATCTATCTTCCCTTAACACTCGGTAACACTTGGATGGTCCATAATGCCCATAACTATAGTGGTGATGCCAAACAATTTTTTTAACCAAACTTTCTGGAAGCCATAACTTCCAACCATCTTCATCTTCACTAGTCCTTCTAAACAATACTCCCCCATGCAAAGTATAATATTTCTGAAGCTTCTCTCTGTGTTCTGGGCTATCAAGATTAGTTTTTACTTCTGCTATCTTTGTCCTGTTCCTCTTTGATTTGTCTCAAGGAATACTTAACCTCAGTTTCAAACGGTACTCCTTTTAGATAAGCAATTCTAACCTCAGTCTGTGGTCCTAGACATCGCTTTTCGGAATCTAGACCTAACGGTAGACGTGACAAAGCATCTGCAACTTGATTTTTACTAACAGGTCTATACCGAATCTCTAAATTATATTCCTGCAGAACCAATGCCCAACGGGTTAACCGACTGTGGACTAACTTACATTCTAATAAAAATGAAAGAGCCTTATGGTCTGTATATACAATAATTTTTCTACCTAACAGTAGGTACCTAAACTTAGTCAAACCCCACAAAATAGATAAGGCCTCCCTTTCCGTAATTGTGTATCTAGTTTCAGCTGGTTGTAGTTTTCTACTGGCAAAGGCAATAGTCCTAAAATCTGGTTTTCCATTGATTTCCACTTCCTGGAAGACATGTACTCCTAAACCGTAGTCAGAACTATCTGCGGCAAGGCAAAAATCTAGATCCCAATCTGGATAATAGAAGATATTGGAATTACATAAGTCATCTTTGATTTTTTGAAAATCTCTTTCACATTCTGAGGACCACACCCACCTGACACTTGTTTTAACCAAATCTCTTAAGGGTGGACTATTTAAGGCTTGTCCCTGAAGAAATCTCCTATAGTATTCACACAATCCAAAGAAACTCTGTAGTTGTTTCTTATCTTCTTTTGGTGGTTTAAATTCTGATTAATTAATTAAAAAATCCACCAAACAGGTTATGTTTGAAGATGTCTGTTTTATTGTGATCAAATCAACAAGTCAGCGATATTCACTTGTATAGGGACAATACAGAGATGCACAGTCGCAAAAAAAACTCTCTGCAACACTGAATACTGTTAACTAAACTGACTTACTAACTGAATGAATGAATGAATGTCTGTCCAGGCGATCTGTTTATATAGTCTTTATCGAAATTACGAGAATTCTTCAAAGGCATCCGCCCGATATTTCTCGATCATTAACAATCACTCAAACAATCTAACATATTAAAAACAATCGGAATTAATACAAAATTAATTAACAACATTACAAAATGATCAGAAATGGTAATTATAGATACTTAAATACAAAATTATTTACAGAAATCCTTTCCAACGGTAGAAAAATATCCTGTAGACATTGTAGCTTACATTAATACATGTAATTACAAACATTTAAGAATTTCTCTTGCATCATTCGGTTCTTAAACATATTAAATGGCCTTTGAATAATTTTCTTACCTAAAACAAAGTCTATATACACTGATTTACAAGAAATTACAAAACAAACATATCAAATCACTTTCAACCAAACATTAGCTCACTACAAATACTTCATACAGTACAATGCTATTCAAAATTCAGGTATTAGGGCTGTTACACTGTCCTAACACTAAAAACAGAAACATTATGTTTTCAACAACATGTTTGTTAACCGACGTACGGAGAAGGCGAATATAAAGCGGAAGTTCATAACCTTTTTCAACTGAAAATTTTTCAATTGGAAATATCACTTTAATATCATAATATAGTGTGCCACTTTAGCAATATATATTAAACAGCCATTATTATCTGTCTAAACATTTTACTGGCATATCTACCAAGAATTAAAGCCACTTTCATTAACTATTTTCTTTTTGTAAACTTACAATTTTCAAATTTCTTCGCAGCTATCGTTATACCCATGAAGCTAAATGTAGTAAGCGATATGAATATATTTAACACTTCACACAATATTTCATTACTCGTTAAGTCAGAGGTATGGAATCTCCGACTATTCTGAAGACCGACACCTTGCTTCTTAAAGCAGCTTGAATGGAAGCGAAAAAGAATCTGGACTACCATCTGCGATAGTTCTGTTTCCGTAAATACTGATACTATAACTTACTATTACATTACAGGTCATCATAATGTTGGCGGATTTTCCGGCCAATATTGGAGCTGTCCAAGTTTATGCCTCGGAAAAAAGATACTTGTAGAGAAAGATTTACACAGTTTGTAGATAGATGCCAGCCTTCCATCCCAGACGGTCGCTAGCGTCCATAGTAACCATCCGGTAGGACTGCGTTAGTAAATATGGCTATAGGGATAGGTTTCACTGCTGCTTCGCGTTAATTAAAACTTCTCTTGGTATGCATTCCATCCGCGAAACATTTTGAGGTACCTTAGGATTTAATACTAGCTGCTCTATCCCGTGATCATGATACACATTTTATCCCCTTATTATCCAGAATTTATAAATTTTAAGAATCTTTCTTCGAAAAAAGTCCGCAAATTAATATTATATGTTTATTGTTCAACTTGATTACACTTCAGACTGAACTAGAAAATGTATAGCATCTATTGATATTTGTTTAGATCAGACAATATCTCCTTCAACACATAGGCCCTGAATCCAATTTGGATCATTACGGACATTTCCATCCACGGTATTATAAACAGAGATTAGCAGGTTTATTTCATCTTGCCGGTCATGTGGTTCGTAGACTACTTGACCATAACTTAATCTCGGTGTTATCACTAGTAACTGCCGAGTAAAAAAAAATTTTAAGCCTTCCCATACTTAGGTAAATGGTCGCTATTCGGGACAAGATACCCAATATGAACCCAATCAAGTTGTAAAAATTCAAACATTATCTGTCATATTATATGCTGAAATGTTCCTTCAAAAGGCCATGGCCGAATTCCTTCCTATTCCTTGCCGGCAATTCTCTCTTAGAACTAACGATCACGACGTTTACGATACATAAAGTCCTAATTATATAAACACTAGCGGGTGCCCACGACTTCGTTCGTGTTTGCAAAGAGTTTTGGTTGATAGCTACCGACATGCATCCACCATAGTACACGATGGGACACTCGATGCTACTACCACACACAAACACCAGTGGACTGAGCTTGGTAGTTCTGGCTGCAAAGTGAAATATAGGGACACACACAGGGGCGGATCAAGTCCCCCCCCCCCCAAACGTATCTAGGTCCACCCCTGACATTGTAGTTTTTGTTCAGTCTGCCAGTAAAGGCCCCTGCCAGGCAGACCTCACACACAACGCGCCTGCACGCCGGGATACATATACGACTCCAAACAGGCGCAGAGACATCAAAACATACCAGGAAAACAAATAGAATCATCTAGAAGCTAAGTGGGACTATTTCTTACAGAGGTCGCCGTACTACCACACAACGGAATTCCTGCGCCAGGCCGCCTATATAAGCGTAGCCGGCCGCTCCACCGCAGTTCCGGCCTGACCGCGGAACAAGCTTCGACTACAGAAGACCACCGGAAGTTCGCGAGAAGTAGAAGCCGTCTCTCTACCCCGGATCAGGACCAGGCTAAATTTCTCGACGGTCATCCGCTAACTGTACCACATTTGTTATTGTTTACCAGTGTTTTGTGTACATAGTAATAAACCTCAAGGAACCATTAAGGTAGTTCACTTCAGTGGCGACAAGGTTGGGATAAGAACTCTCGACCATCATGGCTACGCCAGCAGCACCTACGGAATGGCAACAGTTCCTCCAAGGACTTCTACATCAGTTCTTCGAATCTCAGAGACAACTGATTGCGGAAGTCAGGAATCTCCGCCAACCCACGGCCCCGCCTCCGTTCCCAGCATTCAACGACGACGTCGAAGAATGGGAGACCTACGAGAAGCGCATAAAACAACACTTCGCAATTCATCACATATCCAAAGAAGAAGACCAGCGTGCATATTTCCTTTCCTGGAACCAATCAAAGATGTATGTCTTGCTCACCAAACTTCAGCCACAAGACCCCGACACCCTCACCTTCACGACCATCTGTACGACACTGAATGCATACTACAGACGCCGGTACCATGTCGTCGCGGCCCGCGTCGAATTCTATCAATGCCGGAAGAAGCCCG